>JARFXV010000357.1:0-417500 GCA_031761425.1 Cosmopolites sordidus | reverse complement strand
TTTCTACTATGCTTGTGTGTCCACTTATTTATATTTTCTAATAGCAGTTCGTAGCAGTTTTTTGTGTGTATTTTTTGTTATATTTTTGTCTCACTGCAGTTCTGCATCTTTAGGTTTTTGTTATTTTGTTTATAAAAGGTGTGTCCGAACTTTCGAAAGGAGTCGCTGTCAAACGAACTGAGTTGGCGCTCAAAACTGTAAATCTGCGTCTCAGAAGTCTGGCAAATCATCATGGAACGTTTAACGACAGAGCAACGCTTGCAGTTTGTTGAAATTTATTATCATAATTAGTGTTCTGTGTGGCAAACTTATAGAGCACTTCGTGAATTTTATGGTGCACATAATGGCCCAACCGAGTGATGTATTCGTGGAATTATGCACAAATTCCGAAAGCATTTCACACTACTCGATATTAAAACGAAAACAAGACAAAAAATTGTATGTTGCGAAGAAAATATCGCCGTTGTTGCTGGCAGTGTTGATGAAGATCCAAATATATCAATTTGTCGACTTTCGCAGGAAGTTGGGCTTTGTTATTCGACTACGAGGAAAATTTGATTTGGAGGAGATGTGGTTTTAATAGGACGGCTCCACATGTCATAGAGTCCGCGCAACAATCGATTTATTGAGGGAACAACGAGATCGACGCTATAAAACATTTTATTTTGATTTTATACATATTTATTTATTATCACCTTCAATCTCTCCTCTATCCCTACAACGCACCATGCGAATCTTCCATTATTCGAAACAGTGCTGGAAGTCTTCTTCTGTCAGCTCCTTCAGAACGCGTGCCGCTTTCTCTTTCACCGTTTCAACGGACTCAAATCTTGTTCCTTTTAATGCAGATTTTACCTTAGGAAACAGATAGAAGTCGCACGACGCAAGATCCTGCGAATAAGGCATTCAAAGTGTCAGTACAAACATTTTTGCGAGCTTCTTGTTCAAACGTGTGAATTTTAGGCACCATTTTGGCACACATTTTTTGCATGTTAAAATTGTTATGTAAGATTTGCCGTACGCATTCTTTGTCAAATCCTTCAGTTTCAGCAATCGATCCAGATTACCAATTTTTTCGATATTCATCCGTTTTTGACGTGGAAGGGCGACCCGGGCGTGGATCATGTTTAACGTCTTTTCAGCCGAGAACTTGAAAACGCCTAAACCACTCAAAAACACATGCACGCGATAAAAATTCATTGCCGTACACTTCTTTCGATAAATTATAAGTTTCAGTAGCGGTTTTTCCAAGTTTCAAGTGAAATTTCGCAACAATTCGTTACTCTATTGATACACTTAACATTTTTCCGTCGAAACAAAAAAAAACAACTCTGATGCGTACGAAGGTTATACGGATTTGTTACAGAAGCGAGAGGTCCTGCATTCGAAAGAGAAGGTTTCACGCCAGTGGCGGCTCGTGGGTTTTTAAAGTAGGAGGGCGTAGAAGAAAATAGTGCTGTTGAAGATTTTTTTTGCTTTCCCCGTCCTCCTTTTTACTTTTCGTGCCATTGAAACCCTATTCAGCAGATGAACCAGGAAAATGAGTTGAAGGAAAGAAACCGAGCGGAAATAAAATATGGTGTTCTGCTCTGAAAAATTCTATAATGTGATAAATGCTGGAGCTGTGATAATTGCTCTGATAAATACTTTGATAAATGCTCCCTCACGAGCTGCCACTGCTTCACGCTAAACAGCTGTTGGTCGCTGGCGTTTGGCGCATGCGTGCTCTCTCTCTCTCTTTCAAAATAAAATGTTTTATAGCGTCAGTCTCGTTATTTAATAGCCACACCTCGTATATGTATGGTTCCTTTATTGACGCAAAACTAATCGATATTCGATTTTTAGTTTTCACCACTGCTCGCTTTTTTTCATATAGATAAATTAAGCTAATCAGGTGATCTAATACTCCCATTTCCCTCACGATTTGTTATAATTTCTCCCATTTTCGGCTATCAAACACCTTCCGATAATCAGGGAAGCAGAGGTACACATGATGAGTGTCTTCTGTGACTTTTTAGATTATTTGTCGAATATTGAATATGTATTTACGTGCACCTCTCCCAAGAACGAATTTAGTGTGATCTGGAGGAATCTGCCATGATAAGTAGGAGTTTAAGCGTTCGTTGATAATGTGAAGGACAATTTTGCTTGAATGTGGAATGAGAGCGATAAGGCGGTAATTTTCGCATTTGTCTCTAGACCCTTTTTTGTGTAGAGGTATAAATGCTGAAATCGACCAATCTTCTGACCACAATCCGGTGTCCCACACTTTCTGGCAGATGTTGAACATGTTTATCTACTTCAGCTATTGCTTTTTAATTACTTCTGCTATGACTACATCCAATCCTGAGACCTCTTGCGTTTTTAAGACTGTGTATAGCATTTTTGATTTCTGTTTTTAAAATATTAGGTTTTTAAAATATAATTACAAGTTGAGTAGTTGCAATTTATATTTTGAATACTATGACCTATTAAAATCAATTTCTCTTAATGGTGTGTTGTGGACGGAAAGCTATAGTCTTCAATAATCTATTAGTATCTTAACCACACTCTTGGAAGGTAACGGATTTCATCCTGGGCCTACACTCTAATACAATCACACTTTTAAAGAAAATAAATGTTTTAACGCTATCTGCGCTTATACCGAATGCTCTATAGATGTATCGTATATATTTTATTTTATGCTTTGTGTATATACGCTCTCTTGTTCGTGTTACTGCTGTTTGAAAATAATAAAAATATAAATAAGTTGGAAATGTCATTTTATCGTGATCAATTATAATTAAGGAAAATTTGCAAAGCAAAAGGTCCTTGATAAACACAAAAAAATTATATCTGTATGACGCGAATGACGCGAAAAAATTAAAAACTGAAGACTCTCCTAATCTGTTAAGCTGGGTCCATATCAATAAAAATTTGCGTTGTGCGGATTGTATGTGTTGTATGTGGTGTGCGTGCGTAGCAATGTAGACGCTCTGATATACTACGTCACAGAAATATTTTTGCCGCACCGCACGCACACGAAGCATCTGTTGTCGGGTTTCTCGCGAACGTTAAAGGAATTTGCGGCGCATAAGATTTGTGTGTGGCCGTGTTGTTGAAGTGAAATTAATATTTTTAGTTTCAAAAAGATACCTATGTGTCGTGGCTATATTGAAATTTATTATTTATTGAGGAACTGATCGTAATCAAAGGATGTTCCAGCATAGTATTATGTTGAAGAAGAAGTGTGCTATATTCATTATAACGAACAATTTAATCATGAAAAAGGAAAACAATTGCATGAAAAGGCGTTATTGGATGAAGCATTTATACTAAAACAGAAAAGTATGAACTACAGACTATGAAAAAAGTATGAACTAAGTATAAACATTAAAAAATATATAGAACGTTATTTTTGAAGCTTGTTAGAATATCCTAATGAAACGGAGCGTACTGCGCACATAACACAAATATTTATTGATGGTCTGTGGTAATTTTGCGAGGTGAATATTTTCGCCGCATAGTAAATTCAACACACACGCAAATTTTTATTGATGTAGACCCAGCGTTAGTGGTCGACGGATTGTGGAGCTAGATGACTAAGGAAAACATTTAAAGTGCCGTCAATGTAAAAAAGTTTTTTCATTAGAAAAAATTACTAATGAGAAACGTTTAGGTCTTAATTTAATATTGGATAATTTTTGTGATGAATTTTGTGTTATAACTAAAGTTCCGACTTAAACATTCAGATGTTGGCGCGTAATGCATGATGATACAGTGTTGACACAGTGTTGCCAAGCTGTGATGTAATCTGCTTCCAATCTCTTCTCCACGCGTTTATTGTTAAAAAAAGTATTGTTTTATATTGTTTTTCAAAAATTTCTTAAGAAAAGTTCTCAATATATATACGAAACTGTTGCATATTAATTATGTACAGTAATTAATATCCCGATTCAGAATCTTTCAAAAATTTAATTTCTTTTATGAAATAAAGGACACTCATATTTCAATTTTATCAAATTAGTAAGAAAAATGAATATACGAGTGAACTATCTTAAAGAGTTGTAATTTTGTTATCGAAACCGTTTAAGTCAAGTAACTTAGTCAACAATTAGTCTCATTGGTTTTTCTAGTTTATGGATTTTCGGAAAGGTATACGAACTTAGCACTTTTGGATTTGTGATATGTTTATGTTATTTTTAATTTGTTTTTTAGATAAGGAAAAATAAGGCTGCTCGAGATTTCAATGTGTATTATTTATTAACCACTTTTAATAATCTATTCCTATTTATTTCTTTATATCGACTCTCTATAATTAATTTGTGAACACGTTCAAAATAATCCGATTTGTCCATCACTACAACCTTATTATCCTTATCTGCTTTTACATAAAAACAATCTTTTCCTGATTTGACTGAAAACATTTGGCATTTTTTGACTTTTTAGTACAAATATTTTTTTTGCAATTTTGCGTTTACATGACTCTCTAAAGAACCCATCGGACGACTATGAGAAGTGCTTAATACCAGTTTTAATACCAGCTACCGTATCCTCCAAAGCGTTGCGAGATGCCGGTAATGCAAAATTGGGATCTTTATTTAAAGCTGGGTCTACATCAATAAACATTTGTGTGTGTGTAAAATTTACGCGCTGTGCGCCCGGCTCCGCTCCGTCTGAGTGTGCAGTGGGATGTTGGTTATGTGTGGGATGGAGGTTAAGCTGGGTCCATCAATTATAATTTGTGTGTGTGTTGAATTACTATGGGGCGAAAATATTTACGACGCTAAATTACTACGCAGTCAATAAATATTTGTGTTGTGCGAGCTATATACTCCGCTCCGTCTGTGTGTGCAGTGTGATGTTGGTAGGGTATGTTTGATAGGTTATTTTTTATACTTATTTTTTTATAATTTTCTGTAGTTTATACTTTTCTGTTTTAGTACAAACGCTTCATCCAATAACACCTTACGATTTGTTTTCTTTTTTCTTGATTAAATTATTCATTATTATGAATGCAGTACACTTCTTCATCATAATAATAAACTGGACATGCTTCTTCTACAATTAGTTGCACAATAAATAATAAATTAAGTATCTTTTTGAAACTAATAACATTAATTTCACTTCAGCAACACGTCCACACATAAATTATGTGCGCCGCAAATTCCTTTACGTTCGCGAGAAAACCGACAGTAGCTGGTTTGTGTGCGTGCTGTGCGGCGAAAATACTTGTGTGTCAAAACGTCTACATTACCGCGCCGCACACCTCATATAAAGCTGGGTCCACATCAATATAAATTTGCGTTGTGTGGCCTGTATGCATGCTGTATGTGGAGTGCCTGCGCGCCAATGTAGACGCTCTGACACAAATATTGTGGCCGCACCTCACACACACGAACCATTTGTTGTCCACCAGATAATTCGAACAAATTGTACCAGTAAATTCAACACACACGCAAAATTTTGTTGGTGTAGGCCCAGCTAAAGAGACCTAATTCTTTTTTTGAACGTCCGCTTTGAAATATTTTCTACGATGGCAATGCTTACTATTAGTAGTAATTTTGATAATTCTGATAAGCAAATCCTGATTTTTGATGAACATTTTCAATAACAATTCAAGACATTAATGCCTTTGGATCGCGATAATTACATTAAAATATTGTTACTGTACAGAGTGATTTAAAATTAGGATATATCAGCATGAAATTGTGTGGTATTATAATAATTGTTAGTTACTTAAAAATTTAGTGCGAATATTGAATATAAAACCATATTGGCTGATAAATGTGTTTTTTATAGATGATTCGAAGGTTTTCTTAGTGTTAAGGTCAAAGTGAATAAATACTGTGTCTGAACAATTGAAGTGAAATGTAATCTTGAAGGTTGATAAATTGTATTTTTATTACAGCTGGGTACTTCCATTTTTCAAGACTGGATATCAGAAGGATTTAGAAGTTAAAGATATTTACAACAGTACGAGAGAAGATCTTTCGGGGCCTTTAGGAGATGAATTGGAAAGGTAAGATACAATGTCGTTGCATATAGTTCATTGGGTTTCACAGAAATATTTTTTCTCTCTAGATTGTTTATCGGTCGTAGGATTTTTTTTGGAAGATAATATAGAGCAATTACCCTTTATTTTCATAAAACCTATATTGAATATTAAGGTCCTGTTGTTAGTTCCAAGTTCTCTTCTATTTTATTTTAGTAAAACTCCGCGTTCTATCCGTGATTACATAAAGTGATATCCACTTTATGTACTTGGTCTTGATTAATGAACAAACTAGGATTATACTAATGAACATTGTTAAAACATTTTTTGAAGTGAAAACTTCTTTAGCCTTCTAAATCATTATTTGAATTGTTTAATTGTAGAATCACTGTGCAGTACAAGAGTGAGTACTTAATATAATTTAGAATATTTCCAATATTGGTATCAATATTTGCGTAAAAAAATTGATATTTATTTTTCTAATATTTAATCACTGCAATACATCGTGTAATGAATATTTCATAGTGGCTTAGGAGTTATCTTACTAGCGTGGTAAAACAGATTTCTAGTTGTTAGATAATATTTTTGTCGCGGATTTTAAAATTAAAAATTGTAAAAAATTTATAATGAATTTAATTTCTTAAAATTATTGTTTATTGGTTTAAATTGTCAGAAATAAAATACGCGTTTTGTTATTTTTTGCATAATGATTATAAACCTATCAATCTATCACATCATTTAATTTCACCATTACAACTTTACAAAAAAATATTGTAGTATATTTAGTTCTTCCAAATGTCCATTTTCTATATTTGTTTAGATCCTCGATCCTACGTGAAAAAAATTATACATTTTTAAATTATATATTTAAAGACAAATTATTTAATTTATATTAAAAATTAAAAAAAAATACAGTTATTCCAAAGTTTCAAGTTTTCACTTCTGCCGGCAATCCCCATGACCGCCTATGTTTTTTTTAATTAAGAATCATGCCGTACATCAGCCCTGAAAGATCTGGCAACGTCGCAACAAAATCACCACTATAAAGATTATTTTTTCAAAATAGGGACAAAAATTAGTTCAGTGTTTCAATGCGTGCATTTCGCATGTTCGATTTATTATCAAAAATATGTTCTGTTCGCGAGTATTAGGTTATGCTTCTTATTTATGGGGATTTTCTCCATAATTGCGGAGGAGCTAGGTGTATTTACGGGTAACGGTACCTCGAAAGATCGATTCCAGCTCGGCAAACACTTGTCAAGGTTCTTAAAAGACGTATGGATACGGGTACTGTGGTTCCAAAATTTAAAGAATGTGGGCGAGAGCGAGAAATCAGTCCTGAAGTCGAAAAGCAAATTTTACATCTTGTTGAAGAGGATTTTACCAGAAGTACACGCAGTGTTGTGCGACAAGTTGGACTTTTCCATTGGATTGTGCATAGAACACTAAAAAAGCAATTACTCTACTCTTATCATGTACAAAGGGTACAAGCACTCTTACCCACTGATTTTTCACTCGGGTAAAAATAGTGTGAATCTTTTATTGGTCAAAATTAAAGGATTCCAAATTTTGTGTTCAACATTTTATCAACCGACGAAGCCTCTTTCATTAGGAATGGGATGGTTTTCATTTTGAACAGTTAATTTAATAAAACTATTAATCATGTGTTTCTTAATTTGACGTGAATCATTTAAAATGTGTGAAAAATTAGTGCCAGTAATTTCAATTTTGACATGAAATCACAATAAAATGTAAGTTTTCCTTTTGTTTCTAATAAAACAAACCACATTTAAGTCGAAATGTATGGAATATGGAATAACTATAAAAATATACTTTATTTTCAAATAATACCCTAAGAGAGCCAATGGAACAAAAACTGAATTCCGATAGATCGAAATAAACAAGGCGATGATACGGTTCTATCGAAATATACACGACGTTGCCATTGTTAGGAAAATTAAAATGAATCTTCTGACCTGGTTTCCCTGGGGTGCGTTTTTGAATACATTTTATACCGAAACTTTTTATTCAAAATAATATACTGAATCATTAGTTGCAATTGCGAAAGTACTTGCCATTACACCCTGTATAATGAAGTTCATGGGGTTTCACCGAAATATTTGTTCTTATTAAATAGTTTAACAATCGTTAATTTGTTTTTGGAAGATAATACAGAGTTATTAGCATTTATTTTTATAAAATTGTGGATCTTATTTTACGTCATTTTATATTGTAAATTATATGTTTGCTACGTGTAAATTATGCTTGCTTGCATATCACATGTTGCATCACTTGATAGAGATTTACTGTGAACGTACACTACCGTCTATAATTATTTGTTCACCAGTACATTTAGATAGTATTATATGATATATGATATTATATGATATATTATATTTTCATAAACGTGGGCCGGTTTAATAATTTTATTAAGTGACAATAATTTTAGTTTTTAATAATTATATGAACCAGCTATAAACTTATAGATGTAGAACCATTTGTTTAAAAATATAACTACTAGGAATTTACATTATACTATTCGAGTTCATGCATGAAATAACGAATGTTTTTGAACTGTTTACTAGGTGTATTCTTATTTTTTTTCTAAATAAGACTAGTTTAATTTCCATCCATCCAACCGTCTTTGCTAGTTGCAAATTTTTCCCATCTGTCTGACAATTTGTGGATGTCCTCCCGAAAGAATCGTAATCTTTTGAAGTGGTCCAGTCATGAAGCCATTTTTCGATATCTCCGTAATTGTTGAAGTGTTTCATGGAAGATGCGTTAAACGACTATGAAAACAAGTGGGAGGGGGGGGGGGGGGAGGATAGCGGATGGGGCCAAATCTGGTTAGTACTGCGGGTGGGGCAAGAGTTCCCAGCCAAATGCAAATATGGTGCCTCTGATTGCTTTCGCTGAGTGTGATGGGGCGGTGTCGTGCTACAAAATCACATTTCCGTGTCTTGTAGCCGATTTTGGTGGCTTTTTCATCAATGCACGGTCTAAATTGATTATTTGTTGTCGGTAGCGAATGTTATTAACTGTTTCACCTGGTTTCAGAAGCTCATGGTACACGATACACTTCTTATCCCACCAAATGCACAGTATTTGTCCTGGGTCAACCCATAATTTTCTGCGTTTTGGGTTCTCGAAATATATCTATTTTTTGTCTCCAATCACAAATTGATGTAAACAAATCTATCTTCCATGTCGAGAAAGTAAAACTTCGCACACCATTTTTCGCTTTTCCATCTCTCTGCCGATCAGCTAATGTGGTACCCAGTTTTGTGCCTTCTGGATTTTTCCCACGGCATGCAGACGATCACAAATGGTTCGGCGACCAACATTTAATCTCTCTGCCGTTTGTTGTTTAGTTTGTATATCGTCGTCTTCCAACAATGCTTACGATTCGGCATTTTTAAGTTTTTTCAATTGACCTTGGCGTTCTTTGTCTTTCAAATCATCACTTTTGAATCATCTAAACCAATGTTCCGAAGCGTCTTGCGTAGGGATATTGTCACCGTAAGTTTCCACAAGTATACGACGGCTTTCACTCGCGTTTTTCTTTTATTTGAACAAGAAAAACAGTACACGCCGCAAATGATCTTTATTTGGCTTGAAAAGTACTATCGTTCGTTTTGAAAAGTAGTGTTGCAACAAAATGACATTAGATATTAGACTGTGAACCAACCTTTGTTTCCAGCGCCATCTCGTAAAACTCCCGCCACACCTGGTAAAAAAAAACATTTGGTCAGTGATTATTTTGATTTAGCATTCGCACTCCCTCTAAGGGGAACATTGACTTATCCCAGATATCTTAGATATAAAAAATATTAAGCTCTGTGGGGGTCCTTTCCATGTTTTCGGGCGTCACGGTTGCAGTGGTGACGATGGATGTCCTTGGTTTTCTATTATTATTCAAAAACTTTGGAACGGTTCGGGCTGTTCCAAGCGATACAGCCTTCTACATGGTTCTAAAAAGGCGATCGTTAATGCCAAAAGTTTTAATATTCTTTATGAGGTTCTTTGAAATGATTCCAGTTGTTGACAATACGATCGGTATTGTTTCCACTCACTTCATATTGCATTGTCTTTTCACCTGTTCTTGAAGCTCCTTATACTTTAGCATTTTTTCAGCATGTTTGCAATTAGATTGTTGAACTGATATTGTTGTTTGGAATAGCTATATCTATAAACGTTGTTTTTTTTTAAAGTTTTATCAATAACAACAATATCGGATCTGTTATTATTTCATTTCTGCTCGGTAAACACTGTTCGGCCCCAATACATTCTGTAACTATTGTTCTCAAGAACTGGTTGAGGATTGTAATTGTAGTATGGGGACTTTCTCTGATTCCTTTAGCTGCAGTTTTATTGCCAATTCTTGATGAAGGATCTTCGTCACTGCGTCGAGCCTTTCTTTATATTCTCTTGCTGTAAATGCTTCACAGCCTCCTGTAATTTCTGGTAGGTATAACTTGGTCTTGTATTGCCAGTAGGAAGCCCTTTGTCTCCGGAAACATTTGACCAGAAAGCAGCCAGTAGTTCGACGCTAATATGTCAACTTGTTCATTAGTGACCTCACTCAAATGTCTCCCTTGCAGAGACTTTTCTCTCCATGATTGTAATTTCTCAAGTTCGGTTTTTGCGTAGACTTGAACTTGATCATCGTTTAGTCGCAGTGGTGTTGATCGATCAGCCTGGCCTACAGCTTTATGTAGCATAGACATTTCTGCCTGCTTCAAGAAATATTTCCGCAGATTTCCTATTTGTTGGTCCAGTTGCTTACTAATATCGACTAATCCCCTACCTAATGTTGTGCATTCCACTGCACTTCTAGGGTGGTGTCTCTTCGATTTTCTATGCAGTGTCCTGATCTTATGTTGCAAATATTGTACGTCGGTTTCGCTCTAGTTAACTATCCCGAACGAATAGTTCAGCATCGAACATGCATAGGTGTTGATAGCCTTAGGCATGTTTCTGCTATTTAAGTCTGTTCTCAAAATGTGTCTTACTCTTTTGATAAATTGACAGGTAAGATCCTCTTTCATTAAGCCATGATCAATTCGGCGTGTCTGCTCCATAGCCAGATATTTGTATGTATCTGCAGCACTCATTGTCTGGATCTTTTGTCCGTTCTGTGTCTCACAAGCATCGTTCAGCAGTTTTTCTCTATTGATGTTTAATATGCGGCACTTCTCCAGTCAGTGATTATTATTATTTCAACACTCTCTCGCAGGCTACCTTTATAATGTAAAGATTTCCTACTCCATTGTAAGAAATGCTCCCCAGACCATAACATTAGGTGGTAATGTTACCTACGCTATAATGTTAATATTTCAAATTTGCTTCCAAACATGTAGAGGTTTACCTTTATATTTTTGAGCGAACTCTAGTTTTTTTCGTCTATTAATTTCATTGAGAAAGAACTTCTTTACAGGTCGCCTGCCTGCCTGCCATTAGCAAGTTGTTGGACGATTTGTGTAGATTTTTTATGGCGTCTTTTCCATCGCTCTCTTGCAGTGGTGATTCGAGGACGACCTGATCGGGGTTTATTTTCAATTCTGTTTTTTTTACAATATATCGCACTGTAGACAGTAACAAATTTAGTTATCTTCTAATTTCTTAATAACTCTTTACGGCACCGTACGTACAATGCCACTATTTCCTCCTTTACTTCCACAGGAATCTGGTTAGTGCGGAGTCATTTCCAACACACAAATTAAAATCACTTGCTAAACTGAAATCTGACTGTAAACTAAAAGGATTGACAGGATTAGTAAGTACAATAGGCCAAACTAATCCTCACAGTGCATCTGTTTACATTGAAGCATTTTCTGTGGCACGTGTGCAAATACTTCCTTTGCAGTCCAAAATAATGTTGTTTGGCATTTTGTGTGATTGATATTGATTGAAACAACTTTGTTTTCGAGTCATATACGTTATATATGTATAACAGGAAGGATATGTATTATACAAATAAAAAAAATTGATTAATTTCTCAATTATTAGATTCTTCAATCTAATGATTTGTGGTAAATCCCCAAAAATCAGGGAATGCAAATATTTTTTTTCCTACTGTATATCATATTTCCACGAACGTGGGTCTGTTTAATAATTTTATTAAATGGTAATCGTTTTAGTTATTAATAATTTTATGAGACAGCTATAAATTTTTATAGATGTAATAGGTGTTTTGGTTAATAATGTCCATTTTTTCGCAAAATTTGAGCGTTTATTTCCATAACAAAGTAAATTACCTTAATAATCAAAGTATTGGCTATCGTTACTTTTTCCCATCTTTGTGCTAAAGCATGGATTCCGCGCCAAAAGAACTTTTGATTTTTTGACGCCCACATTCATCAAGCTAAATTTTTACTTCTTCATAAGAATATCAGTGTTCTGCATCGTCCGTGCTGCCTCGATCGAAATAAGTAGTAGTCCGAAGGGGCTAAGACCGGTGAATAAGGCGAGTGGGATAGGACGTCTCATTTAAAGTTTTCCACATAGTTTTTTACATATTTTGCAGTATAGGGCCTTGCATTGTCATGTTGAAAAATGACTTTACCGTCTCTTCTGGTCGTTTTTCTTTCAATGCTCTATTCAGTTTTATCAATTCTTGTCGGTACCGATCGCCGGTAATCGTTTCACCGGGTTTCAGCAATTCTTAATACACAGCTCTCCTATCCCACCAAATACACAGCAAAACCTTCTTTCCATGTATATTGCGCATTGGTTGTGATGTAGAAGGCTGACCTGGGTCTACCCATGATTTTTTGCGCTTTGGGTTGTCAAAATAGATCCACTTTTCATCACCTCGATGCAAAAAACCTTTTCGTTTCTGTCTTGTAAGCAAAATTTCACAAGTGGTTTTTGGCCTGTCAATGTCTCTTTGTTTCAATTCATACGGACCTCATTTTCCTTCCTTTTGGACCTTTCCCAATACGTGTAGACGTTCGAAAATGGCGGATTGGGCAACATTCAATGCCTTTGCCAATTGTTTCAACGCATGAATTGAGCCGTTATCCAATAATGCTTGCAAATCTGCATCTTAAAACTTTTTCGGTTGTCCTGGACGCTCCTTTTATATCAAAATCACCACTTTTAAAGCGTTTAAACCATTGTATACAATTTTTTTGGGTTAAAGCATATTGAACATAAACTTCAACCAACAATCGATAACTTTTAGCAGCCGTTTTCTTCAAATCAAAAAAGGTTATTAAACTTCCCCGTAAAATTTCGTTTGAATTTTAATTTAATTTTAATTCGACATATTCAAAGCTATAAAAACTATGTTTTTTGCACAATGACAATTAATAACGAACTGACTTCTTGTGGCGTATGTTTACCTTCCAAAACGTTATAGACATCATTGATCTTTACTAACAAATATATTACGAGGGTCGTTCAATAAGTCCTTAGAAAATCCAAGAGATGGCACTTCTAGTATCGGAAATGGTTTGTTTTTAGTAAGCATCATTATTCACCAGGCAGCTGTCAAAGTCTCATTATATTCATCACATGGTTTTATTTTTATTGTCGATTGAAGCAAGAAACTTTTGTTTATTTTTAAAAGTGGAAAAAAGTGAGTTTCGAGTGGTGATTAAATAGTAGAATATTAGAATTTAAAAGGCTTATCACCGAAAGAGGTCAAAGCTGAGTTGGATGAAGTTCATGGCACGTTTGCCCCTGTGTTTGTAACTGTTTATAATTGGGTAAATGAGTTTAAATGTGGCCGTACATCACAAAATGAACATCGTTCGAGACGTTCATGGAAGTGACTACTCCCGAAATGATTGACAAAATCCACGACATGGTTTTAAGTCATCGACGAATCAAAGTGCGCGAAATGGTTGAGACCACATGCTTATCGCAAGGTGCAGTGTTTTCAATTTTGCACGAAAAATTGGGTGTGAAAAAGATGTCGGCAAGATGGGTGCCTCTCTTGCTCTCAATGGGGAATAAACGCAATCGTGTAATCGACTCTGAGGCTGTTTTGGCGCACTTTTTCGTCGCAATTCCGATGAGTTTCTTCGTCGATACATAACTGTGGACGAAACATGGATACATTACTACACTCCAGAGACAAACAAACAATCAAAACAGTGGGTTTTTGAAGGCGAAAGGGCTCCGAAGAAGGCGAAAAAGGTGAAATCGGCCGGCAAGGTTATGGCCACAGATTTTTGGGATGCACGCGGAATAAACTACACCGATTACTTGGAAAAAGGAAAAACAACAAACTTATCTTTTTCTAAGGACTTATTGAACGACCCTCGTAGTAATGACATCTCTTAACAAAATCACTTATTAGAAGCACTTCTTAGAACCAATTATTTAAAAATATAATTAAAATGAATTCTCAATTTTCTTGAATAGTAAAATTCAAGTAAAAAAATGAAATATCGACTGTTTTTGGACTGTGTATGTTTTTGGACTGAGTAACACAAATAATGGAGATAATATATATTTTTTTATTTTGGATTTCATTCTATTTTTCTATCATTTACTAACTTTAATTAATCTGTCCAATATCGTAAAACGAAGTATTCATTTTGTATTATGACAAAAAATATTGATCGAAACGCGTGTTAAAATAGTGAGTCACCATACTACTGGTAAAAGAAACATATACGCTGATAGAGTGAAAAGTCAGATACTTTTCCGATTGATGATAGATTACATTTTTGAACAGTAGCTTCCTTTCCAGTAAGGCTCCGTGAATTTCAAGCCGGTATGACCGCCGATCTAGAAAAATCAAGCCGATTTTTCAGTATTCGAAAGCATACAAGTCTAATATTTTAGCGATCACGCAAAAAAGTGAATTTCGTGCTTTTGCGTGGAAGAATTATCGCACACACCGAAAAAAAGTTGAAAATTTATTATGGGTGTCGAACTAGCACGAGTTCTGCCCTCAGGGCGCCTAGTTGAAGTCACTACTGAGGAAATAGTTACACAAGATTCGAAATCGGGTCAACCGCATCCTGTACTAGTCGCATCACCTAGTTATAAGAACTGTGAGAAAAATGAAATCTGTGAGAACTGTTTGAAATATTTTGAACTTTATATTTGTATTATCGATGATGCATAACAGCATTCTAATCGGTTTATAATATTTTTTTGTGTTTCGTAAAATATAACGATTTGATTGGCAAATTCTGACTGAGTACTTCACCAAAATTCAATTCTACAAAAAACCTTTTTATTTTTATCGTTGCTTATTCTGTTCACAAATTTATAATTGAATTAGGGTGTGAATATTGATGAAGTGTGTACATAAAGTAATGAGACTGGTTGCGTAGCGTTCGATCTGGCAATATTTTTGGTTTTCCTTTTGGAGGGGAGTCAGGTCAACATCGAATGTGTCTTCAGTACGAGTTTGAACTCCTACACTCGCCTGATGGCCTGTAACAATTTTGTTCATAAACCGTATTTTTAACACACTTCTTTGAACGTCTTTTTTACCCACTTCAAAACGTCAGATTAAATTGAAACTTTGCACACTTATCAAGACGGATGACAATACAATAATTTAATAAGTTCGTCCGGTTATACTGAACATGATCAAGGATTTGCTTTCGGAGAGGAAACCTGAAATACGGTTGCAACGCCCAAGGAAGGCATTAGGCGTGCAAATTACCCTCCCCCACCACGGGTAGTTAGTGATGAAAAAAAAAATATATTTTACAAAACTAAAAAAATAGGCTTTTATAACAGATCGAACTAAAAAATGAAAAATAAATTATCTCACACTCTAATGGTAAACCGAACTAAAAAGTAAAAAATCATTTTTAGTATAAGAATAAAGTGATAAATGAGAAAATTAATGTGTCATTGTAAAAAACCGTGGGGTGCTTTGTACCATATTTTCATACTCACTCTACTTATAGAAACGGTACTGATGGAATATTTATAACAACGGTCATACTCATTTCTTGTTCTGAATAATATATTTCCGCAGTTTTTTTTCTGGTAATAGTGACAATTATGCATTTATATAAAAAAATGCGAACATTTTTTACTTCAAAATCACGAAGACCAATATTTTCATAACCTATTTAAGCGAATCGGAATCCAAAAATATTCGGACACCCTATTTACAAAATCATTCTAGCAGTTTCAATTTATTGTATAACAAACTTCTGAAATAATCGACTTAATTTTATAATTTTAAGGAAAAAACATAAATATTGTTTTTACACACCTCTAAAAATATTTGGACACGCAAACAAATAAATAAATTTAGATGGATCAATCATTTAAGATAAGTGGTAATCTTCAAAGTTTTTTCAATAGGAATTTGGCAGACTGTGTCGAAGGAACATCTTAAAATGGGTCGTATATCAAATAAAAAAAAAACATTAGTTTTGAAAATAGGCAATTAGTGCTATTTCATTATGGAAGGGGAAATTCCTACCGAAAAATTGGGCAAATGCTTCAGTTAAGTAAAAGTACAGTTGGAGAATGTTGCAAAAATGAGGACATCATTTTTCCGAAGAAGCAAATAGGCCATCTGAAATTATTAAATGAAAGAGATTAACGCTTTGTTTTAAAAGATGTACATAAAAATCCTAAAATTAGTGCACCTAAGCTCAAAACATTGGTGGAAAACCATTCTCAAAAAGTAATCAACACCGAAACAATACGCCGTTGTATAAGAAAACATGGATGTGTGGCCTTACTTAACCAAAAAAACCTTGGTTAAGTAAGTAAGAGAAATATTAAAACTAGACTGGATTTGGCTAAGGAGTGTCTTTTGAAGCCTGAAAGTTATTTGAACTACGATATTTTCTGTGATGAGTCACAATTCAACATTTTTGGCTCAGATGGGCGTCAAAATGGTGTTGGGAAAGGGTTAATGAAGTGCTCAACACAGAAAATCTTTGTCCAACTGTTAAACACGGTGATAGTTTGAGGTGTATATTCTCAGAGGGCGTTGGTTGGTACCTTAGTGCTTATTGACGTTATAATGGACAAAAACATTTATTTAAATATTTTAAGGTAAAATCTGGTAGTAAGTGCGGCAAACGAACAAATTCATTTAAATTTTACCAATGATCCTAAACATAGTGCGGGTATAGTTCGCGAATGGCTATTAAACAACTGCCCAAAAGTGATTAAAACGACGTCTCAGTCACCTGATCTTATTGAAAACGTGCATTATTTGGAAACTAATATAAGGAAACATGAGGTTACTAATAAAGAAACTTTAAAAAATAAGTTATTAGAGGAATGGAATAAAATCGACTTAAATTATTAAAAAAAAATGGTGGGATTCATGCCTAAACGTTTAGGTAATATGAGTAAGATCAATTCTTCTATTGGAACCTTTGGTGTGAAACACTAAACTTGAAGATATTTACCACTAAACACCAAATCCCTTTTTTTTAACTTCTCAACGCACGTTTCGCTAACCATGTTAGCATCATCAGGAGATGATTTAATCTCATCGGATCAGATTAAATCATCTCCTGAAAAACAGTTTTTTGAAGAAAAGTGAGTTTGTATTTAGTGGTAAATCTTTTCAAGTTTAATATGATTAAGGTCAAAGGTGGTCATATCAAATACTAACTATAAGCTAAGTTTTTTGTACAGTTAATTTTTTCGTTGATAAAATCGTTCTAAATTTTAAATTATTTTTTTTTATTGACATGTTAATATGGATTTATAATTATTTATTACTTAAATTATGGTTGTTCTACAACTGTTAATTATTAATTTCCCTAATAAATTATTTTATATTCCTTTTTTTTTATAAGTACATATGTATGTAACTACAATCATTATGGTTTTTTATCCGAAGAAGGCATTGTGTGTCGAAACAATTGTTATACAATTTTTTAAATATAGTGAAAATTTAGATGTAAGTCTTATATATAAAAAGTTAATTTACCATAAAAGTAAGACCATGATAATTATATAATTATTGGCATCAAGCATTTTCAATACAATAATATCGAATGATGCCAGGATCTTTAAAGATGCAAACAAGCAATTTTCTGTTTTTTTGTAGTTGTTTTTTGTAGTAATAGATTTGTAAATTAGGTTACTGACACATCAAGCTTCTAATTTACTTCTAATTTTAAACTTAAGTTACCTTGACTCACAGAGCTATCATAGTGTCGTAAAATTTATGCACGTTATATTCAGATCCGAGGGATTTCGAGCCATTAGATATCCTAATAAGACCCTGGAAAAATACAATCATAAATCATAAAAATACACGCGTTAATACGTGAACACTTTTTTTGTTTGCGTCCTAACATTTACTTAATTCTAAAAATATTTAATACAATCCTCGACAAAAAGACAGAGACAGTAAATTAATATATACTATTAATTCTATAAACCTTTAAATTAAAAATATTTGCTACCAGGGTCGTTCAATAAGTCCTTAGCAAAAGATGGGAAAACAAATTATTTTAAGTAGATTTTTGAAGTGAAAACTCCTTTAGCCGTGTTGAGCGATTTTCGGTAGGGACAAAACTTATGGGATCGCATCACCGACATGCTAGTGATGTGTTGTGCCAGACTGGCGACGCCAATTGTGTTTTAAATTAAATTGTGTTTTAGATAATCATTATTTTGATTGTTTAATTTTAGAATCACTGTGCAATACAAGGGTGAGTACTTAATATGTTAATATTTTTATGTAGAAAAATTAATAACAAGCTATTACAAAGCATATATTTTCGAATATTTCCAACATTGGTATCAATATTTGCGTTGAAAAATTTTATATTATTAATTTTTCTAATATTTAATCTCTGCAATACATCGTATAATGAATATTTCATAGTAGCTTCGGAATTATATTACTAGCGTGGTAAAACAGATTTCTAGTTGTCCGATAATATTTCGGATTTTAAAATTAAAAATTTTATACATTTTTATAACAAATTTAATTTCTCAAAATTAATGTTTATTGGTTTAAATTGTCAGAAATAAAATACGTGTTTTGCAAAATGATTATTTATAAACTTATATCATTCAATTTCACCATTAGAACTTTACAAAAAAGTATTGTGATATAATTAGTTTTTCTAAATGCCCATTTTCTATAATTGTTTAGAACCTCTATTCTACGTGAAAAAATTATATATTTTTAAATTATACATTTAAAGAATAATTAGATTTAAAGAAGTTTTCACTTCTGTTGGTAGACCCCATGACTGCCTACCTTTTTTTAATTTTTCAACATAATCTCCTTTTAGCTCTATACACTTTTCCACGAGTTTCACCAACTTTTTTAAGCCGTCTAAAAAGCAAGGTCTTCAAAATAGGCATCTGTTTGGGCGATTACCTCATAGTTCGATGTAAACCATTGTCCGCTGTGCAATTTTTTTAAGTTCGGAAATGAAAAAGTCACTGGGGCCCAAATCTGGTAAATACGGTAGATTGTAATAATTCGAACTTTAATTCCATGATTTTGGCTATTGAAACTGTACAGATGTGCACCTGCATTGTCTTGATGGAAGAGACAGAGAGACAAGAGAACACCGACGCATAATACTCTCCAGTTATTGTTTTTGCTTTTTCCAAGTAATCGGTTTAGTTTATTCCGCGTGCATCCCAAAAAACTGTGGCATAACCTTGCCGACCGATTTCACAGTCTTCGCCTTCTTCGGAGTCCGTTCACCTTCAAAAACCCACTGTTTTGATTGTTCCTTTGTCTCGATACAGAGACTCATCAGGATCGCGACGAAAAAGTGCCAAAACAGCCTCAGAGTTGACCACACGATTGCGTTTATTCTCCACTGAGAGCAAACGCGGCACCCATCTTGCCGACATTTTTTTCACACCCGATTTTTCGTGCAAAATTGAAAACACTATTCCTTGCGATTAGCCGGTGATTTTAAGTATTTTGCGCACTTTGATTCATCGATCACTTAAAACCATGTTATGGATTTTGTCAATCATTTCGGGAGTAGTTTAAACTCATTTTCCCAATAGACCTTTTCATCATGTGACGAGCGCAAGCTCTGCCGCCATGTTGAAGTAGCGATGATTCAAAAGTTTCATACTGTTTTGATCAACAATGGCTGGGAAAGCAATATTATATCCACAAAAAAATCAATTATTAGAAGAAATCGTCGATGGTGCTTCACTTGTTTATAATTTAGTTGAAGCCCATAATTGTGAACAATTTAAAAGGTGGCTCTAATGTCATGGACGTCCGCAAAAAGGGAAAAAATGATCTGATTGAGAGGTTAGGCATCAATACTTGTTTACTATGTAAAAAATAATAAAAACAAATATCTATAATTTTATTCTAATTAATAATGTTAATCACTACGAATAGAATTCTCAAATTTTTCCATGGCAGATTTTTTCTGTAACTTTATTACGTATCTTTATGGAATCTGTTTGAATTTCTATAGTTCTTGTAGGCTTGTTACTTCCTTCACAGTTTGTGTCTCCGTCGATTATACTAATCTCTGGTAATGATTGATCTAGTAATATTTGTTGAATAAAAGAAGTATTATCATCAATAATGATGTTAACCTCTTTATGAGCCGTCGATGTCTATACTAAAAGAAAATAGTTTATATTTAAATCTATACGTTTTTATAACGTTCGTACTCTACCTGCTCAATAGTTGCAATCTTAATTTATTTTCGTTGTTTGAGGTCCATTTACTTCTTCCATATCAACTCTTTTATACTTTTCAAATAAACTGATTCTTGCTTTAACCACCTACAAACAAGTTAGAGGTTATAACTCCGAAAATCTAATTTTGTATAAATAATTATACATTACCTTATTGATTGATTTATCAATTTGTTTAAATTCTTGATAGCTTAAAGGATCAGGATTTTTTCTGTTGGACCACTTTCTCTGTAAAAGTGTAGTGAACAGATATAAGTATCTTTAGTAACATCATCAATCGATCGAAAAATCTCTGTTACTTCGGCCACATTTTTTCACCCATAATTCACATTTTGAACATGTTTTAATATGTACTTTGCCTGATGATTTAATAATTTTTTTTACGATATTGCACACAAGGCTTTGGAAAATTTATAAAATGATATTTATTAATTTTAAATGATTTATAGCGTGTATCAGTCTTACATACTCCATAACAACACCGTTGCATTGTTCCTTTTCGTACAGATAACATAATAATAATTAATTGGAAAAATTTATTTTTCAATTAAGGCACTTATTTGTTTATTTTTTTCTTACTTTTTTCAATGAATATATTTTATTTGATATTTTTTTAATTTTAATTATTTGTACACGGGTACTTTAACATGGTTGTTTACAAAAAAACAGTACGAAAAAAATGGCTGCTACTGACATGCGCACAAAAAAAATTGTAAAGTAAAGTTTTGGGGTTAGAGGCGCATCAGCAACTGAGAAGGCTATTTAGCGACTGGACCTACAGCTTAACGTGGGTTCCGAACCACGGTCATCAGCTACCGAAAACCCCGGTCAGCACCCCCCTCGGGCTATCAACTCTTGGTTTTGTGCTTAACCGAAAGTATCTCGAGAAGCCTACCGACTGGCGAGTGATCAACGTAGCCAAACCTAACCTAACCTAACCTAACCAAACCTCTCAGAAGACCCCCCCCCCCCCCCCTTACCCAGCCTCGAACTGGCGTGACTGAGGGGTGATTCCTTGTCAGATTTTACACTCTTACCTAGAAACATTCACAAGAATTTTAGAAAAACTTTTTTGCCTAGTACGGGATTCGAACCCGGTCCACATTAAAAAAAAATGTCAAAATCAACTTCACTTTGAGTTCTTTCTGTTAAACCTTTTAAATATAAGTATTTAATCACCACTTGACTGACATTAACTTTTTTCCACTTTTCTAAATAAACAAAAGTTTCTTGCTTCAATCGACAATAAATATGAAACCATGTGATGAATATAACTGAGACTTTGGCAGCTATCTGGTGAATAATGATGCTTACTAAAAACAAACCATTTTCGATGCTACGAGCGCCATCTCTTGGATTTTCTAAGGACTTATTGAGCGACCCTCGTATTATAATCATTCTAAACCTTAAATGGAATCTTCTTGAACCCTTAATCTATGTACAGTAAATATTATTTTAGGAGTAGTCTGTGATTGTTGACTCAATTGCTTCTACGACAAAAAGATACAGACAGATTGTTTATCTTTAAATTCAGTATATTATCAGGGTAGTATCCCACAAACCGGGAAAACTGGGAATTTAATTCGACCGGGAAATATCAGGAAATTATAAAAATATTAAAAAATATCAGGGAATTTAATTGCGACAACGAAATTGTTTAATAATAACTTCTCATTAAATATTTTAACTTATGTATTTTCTACATAGACTAGTTAATAGTAGCGCATTAATAACAGAGGTCAACAAATTGAAACCTTTTTGAGGTAACATTGTTGAAAATCGATGTACGTGAAGTATTTTGTAATCCTAAATTCGAAAATAATAAGCTAAGTACTGTAACACGTACAGTTTTTTGTTACAGGGGCTCGTTGGTGGGGAAAAAAGAGGACCTATTTTTACGATCTAACATTTATTTAATATATACATGTAAAACGTGATCAATCTGTACAAAGACATTGCTGAGGATTATGTGAATAAAAAACATACGACATGTGATGTCATACAGCGATAAAAACTTTCACTTTTTCCTCTCGTGTTCTGCAGCATCATCTCACATAGATGGGTTCCAGCGTCCCTGGTATCTTGCTTCCACCGTCCTGATGTCCTGGTGAAACCTCTCGCTTTCCGGAAAATTCAAATGGGAGTGTAATAAATGCATTTTTAAGGACATGCGACACTCTAGTATTTCATAGGCTTTCAAGAGTTCATCTATGGGGGTTTTTTATAGTTTTCATCTTTCTTGTTGACCAGAAATTCTTTCACTACACTTACAAAACACTTCCAAGCTGTCAATTCTTTTTCATTTAATTTTTCTTGAAAACGGAAACCTAGAAGCTTCCTTATTTCAGGCCCAATAAATATGCCTTCTTTTAGTTTTGCATCACTTAAAGTAGCAATCACTTATATGGTCAGTAGGTTCTCTTCACACCATAGGAATAGCAAACGGCATAGAATTTTTCTTGCAATGCATCCACTGCACTAAATTTACGTGACAACTCACACAGCAAATATGAGGAGCCTAACATTTATCTTAATCTTCAATTTGGCACTTACAATATTAAAGGATAGGCTAAACGATAGGCTCGACTACTAGAACTTACCATTTTATATAAAATCGACTTAAATACTTGACTGTACTGTAAACGAGACAGAAACAAACTAAACTATAGAAAACAATAAAACTGCCCTTAAAGATTCGCAGAATACTGTGGAAATATCCCGTCTACGGTCTTGTGTTAATTCTTACATTCTCCAGTCCAAATTCAGGTACAAATAATTACAGACAATAAACCCCATGCTATAAAGGAGAAGCAGGTACTTGAAAATGGGACGTGCTAGGCCATTTCTGCGAAAAGGTGTTTTAATAATTACCTAAATGAAATGCAAAAAGAGCATTCTCAACAATATTGCAAAAATTATGTTAACCTGTGTAATTTATTTTATTGATTAACTCTGGATTTTTTGATCAAACCACAGTCATTAGTAAAATTGTTAAAGATAGTAGCGATTTTATCTCATGGCAACGCTAATGTTGAAAGAGGTTTTTCAGTCAATTCTGAATGTTTAGTTGAGAATATGAAAAACGAAACTTTAATTGCTCGATTAATATATGACTGTAGTCTAAGTGGCATGAATGGGGATGTTGCAACTCTTGATGTTCCAAAATATTTAGTTCATTCTTATCGGAACTGCGTTCAAAATTATCAGAAGAAATTGAACTTCGAAAAAAAGAAGCCACAATAACTGAATCAGAAGATTTGAAAAGAATACGTGTATAGCAAATAAAAAAAAAAGATTTGGCACCAAAAAAGCTATGATCAATTTATAAATCTTCAATAATGTTTTCTACCAAATATGAAAAGTTTAATTTGTTCTAGTTCATACTAGTCATTATTTAATTTTCAATTACTTTTTATAAGATTATTTAACTAGTTATAAAGTACCAGCTATGGCAATGTACTAAAAAATAAATTACATAAATAAATTATTTATATACACATAGTTGAACATGTCTTTTTAATTTTTGTGAGTTTTATACCAGATTTAATTATTGACAATTAAAATTTAGTCAAAACTTTAAATATCTTAATCCTTCGAATAACATTTCTAAATCAGGGTAAATTAAGACAACCGACAAAAAACAGACAACTTTACTGGAAAACCGGGAATTATCATGGAATTTTGAAATCATTTCTTTGCGGCCACCCCGATTATAGTGTGCAATTGTATACTTTTTACACCAATAAACTAGTTTGCAAATTGTTTTGAGTGTTATTTTAACTATGGATCGCGATGCGAAACTTAGTGAGCTATAAAAAGGAAGAATTTTTGCATTGAAAGAAGAGGGATTTTGCACTCTTGAAATTTCACGTAATGTCTCAGTAGTCGATTATTTTGTCAATAAAAGCGAACATTATGGCAAAAGGAAGAGGTCTGGACGATCGCAAACAATTACAAAGCGAGAAAAGTGGCTAATTTTTGGAATTATTTCAAATTCTGCTCTATCTGTGCGCGCCATCGCATAGGATTAGTGAATATAGGAAGCAGTCTTCCAAACAAATGTCCGTAATGTTCAGCTCTGGAAAACTCAGTGAATTCAAAGCAGAAAAATTAAAAAACAACCACCGCTTATCACAAGACAGTCCGCTTGGTGCTTGCTCAACGCAACATGTCTTGAACTACGAACTGGCAAAAAGTAATTTTTAGCGACGAGAAAAAATTCAACCTCGATGGTACAGATGACTTGCAAGCTCCTGGTGGACTATACTGGCCACCTGGTTATGGCAGTGAAGATAGTCCGCCTGGGAGAGCCTACCACATGCTCCTACAATATGTTGGATAGTCTCAGGCGTTTTGTAGCATTTTCTACATATGTCATTTGATACTTGTGCATCCTTAATGATACATTTTTGGTAAATTATTACTATTAATATTATTACTATCCTCGTACTGAACTCAGCATCTCAGCCTAAGCTGGTCTATATTACAATGCCAAAATGAGAAAGCAATTCAACTCCTCTCACTTAGCATAAAATTTTACGAACAATGTGGCACGTCTGCAAGAGCACTGCACGTTGTCCCACTATGGCAATCGATTTTGAGATACCAAGGTTCTTCAAATTTTTTGAAAAGTTCTTACTTATTAGGCCTTCGGCGGATATAACGAAAGGCACCATCTCTACCTTATGCAGTTTCCACTGGTTTTTCAAATCGTACGCAAGGTTTTCATACTTAGTGGTTTTCTCCAACTAGGTTTTCCTGATATTATGAGAGAGCGACACTGCGATGTCAATTATAAAAGCCCTTTTCTCCTTTTTACTAATTAGAACAATGTCTGGTCTATTATAATCGACCGTTCGATCTGTTGTGATTGGTCTGTCCCAGTATAGGATTGACTCAGATGATTCCAATACGGGAGAAGGTGAGTACTTATAATATGGAGCAGGTGAGTTATCTAATAGCGAATACTTTAATGCAATTTGCTGATGTATAATTTTCGCCAGCTGATTATGTCTTCCTAAATAAGCATTAGGGGCTAGAACTGCACACCCACCGATAAGGTGTTCAATCGTTTCCCCCACTATACCGCACTTCCTACATCGGTCGACAACATCCATGTGTAGTATATGCTTTTCATAGTTCCGTGTTCTTACTACCTTATCTTGAATAGATGTCGCAAAACCTTCTGTTTCTGGGTACAACAGCCCATCGGTCAGCCATTTTAGAGACAATGGTCCATCAATGGTATCATCCTCGAGTGACTTTGGATACCGTCCATGCAGTGTCTGTTGTTTCCATTCACGGACACAATCCGTAAGTGTTGTTCTACCATCAACACGATTCAATTTATCTAGGTTCAACGGGGTGAAACCCCGGTCCTCCTTAGCAACCAACTTCATTAGCGTGCTGCTTGAATTAATGAAACGTTCTCTCATCTTACTCTCCTGGTTCAGACAAAGGTTCTTAATGTTCACGAGGCCTCTGCCTCCCAACTTTCTTGGAATGTACAGTCGCTTCATCGATGAATTTGGATGCAGACATCGGAATTTTGTCAATGTTCGACGTGTTAATCTATCCAGTCCATCAAGGTCTGTTTCTGACCATTTAACAAACCAAAGGAATAGGTCAGAGTTGGCACTGCCCATCCATTGATCGCTCTAATCAGGTTTCCACTGTTCAGTTTGGTATTTAAAAGTTTTGTAAGCCTCTTCTCGTACATAGTAGAAAAGTCTTTCTTTAACTGGCTATGGTTAAATTTCTCGTTTTGAGGTATACCTAAATATTTATAGGATTCTTCTGGTGCCAGTTGTTGTATGTTACAGTGTGTTGAATGTTGATTGTTGACTATTCCTCTTTGAATGCTAATGGTAGAGCATTTATCAAGTCCGAATGACATCTTGATATCCCTACTAAATTCTTCGACCATTTTTATTAAGGAGTTTAGTTTTTCTCTAGTTTCTCCATAGAGTTTAAGGTCATCCATATATAGTAGGTGCGAGAGCTTTCGTGGATTCCTCATGTTTAGTTTATATCCTATATTACTGTTGTTCAGTAATGTAGACATAGGGTTTAGGGCTAGACAAAACCAAACTGGAGAAAAGGAATCTCCCTGAAAAATTCCTCTCTCGATATTCGCAGTTGTAATGCATTGTTGATCGATAAAGAGATTTGTTTTCCATTTCCCCATCAGGCACCTTAAGGAGTTAATGATGGGAGGGCTTATTTTATAAATCTTCAGGACTTCTAGTAACCAATCGTGTCGAACACTATCGAAGGCTTTCCTGTAGTCTATATAGCAGATGTTTAGGTTGCGTTTTCTTTTCCGCGCTTGTTCGAGAACTACAGCATCGATCGTTAGCTGTTCCTTGCATCCCATATTTGCCCTTACACATCCTTTCTGCTCTTCTTCAAAAATATTGTTTTCATCACAATGTTTGTAAATTTTTTCATTGATTAGGGCTGTCAACAATTTATAAAATATTGACAGACACGTGATGGGTCTGTAGTTATTGGGTTGCTTAGCATCACCCTTTTTATACAGAAGATATGTATTGCCTTCCATTAAAAAATTCGGGAAAGTATCAGGATTTATCATTACCTCTTTAAATGCACTAGCAAGTGGGCGGTGGGCCGCCGTAAAGTTTTTAAACCAGAAGTTATGTAATCCATCTGGTCCAGGAGCTTTCCAGTTATGAGTTTTCTTGACGGCGGTGCAAATGTCAGTCGCCGTGAAGTCGTTAAACTCCATTTCTGGGAGAGCCGTTGTGTGCTGTTCAATTGTTTTAATCCAAGGTGCCGCTTTTTCATAGTCATCTGATCTTTTCCAAACCGATTGTCAATATTCTGCAAAGGAGGACATGTCCACATTCTCAAGTTCTGACCTGCTACTGCCTTGTTCGAGCTCTCTATAAAATTTCTTTTGACTATTTATGAATTCTGAATTTTGGTGCTTTCGTTTTTTTAGCTCGTTATATCTTGCTAGCCTAGCCCCTTTAGATTTAGCTTTCTGTCTAAACCGATCTTTAAGATCCAATAATTTTTCGGAGAAGTTTGGATCGTCGAAGCCAATGCCAGATTTATTGGCAATTGTTTTTGTTTTTTTTGTTACTTTATTTGATCGATTACCAGAAAGACATTCTGAGATGACGTCGACTTTCCTTCGGAAATCATCGATATTGTTTTCAAGGCGTGTTTTCCAGGCAGGCGTATTTTTCTGGAAATTATGCCTTCTCGCACTGGGGGTGTATGTTTTTTGGCCTGAAATTTCGATCTATTTCGATCTATTATTATTATTATTATTATTATTATTATTATTATTTCTACTATTATTATTATTATTATTATTATTATTACTACTATTATTATTATTATTATTATTATTAAATTCAATATTTGGAGCATTAATAAAATAACGGTTTATATTATATAAATTATGTTTAATCTTGTTGATCACAAGAAAGCAACATTTCTGAATCAACTAAGTGGCTTTGATTGCTTTTTGGCAATTAGACCTAGGCCAAACAAGCAACCAAAGCCATTTAGTTAAGCTGCTTTAGAAATGTTGGTTTCTTGTGTTCAAAAAGGTGAAACATCATTTTCTCAAAAACCTGAAAAACATCCACAAGAATATAATGAAGACGGATGGGATCTATCCTCAGAATAATGTTCTAAATACTTATTGCTTACTTATTTACTGTTATCCATATTTTTGTTGTTTCTTTAATTAAGGTTTATCATATAAGGATTAATTAAGGGCCTAGGTTTTGAAGTGGTTTAAGGCATTTTCAGAAGGTCAGGACTCTACCGAATACGACCCGGAAACGAAGCGTCAGAGTCAGGACTCTACCGAATACGGCCCGGAAACGAAGCGTCAGAGTCAGGAATGGCACACCCTAACCTCACCATGGGCCAAAAAAAAGACTTAATGAACCAGTCAAATATCAAAAGCATGCTGATTTGCTTTTTTTGATAGCTAGGGAATCGTCCTCATAGGGAATTGGTTCCTACAGGCCAAATGGTAGACCAGCATTTTTTATTGTGGCTCTGCAGTCCCCTTTTTGACTTGAGTTCTTATGACTTTTTATTGAAAATTCAACTCAAAAAACATACTTTTGGGATATTGGAGAACACTGAAAAGATCGTGGCCGACTAGAAAAATCCGGTTCACGAAAAGTATTACTTCGGACCACCAAGTGACTCTAGGGTTGGCCTGCCTCCCCTCTAAAGGGAAGCCAAGAGTATTTTCCAAATATAACGCCCCACCACCTATCATTACTTTATCCTGCAATATACTTTTTTCTACTTCAGTCATATTAATAATCTTTGATTTTTCACTAATATTGGTCAAACTACAGACAAGTTCTAATTCGAGCAGTAATATTATTTGCCCTTATATTGTTTGAGGAACAACGCAAAACTTTTACTTGCAAATATTTTTAGATCCAAAGTAGCGTTAATATTGAAATTTAGAAAAAAAACTAAATATACTGACTGATGTATAGATTACATCACTCAGAAGAGGGTGTTCGATTTTATTAATTTTTCGATAAAATATCGCTACTACATTAAAGAGTAAACCCATTACGTTTTAAGAAAAAATAGCAAGATTTTTCCGAGTTTTTGAAAAAATGTAATAAATTAGTAATTCATAATTTTTAGAGAGGGCTGGAAACAAGGGTCGGTTCACAGTCTAATCCTTATGTTATTTTCTTGCTACGACAGTCCATTTCAAGACGTAATTAAATGGATTTTTAAGTAAACTTTGTTTTTGAAAACTTTATTTTTAAACTAACAATTAAGTGTTACAAAATTCCTTATGGCTCTAATAACTAAGTATTCGGAATCGATACAGAAAGACCAAAGTCGAACCGTCTACGACAAGTTACAGAATGTCATCTCTGGCTCCTGTGGACACTTATATACTTATCTTAATCTAAACAAATCTCAAGAGGGTTACATTAAGGGTGATGAGAGATTTATGTCTTAAAGCTAGGAATATCCTATGTAACTCCTCCCTCCTTAAGTTTCGGAAAATATGTGAGAGATTTATAGTCATGGATTTGGAGGACATTAATTTCTCTACTCGCCTCTTTTATTTGCGAGTGGTCAAATTTTTCTACTTCGATTGGGATTTCCATTCCATTATGGGATATATTGAATGGTAATACAGGTAGCTTTAGTCTAAAGTCGATTACCTCAGGATTTTGTTTTGAAAATATAAATTAATTAATTTTTAGTTGGCAGCCTCTTGAAAATAGAGTTGAAGGCTTATCAATTATTTCTATGCTGTTTTGGTTAGGGCATTGAAAGTTGACCCTTTCTACTTCTTTCGGAATTACTAATAAGGAATTATCAGACATGGAAGTAATTGAGATATGTTTAAAAAAGATTGGAACAGTTGGGCATTGGCCTTTTATATTTATCATTTAGTACAAATATGGATCATCTTTCGAAAGCTTTTCCTGTGTACATAAGTAAAATTTTTCAATTTTTGGGCATTCTTCGTTCAGCGTATAGTAATTACTCATAGAGCTCAATAAATATGCATTTTTTATATCGATAGTCCTATTTAGGATAGGGATAGGGTAGATTTTATATAATAAGAACGGGTCTTCTTTAATTACCAGGGTGTGTATCGTGAATATTATCAACTCATTCTGATTGTTAACCTGTGTATGCATAGTTTGGTAGTATTTCATTATGTTATCGAATGGAATTAAATTATCACTATCAAATTCTTTTAATATTCTTGTTAAATCCTTGTTAAATCTTATGTTAAGTTTCAGGTTAATGTTGTCACAAGAATAAGAAAGGTATAAAACTGTAAAAATTGATTTTTTTTTAACTTGGGGGCTCTTAAGTTTTTCTTATATTTGGGCTTGATTATGTGTTATGGTCTTTAATTGTGAATCTAAGGTATGAGATAGTTTTTTCATTACTAATTTTTGCGAGTTTAAGTCTTGGTTAAGAATGTCTTGGTTATTTTGTAGTAATTGTAAGTAATTCTCATATCTGATACCATTTTCGGAACATCCTACCGACTGCGCCAATTAAATGGAATTTTAAGTTAGTGATGCGAGGATACGTATTAAAATAACAGTCTAATCCGAATATTAAATTAATACGTAATATTTACTAATCCGACTTTTCAACATCAATAATCGCACTAATACGTAATAGAATTAATCCGTCGATATCTGCTGCTTTCCTTTTAGTAATTAGATTGAAAAGGATAGGAACTATTACGAATTAATTAATACGTATTGTATACTGACGGTTAGTGATACGGACTATCGGTGCTTAATATTCCGGTGCTTGATTGATTTCATTCGCGAAGTTATTTTGTCCTTCTCCCTAATACGAATTATGACGAATTTTTCCGACTTTGCATTCCGAGCAACATATATGGCGGATAATAATACGTAATACTAATGCGGATGATAATCCGACTATTTTATTAATTCGTGTCCGTATCATCCGAATATCAAAATCATCCAACTATTTACAACGCTATTTTAAGTAAAGTTTGTTTTTAAAAACTTTATTTTTAAACCAACAATTAAGTGTGACAAAAATCCTTATGACTCTAATAACTACGTATTCGGAATCGATACAGGAAGATCGAAGTCGAACCGTTTACGACAAGCTACAGAATGTCCTCTCTGGTTCCTGTGGGCACTTATATACTTATCTTAATCTAAACAAATCTCAAGAGGGTTACATTAACACGTTGGCTACCACCATAAGTGGTTTTTTTCAGTCTATATATCCCGCGGTCATTTGGTACTTTGGCGTTAACACATATTTGTGGTTCGAAATCGACTCGCAAAGAAATTTAGGTAGTACACTATTGCGGGTTGATTTCGTCTCGCAGTGGAAAGAAGCTAACAAAAAAGTGAGAGTCGATATAGTGGCTCACGCTAGTGCTTCTCTTATGGCAATTTAAAAATACTGTGCCACAAAGGAGGATATTGTGTCTTGGCTACTGCCTAGTGTAAAGTGAGACCTACAGAATGGTATAGTTGGGCCAAGGAAAAGTCTTGTAGTTTTTGAGATTTTTAATTTTAAAAAATTTATAAAAAATACAAAAAAAATTCTTTTTATATATAAAAACAAAACTATGTATCATGTTTATCAAAACATTCTAGGCACATAGATGGTTCCCCTGGGCATGTCACACACTTGGTAACAACCTTAGGGCATTTTTTCAGTGCCTCTTTTCTGCCGAGATGTTTGCTGAGGGTGGCGTAACAGTTAACGCAGCGACGTCTCACAGAGTGGTTTTTCTTATCTTTTTGGGTGGTTTTTTGTAAGCTATGCTTGTCTTTCTTGGTAGAGGTAGACGGAGTTGCTGGTCCTGAAGTGCTTACGAGATAGTCGATCAGAGATTCTCGAAAATTCGCAATGGACAGTTTAGATCCTGTCAATTTTTTGAAAATTAGCCACGCGTTTACAACAGATGTTCCTAGTATCAGCAAGAAAGCAACTTTATGGAACCAACGAATCGTTTTACGCAGCGGTGAATAATAAGAGGTCATCTGATCAGAGAGGTCATCGCCTTGCTTCTTCTTGTTGTAATATGTAATGGCTGTTGGCTTGTTTACTGTTTCGCCTTTTCTATTTTTTCCAACAGGTACCATTTCCAAAGTATGCTTTGTTGTTATGAATCGCACATCCCTTTTATCCTTCCAGCAGCCGACAACAATGCCGTCGTCGCTTTCAAGTCCAACAACCTCTCCCCTTTTCAATTTCGCATTTAAAATACTTTTGGGAACGTCTTTCACTCTCGCCCGCATTGTTCCAACTAAATGTGTGTTGGACTTCAAAAGTTCTGTTGCTATTGCGATATTTGTATAAAAGTTGTCGACCACTAAGGTCCTCCCTTGGTTTAGATAATTCTGCAATAAGCCCAACACAACTTTATTGCTGTGCCGCAAATCCGCTGGATTTTTGTCATCTTCTTTACCAGAATAAACTTTAACACTGTATGTATAGCCGTCTGCTCCACAAGCCTTGTATAATTTTACTCCATATTTGTGTGCCTTTCCTGGTGAATATTGGCGAAACTTCAGCCTACCTCTAAAAGGCACCATGGTCTCATCAATTATTACGTCCTCCTCTGGGTTGGAGTAATATTGAAATTTTTTATTCATCATGTGGACTAAATCATACACTTTCTTCAGTCTATCATCTGGCCGGCTGTCTTCGTCTGAGAAGTGAATGAAGCGTAAAATTTCTTCAAACCTATTTCGTGGCATGGTGCTGCGCACGAATAGATTTACGAATTTTCTATCCCTCGACCAGTAATTTTTTAATGACGGATATCGGACTAAACCAAAATAGAGCAACAATGCAAGAAATTTTTTCAATTCCAACTCAGTTACAGTTTTCCACTGGATTTGTTTATTTTTAGAAATAAAATATTTTTCTCCTGCCTTGTTTGTCCATTCTAACATTAGTCGAATGACCTCATTGTCCAGAAAAAGTAAGTAGGCATCTATTTCCTTACTTACTCCGTTAATATTTTTTAATCCGGAGTCACCGGTAAAGGCAAATGTTTTTAAAAGTTCACCAGTAACGCTATTCCATTTTCGAACTGGAGTTGTTGATACTGATGGTCCTGGAGACTGCGGATCAGATAGGACACCATCATCAGCGTTGTCGTCACTTTCGGAAATATTCTCTTCTTCATCTGGTTCGTATTCGCTGACATCAGAAGAGAAATCCTGACCCTCCCCTTCATTTTCTGAATCTTCTTCTAATATTCGCTGAATTTCAGATACTGTTAACCTTTTGCAGCTTCTAGGTATAGAACCATTCATCTACAATAACACGAAATAATAATAATAATAATGAATAATATTTACTTCAATAACAAGGTGAATAAATAATGAAAATTCAAAATTTCATTTTTGTTTTCATTGTAAAAAATTGATAAGAGAAAATTGAGAGTCGAAATCGTCTCACAATTTTTTTCGTTCGAAATGGGGTAATAATAAGCTATAATAACTTACCTTAGCAGCCAGATCACTAAAAATCACTCACAATATTTAAATAAAATCAATTGACTAATTGGGCCAATGCACTTGATATGAGGTTTATTGCACAACTGAAGTAAACAAGCATGAGACGTAATGATTCATGTGGGCTCGTGTTCAGACTTGTCGCGACCCGATTTCAACCCACGCGGTAGATTTGGCACTTTTTCATGTGAGTCGATACCGACTCGTATGGTAGCCAACGTGTTAAGGGTGATAAGAAATTTATGTCTTAAAGCTAGGAATATCCTATGTAACTACGTTATTGATGTTTAAACGATTTCGACTTAGCGTCATAATTTTTCGTGTGGAAAATATGTCGAGTTTCGTCAAATAAACACCATTTGCGGCACGTACTGTTTTTCTTGCTCAATCCAAATAAAAACGTAAGTGCACGCCGTCATATACTTGTGGAAACTTACGGTGACAATGTCCCGATGTAAGACGCTTGTGGGCGCTGGTTTAGACAATTCAAAAGTGGTGATTTCGACTTGAAAGACAAAGAACGCTAGGGTTAACCGAAAAAATTTGTAGATGCCGAATTGCAAGCATCGTTGCAAAAAAAATCAAAGAAACTTTAGCAGCATCCGGCGAAGTATTATTCTGCTGAAGAATTGGATCTATCAACTGCTTAAGGAAGGGAAGGGCATACATTACATTTTGAAGATAAAATGCTACCATGTTTCCCCTAGTGAAGGTTAGAGGTGGGTTACTTCCAAAATACCTACTGTTATATTTGCCAAAATACCTACTGGTATATGAGGCTCAACATCAAATTGAGGCTGATTTCCCTCTCATCATCTTCTTCTGCCATAACGTTTACCCAAACACAGTCAGGATTTATCATTAAATATAACTTGGGTGAATTGTTATGGGTGCTTACCGGTCAAGGGTAGGGCAAGATTCGTTCAAAGGTAGGGATCGATAATGTTGCAGTCCAAATAGTCTTGTACGGCATTAACCCTTTCCGATAATTGAAAATTGACCTAGGTGTCTTTAGACTACCACTCCAACCAAATATGGAGTTCACGAAAATGTGCACTTTTACTGTCCGATGCATACTCTTCTTCGATGTTAGATTATCGGTTTTTTTTTTCCTTTATTTGGGGTTTTTCGCCACTATCTAAAACTCAAAAAATATCAAAAATACCTGTTCTTATTTAAAGAAAGAATCACTGGGTAAAACCAAACGGAGACAAATTTCTCAGTGATTCTTTTTTGTAATAAATTTGCCCAAAGAACAAAATTTTAAAGATATAAAAATGTTATAAAAATTTTACAAACTTTTAACGTTAACGTTTCGGAGGGTACTCTCCCCCCGTTTTCAAAACTAAACTAAAAAATAAATTATATTAATTTGTAATATATAAAGTAACGAGTGAAAGTAAATATTTTTTTTTGTATATGTCAACGATACTTACATTGACAACAATAGATTTTCATAACAGTGACATACTACCAAAAAAAAATATATATAGGTAATGTTTACTGTGTGATTGTTTATTGTACTGATTGTGTATTCAAATATTTAAATGTGTTTAATTGTATTCTTTAGAATCGGGAACCATGTTGAATTTAAATCTACCGAAGGCATAGCAATACAATTATTTTTATTTAAATTAATTATAGCGGTTTCTTTTAATCTTTGTATTTTGTTACCGATTCTTTTAATACCGTTTTGGAATTATTCCAATTGATTTTATGACCCGATTCCCATGCGTGTTGACAAATTCTAGATTTATTAAAATCGCCCTTTCTAAGAAGGTTTTCTCTTTTACTCTAACATCTAACGGTCTAGATGTCTCACCTATAAAGAATTTGCCACATTCGCAGGGAAGTTTATAAACCACATTTTTAGTATTTTGTTGTATATTGTTTACTTTTAGTTGTGTCAGAAATACCGCGGATATAACGAATTGTGAGGTTAATTGTTTGAGAGTTATTATTATTGTTATTAATAACTTCGTCTGTTTTGTCTAGTATCAACATTTTTAAGCGATTTATCTATACATTTTTTTGGGTAATTGTTTTTTATTAAAAGGTCTTTTATGTGATTTGTTTCCTTTTTGTAGTGTATCACTGTCGGTACAAACAAGTTTTGCTCTGTCATATAAACTTTTAATTATTTAATTTAATCATTTATTATTTAATTTATTACAAAAAAGAATCACTGAGAAATTTGTCTCCGTTTGGTTTCTTGTTTTTACCCAGGCGAAAAAACCCAAATAAAGGAAAAAATATATATATGAACACGCCACAATCATTCAGACATTACATAGATTATCGTACCACACTTGACAGCATTTCATTACAGAAGTTAAATTTATGTTAGAGAGTTTGAGGATTTCTCGAAATGACAAATTTTAGCATGATTAAAAAACTTTAGCTTGTATATAAGTCAACCACTGTGGACATCAAAAGGTGATAGCCTAAGTCCAACATTATTTCATTTAATTTTGAATCAAATCATCTGCAGCGAGCTTGATGATCGATTCTGTATAGGGGATATATTTATTCGAACCCCATGCTATGCTGGTGATGCTTTATTAATATCAGAAAGTTAAGATTAGTCTTCTAATAGATTCAAACAAGTTATGAATTTCATATACCTCGGTGTAGAAACATCAAGCAACAAAAACCTAATTAAGAAATTGCGTCGATCATTGGCTAACAAATTGGCCAGAATATCAGACTACCTAAGGGTATGTCCACACTTGTTCAGCTGCCGGTCGTCAAGATGCCTGTATCTGTTGACGCATAAGGTTGGACGCATGCGGTGTTGAACGAGAGACGCAGAGGTAGCGCAACGACTCCCACCCATGTTATGTATCTTGCGCTTTCGTTTTCAACTTCTTGATATAATCAACTTCTTGATATAATAAGTTTTTGGAATAGTTTACAAATTGAATTTAAAGTAAAATAGTTTAATTCTCTTAACTTTAATAAGTAAATTAAATTATATATTTAAGAATAAAAAATAAATATTTAATTTTGAAAGCAACAATTTTTTTTTTGTAAAAATGCTGAAATATATGGGGGAAATATCAAAGGAAGAATTTTTGTCACTACTAAACGATGTCATAATAGAAAAGAAAGTACCAACAGACTTGAATGTGGGTATAATATTGCCCTTGTTTAAAAAAGGAGATATCAGAGAATGTAAAAACTATAGAGGGATCACACTAACAAGTTTACATGAAAAAATATTTATCAAAATAATAGAGCATAGGCTGAGAGAAAAATTACAAGCAACGTTAAATGAACCACAGCATGGTTTTAGAAAGAGGGTAGAAGCACACATGATCTGATATTTATATTTAACCAACTATGAGAAAAATCGTTAAGAAAAGAAACCGAAATCCGAATTTGATAGAGTAAAAAGAAGGGATGTCTGGAAAAGTCTAAAGAGAAGATGAGTAGAAAAAGGAGTAATAGACATTATCAAGGCCTTATACAACAAACAACACGAATAAAGTAAGATCGCATAACGATGAATCGACAGAATTTGAAACAGGAATAGGCCTAAGAGAGGCTACTGAGTCTAATGTTATTTTCAGTAGTTATTGATGTAAAATATCATATCATATGATTCTAATGGTAGATTCGGAGGAAAAACTGCAACATAACCTAATAATATATAACAAAGAGCTAAGAAAAGTAAACATGGAAATAAATATCGACAAAAGGAAAACAATGGTGATTGCAGGCCTAAAAATAAAACAAAATGTTACTCGATGGGAAGGTAATGGAGCAAATCAAAAACCATAAGTATTTAGATACAATGATAAAAATCAGATAGGCACGCAAACTATACAACACCCTAAAAACAACATTCCTAGGAAAAGAAAGATACTGAAAGAGGTAAAAGCACATTTGTATCAGAAAGTAGTGATACTATCAGTGATATACGGCAGTGAATCTTAGAATTTAACAAAGGGAGACAAACAAAGAATTACATCTGCAGAAATAAGATTCCTACACAAAATAGAGAGAATTACAAGAGGGGATAGAGTGAGAAATACGACAGTAATGGAACAACTCGAAACGAAATCAAAGAAAGAGCTCTAGAAGAAGCACAACTGAGCTGGCTAGGACACATCCACATAATGAATGAAGAAATATTAGCAAAAATCTATGAAGCGAAAACACGAGGAAAAAATAAAGTTGGACGTTCAAGACTGAGATGGGGAGAATAAGTTGGAAGGTAAAAATTCATGAAATACCATCATATCAAGTTGAAATGTAAACTGTCAGCCTAACTGTACAACGGATAGATTAAATAAAATTATAAATTGAATTGTGTGTAAGAAATATTTTTTTTAGTATATATTTTCTTGTAATACATTGCAGCAATTATTCTAAATATTCCTTTGTCCATACATGTTTTCTATATTTTTCTCTTATTTTCCGTGTATTCATGAAACTGAAATTACACAGTTAACAGGAGGTACTTGCAAAATAAAATGTTTTTAACGTTTTTAAAAAAAACCCATCTTTACCGAACTCGCCAGAAATGTTGAATGAAACCGACGCAAACATGTGGACAGGAAGAATTCATGCGTCTTACCCTGCGCTAGGATGCATGTCCTAACGCATTCGGTTACGCAAGTTGAAAGGCACGTTGAAATGCATATTAACGAAAAAGTCGATCAGTTGTGGACATGCCTTAAGAGATATCATCTGGTCAGTAGGATATATAGAGTTTTCCTATAAGACATCCAGAACTTTGAAACGTAATAGCGGCAACACTGTTTGAAGTGTAAATGTCACTCATAAAGTGTTGTGTCCAATACATTGTGTCAATTCACCATGGAAGATACAGGATCTTTCAGTAACAGCACGTAGAAATTGGAAATTGGAAGGTGACTCCCACTTTGGGGCAAAATAATCTTTTCCGGCGAAGCGTGCTTCTGTCTTATGGCTTGATGAACATTTTCAAGTGATTTAGGAGTTACTTCTTTATCCTCAAAAATTCACTGTTTGGTGCGTTTTTGGGCTGAAGGAGTGATATATCTTATTTTTTTTGAAGACGGTGATGGAGATAGTGTTACTGTTAATTGTGAATGCTATGGAAGATGCTAATAGAAGCTCTTTGATTTGAATTGATAAAAGTAGATATAAATAATGTTTTTCATGGATGATCTTGCGACTTGTCACACATCTCGCCAGACATTATTACGCGAAATGATAATGTCAACTGGCCACAAAGATCGTGCGATCTCGCGCCTTTGGATTATTTTTTGCCAGGTTATGTTAAATCTTTGGTTTACAGAAATAAATCACGAACAATTCTTGACCTCAAACGAAACATTCAGGCCACCAATATATCGGGCGATAATGTTGAAAGAGTGATCGAAAATTGGGTCTCCAGAATGCATTCCACCAGACGAAACCGAGGAGAATATTTAAACAACATTATTTTCAAAACATAATGCCATTATTATTTCTTCAAAGTAAAATAAAAATTATCGGATTATTACTTGTAGTTATCGTTGGGTCTCATTTTAAAGCTCTGATACTCTTATTGGACAATCGTTTATAACAGTAGAGAGCAAAGTTTGAACGTATAAATCATTATTAATTATTCTATTGGAACCGTTGGTTAAACTCAAAGAGATTTACTACCAAGTATGCAATAACTTATTTTAATTTCTTGACGCGTGTTTCCTTGAACATACAAGCATCATCAGGAGTTGTTTCAATTTATCCGTAGATAATGATCAATAAATATAAAAAATATCCAACTTCAAGGAAAATATCTGTATTTTCTTGGAACAAATTAGTTGTTTTTGGCAGTTAAAATGTAATAAATAATAATTTATTTTCGGTTTTCGAGTAAAACTTTAATCCCGGTAAAGCCAGCGATCTCATATATTTGAATAGTACATAATTCTCGGTGTTTCCGGAATGAATAATTATATTTGATAGTTGTAATACTAACTTATTATCAGATTGTAAAATAAATGTTTGCCTTTATTATATGAACTACGCCAAATAGTTGTGTATATTTATAATCAATATTGATCTCTCTATTACTATTTGTTATTTTGTTAGAGAGTCCGAACTTAAAGTTAAATAAAACAACAAAATTAGATGCCTTGAAACTATTTATTTCATGTGAAATAACATTTAATGCCATTAATGTTTGAAAACAATTTCGGACAAATGTCCGCCGCGGCTACTTCTGACAAAGCGCATTCTGTCATTCTATCACGCAATTTCCGACCACTTTTTCAAGCAATTGGGGTCTTATGTCCGCAATTGTCCGAGTTATGTTGGCTTCCAAGGCGTCAATAGTAGCTTGTTTATCGTCATAGACCAAAGATTTATCATAAACCAAAAGAAAATAATCTAAAGGCGTAAAATCACATTCCTTACTGGCAAATTAATAGTTCTCTAACATTTTCTCACCGAATTGCTCCCTTAATAAATCGATTGTTGCGTTGGCTGTATGACATGTGGAGCCGTCCCGTTGGAAACACATCTTCTCCAGATCAATATCATTCAAATTCGGAATTAAATAATCCACGTAGTAGAATAACAAAGCCCAACTTCCTGCCAATGGCGACGAATTGATACATTTGGATCTTCATTAACACAGCCAGCAGCAGTGACGATATTTTCTTTAGAACGCACAGTTTTTTGTCTTGTTTATGTTTTAATATCGAGCAACGTGAAATGCGTTCGGAATTTGTCGATAATTCGGCGAATATATCACGAAGTTCTAATTCACTCACCGCTTTTGGTTGGCGCACGAAACACAAACCCGCAGTTCGTTTGACAACGAACTTTATCGGAAGTTCGCAATCACTAAAAAAAATCACCCTTTAGAAATGTGAACACCTTGAATGGTTATTAACTTTTGTTCATTAATGCTATAAAGTTATTTACATCAAGGCAGTAATTACTAATAATGTCTTAGTCCACTTCGATTCTTCACATATTCACTGACTCGTTCGATTCTTCACATATTCACTGACTCGTCTAATAAATAATTAATGGAATGAAATGATGGAAACGACTTGGTCTTGGGTTATCTCATCCCAGGTTACTTCAGAAATCATCTCACACTTGCTAAGATATCTAACGAAGACCTCAGTGAGAGTCTTTGTTGTTGAAAAATGGGTTTCCGAATTTCTAATTTATGGCAATAGGTCGTTAGGTTACCAAGCTTCATTACAGAAACAAGTCACATGCCTCGTTACAGAAAACTTCGTGTTGTTCAGTTCTCTAAGTTTCCAGAGAACAAATGATACCCTACATGGCAATGCAAAATCGCGATCCGTCACTAACACAACACCATTCCAATGTGCATGCCTGTAAAATGTCGGCTGTACCACTTTAAGTCTTGCGGTTAATGATCAGCTATGAGGTCACAAAATGCAGTCGAAATGAAAATCATATGACTTTATTTGACGGTATACAGTTCGCATGCAATAAATCTTGAATGTCTATAAACCATTGGTTCACAACTAACATATTGATCAATTTTTCTACTAGGAACCTTTGGTGCATAACACTAAATTCAGTGAGATTTACCACTATATACCAAATCACTTGTTTTTAATTTCTTGACGCGCGTTTCGCTAAGCCAGTAGCAACATCAGGAGATGATTCAGTCTACTACAGATGCAATATGGTTAGCCAAACGCGCGTCGAGAAATTAGAAACAAATGATTTGGTGTTTAGTGGCAAATAGTTATTCTAGTTGTTTAGTGATCTAGTAAAAGTAAAAGGATCTTTCTAAAAAGAAGGGTAAGGTGGCTCTCATTTCGCCCTGTAGTTCTTCTGGAATCAAATTCCAGTTTGGTATTAAGGATGTATGGCAATGTATCTAAATGGCACCTTCAAAATTGCTCACAAATTCTTGCATGTTCGACTTAACAATTGTAATATATAGAGCTTGTCTTCTATTCTAAATATGCTATTTTTTCTAAATTTCTATTTAATATGTACACTGTTTATCAAAAATTGTTTGAAGAAAAAATCTAATAGGTGTTTCGGTTAATATTTCAATTTTTTCCCAAAATCTGGGCGTTTATTTTCCAAAATTAAAATAAATTGCCTTAATAATTAAAGCATTAGCCATCGTTAGCTATTACTTTTTCTCATATTTCTGTCCTAAAATGAATTCTGCGCCAAAAGAACTTTTAGTTTTTTGAGGCCAACCATTCATCAAACCGAGTTTTTACTTCGTAAGAATGTAAGCGTTGCCGTAAAAGTCCGTGCTGCTTCGATCGAAATAAGTGGTAGTCCGAAGGGAGGGTAGTAAGTCCGGTGATTACAGCGGGTGGAGTGGAACGTCCCATTTAACTTTTTCCAAATAGTTTTTATGCATTTTGCAACATAGGGCCGAGCATTGTCATATTGAAAAAATGTCTGCGAGCGTGTTCTGCCCGATTCAATTTTATTAATTCCTGTCGGTATCGATCGCCAGCAATCATTTCACTAGGTTTCAGCAGTTCGTAATACACAACTCCCCTACTGTCTCACCAAATACACAGCAAAGTCTTCTTTCCATGTAAATGGCGCACTGGTTCTGATGTTGAAAGCTGGCCTGGGTCTACCCATGATTTTTTGCGCTTTGGGTTGTCAAAATAGATCCACTTTTCACCACCTGTAACAACTCGATGCAAAAATGCTCGATGTCTTTTCAGTTCCTTTCAATGCCTATTTCCTTCAATTCATATGAAACCCATTTTCCTTCCTTCTGGATCTTTCCCAATGCTTGTAGACGTTTGGAAATGGTGGATTGGACAACATTCAATGCTTCTGCCAATTGTTTCAATGTATTAGTTCTCTGAGTCTTCATCCATTAATGTTTGCAAATCTGCATCTTCAAACTTTTTCGGCTGTCCTGGACGCTCCTTGTCTTTTATATCAAAATCATCACTTTTAAAGCGTTTAAATCATCGTTCACAGTTTTTTGTAAACGATGTTTTAAATCAATTTTTCCATTGGAACCTTCGGTGTGAATCAGTAAACTCGAAAGAGATATACCACTAAACACTGAATCACTTTTTTTAGTTCTCGACGCACTTTTCGCTAACCATGTTAGCATCAGCAGGTGGTTTAAACGTTCAAACGAACAATCAACAATCGATAACTTTCAGCAACCGTTTTTTTCAAATGAAAGAAGGTTATTAAACTTCCCAGCAAAACGTTTTTTTCTAGTACATAATTCAACATATTCAAAGCTATGAAAAACTATGTATTTTGCACAATGACAATTAATAACGAATTAGCTTTTGGTAGCGTGTGTTTACGCTCCAAAACACCATCTACATTTTTGTCCATACCACCCATCTCAGTAAAATCAACATTGTTAAACGAAACATCTATTATTTGAAATTTGCCTTAAAATCACAGATTTTTACCATTGCAACCATTTTTCAAAGAGAACTTATGATGCACGATTGGGAATAGATCAAGTGTGAGTGAACCTTGACTTCTTTCAACCTTAGCCTATATTCGGATCGAACTGCAGCAACTCCTTTCCAGTTTTTGTTGTAGTAGTTCTTCAGCATCTCTTCTTAAATTGCCCAGCTACTGTATCTTTGTTCTACCTCTCTTTCTGTTACCTCTAATTTGTCCTTTTATGATTCTCCTTGGTATTTCCGGCATTCTCTGTGCCATTCCTCGTGTCCTGCCCATCTGAGTTGTTGAACCCTCACATTTAGTAGCATATAATATCCAGATCTTTGTGTAATTGCTTGAGTTCGAAGTTATACCTGATCCTCTAATTTACATTATCATTCGTAGTATCAAAAGTTATTTTGAGTTCTCTTCTTCAGATATTGCCAACATATGTTCTGTTTTCTTTGAGTGTGTTCATGTCTTGTAGCCATAAGATCTTAACTTTTCTTGTTCTCTTGAATAAGCACTTCTGTTACCATTCATGATACGATTTCTGATATCTCCTGTGAAGTTGTTGTTGTCGACTTCTTCACATTTCTTCACTACTTCAATGTTCAATTCTTCAATTAGAACCTTCGGTGGGAAACACTTTTTTTTTGAGCTCTCGACGCACGATTCAACTTTAAAAAAGCGATTTGGTGTTTAGTGGTAAAAAAAGATTTACCACGTTTAGTACTTCAATGTTGTAATTGGCGATTATCCCGTTCTTTTCTCGTCTTAGATTAATTCTCTTTTCCATCATGTTAGTTTCTATACTGCCTTTTAGGAATCTCTTAATTATCTTTTTAATTTTGTTAATATGTTTAGACCATCTGCAAACCTTACTATCTGTTTTTATTTATTATTCACTAAAATTTTATTTCCTTTTTTTCAAATGGACTTACGCATGAGCTGTTTAACCAGTTGAAAAGGTCTCTTTGTAGGCGATACTATGGTAATAGAAGAACAACATTTATATTACTTTGATTTTTGCACCTGCTTTGACGTGTTTTTGTTCGTCTGCGGTTTTTAAGCGCTATGTTCATTTGATTGTTGCGCTGTTTCTGAGTCATAAATATAGATTTGTTTCATTACCAATAATTATGCATCTCAGAATGTTATCATACAAAGAACGAATTTCTTTAGGAACTTTAACACGACAATGTTATTCAAAAAATCAGTCTTATAGAAACATGATGAGAAGGCATACCAGACTAGTCTGAATTGTTCTTCAATATTGATTGAATTGATCCATAATATTTCAGTAATATCAATAGTGATTTTAATTCTTAATCGATGGTTAGTTAGTACGAGATCATTGATTTTGATAATGTTTTCTTTATTGATTGAAGTGGAAGGTCAAGACGAGCAACTCTCTCTATAATCATTAAGTCTTTGTATCATTTGTAATTTTTTTCTTTTGATATAGCTTCGTGGCTGTAACAGTTTTTTGAATGCATTAATACAAGAAATTTGTTTTTTTAAGCAAATTTTATCGGAAATTCTTTGCTCGATAGATTTATCTATATAAAAGATCGGCGAAAAAAATTTTTTCCATTACAAAAGACTATAATTTTTAACTTAACAAGCGAAATGACATGAAATTTCTATCAGATGTTAAGGACAGTCATAACAACTTAAAAAATTAATGATTCAAAAGTCCCCTTACGTTTTGATCATAGTAGTATAAATTGTCTATTTTGTTTTAGAAATTGGGAGGCAGAAATTCAAAGAAGCAAGAAGAGTAAACGAAAAAAACCGAAAAAACCAAGCTTGAAGCGAGCAATATTTGATACTTTTGCCAAATCGTATTTTTTCTATGGGGGCTTTATATTTATTCAGAGCGTTATCGTAAGGTAAGTCAACTTCACACCAATACAATTATATTTAATACAATACGGATTTATTTTTGTAATACGACACTTTATTATATCTATGCTTGAATTTAATTCTCGACTAACCGATTAGAAATCGCCGACTTTTTATCAGGCCATTTTATGAGTCAGGTATTTTATTACATTTTTTGTGCTTCCGTAAGCTTCGCTTGTACCTATCATAAGTTCGAAGCATGACAGTCGAGTGAAAAAAAGCAGTTTTTTCCGGTTCAGCTTAATGACTTAATAAACAGTTTTTTCCAAGTACAGCTGGTCATAATCTGTAATATTTTAGTTCGAAATGTGAATATGATCATGTGTTAAATACATGTTTGGATTTTCTACGAATGTTTTCTTATTTTTTTTTTATTTATAGTTTAAGAAAATTTTTACATATTTGAAAATATATTATAAAGAGACGACAAAAAATTAAAGGATTGTAAGAAATATTTTTGTTTAATATATACTTTTCAGACATCGGTTTCATCTCAAATGAAACGATAGGCCTATCGTTTGTTTAGATGATCTTTTAGCATACAAATGTAAGAAATATGTTTGTTTAATTTACATCTTCCGGTCTCTTATTCCAACTCAGGCAAAACGATAGTTTTATCACCTTTTTCTTTGGTAAAGATGGTTTTTATCACATTGGACCAGATGCCGAATACATTGTTGTTTGTTTAGCTCTTTGGGTGGGTATCTAGAGCGGTTTTCCCTTGATACCCCGTTCATACCCGAAGCTGGCACTGTTGCGGGTTTGCCCCCCAGTCTCAGGAACAGTACCCAGAATGATATTTTTATTAGTGATTGATAAAATTATTATTGTTGAAAATATATGTTTTGTAATTTAATAAATATTGAGAGATCTCCATGGTATTGTCGCGCGGTTTTCCCTTCAATACTATGAAGTGGGTAAATGCTATTTTGCTTTTCTAGTATCTGGAGCGGGTACACCGCGTGTTTGACCTTTGTACCCATTGCACCACTCAGTACTAGAGGTTACACCGTAGGGTGTGGTTGAATATCCATTATGTTTTGTTGAGCTTTTTGGGCGGGTATCTCGTGCGGTTTTCCCTTGATACCCCATTCATTCCCGAAGCTGGCACTGTTGCGAGTTTGCCCCTCAGTTTCAGGAACAGTACCCAGAATGATATTTTTATTAGTGATTGATAAAATTATTATTGTTGAAAATGTATGTTTTGTAATTTAATAAATATTGAGAGATCTCCATGGTATTGTCGCGCGGTTTTCCCTTCAATACTATGAAGTGAGTAAATGCTGTTTTGCTTTTCTAGTGTCTGGAGCGGGTACACCGCGTGTTTGCCCTTTGTACCCATTGCACCACTCAGTATTAGAGGTTACACCGTAGGGTGTGGTTGAATATCCATTATATTTTGTTTAGCTTTTTGGGCGGGTATCTCGTGCGGTTTTCCCTAGATACCCCGTTCATACCCGAAGATGGTACTGTTGCGTGTTTGCCCCTCAGTGTCAGTACCCAGTTTGATATTTGATTATTGGCCGATAATAGTATCATGATTTGAGTTATGTAGAGAGTCTCTATTTGAATTTATGTTGATTGCTATCGTGGCTAATATAACTAATATGCTAACGGCTAATATAACTTATAAACATATCACTTAGAGATAGATATACATATTTCCCCAATGATAACTGACATGGCGGTAATTGCTCTAATTGGGCGGCTAGTTGGATATATGAGTTTGACGAGCATGGTGGTGGCTTCCAAGCATTGCAGTCTTAACTACCTGGAAATAGAAGTAACCCTGAACACTCCGAATCCATAAAACTATGATCTGTTTAGTATCTGTTACTTTAGATTTATCAGATCGATACAAATCATATTTTACCACGAGGCTATTAACATACTCAACTCGTTAGCATGAGGGGCAAACACGCGACAGTGCCAGCTTCGGGTATGAACGGGGTATCAAGGGAAACCGCACGAGATACCCACCCAAAGAGCCAAACAAAACATAATTGATATCTAACCACACCTTACGGTGTAAACTCTAGTACTGAGTTGTGCAAGGGGTACAAAGGGCAAATACTCCAAATATTAGGAAAGCAAAATAGCATTTACCCACTTAGTATTGAAGGGAAACCTTCACGCATATTGATCAAAACATTCATCAAGAAACACTGCTTTAAATATTATTTAAAATGAACAGTAACAGATTTAATTCAATTGTACTTGAATATTTGATAATGATCAGAACAGTATTCTGTGAGACAAAGAAATAGAAGTACTCTTTAAATACTTATCGAAACTATTAAAATACTAGAAGACAAGTGTTCAGTGAAAAACTCACATAGTAATCATTGAATATCAATGGAAACATCAAATAGAAATAATAAAGATAACAGAGCTTTATATACATTTCAAAACTAATATAAATCGATAGAAACCAAAGTGTTCAGTGACAAACTCACAATTAATAAAAGTTAATAGATAACAAAGTATTCAGTGATACACTCACAACTAATAAAAGTTATTAGATAACAAATTGTTCAGTGATACACTCACCCTTGGAATTATTCGGGAACGACACGGCACTACACTTGTTCACAGTATAAATGAAAATGTTGGTTTCAAATACTGAAATGAAGCCATCTCTAAAGATACCCTACCATTATCGCACATCTGGTAGTTAACTACCCTTAAGTGTTGTCGAAGTTTTTAGATAGAATAAACGAAGTTATATTGAGTATAAACACAACACAACCCAGTAAACACAACACAACCCAAAAAGTATCTTTACCAAAGAAAAAGGTGATAAAACTATCGTTTTGCCTGAGATGGAACAAGAGACCGGAAGATGTAAATTAAACAAATATATTTCTTACATTTGTATGCTAAAAGACCATCTAAACAAACTATAGGCCTATCGTTTTATTTGAGATGAAACCGATGTCTGAAAATTATATATTAAATAAAAATATTTCTTACAATATGTACATTCTACTATAATATTTTAAATTACTTTTTCAAGGAAACTCAAAGTATTTATTTCTCAAAATATATTTGAAGACTCGGGAAAAAAAGTTTTAAGTCTTTTTTTTGCAACTTTGTAGAAATCAATTTTTAAACTTAAAAAACTGAATATTATCACGAAATATTTTAAAACTATCTATTTTGTGTCTTGTTTTAACTTCAACAATTATCGAACGATAATGAATACATTTTTTGAATCATTCAATAAAACGCCTATACATGTCACAGTCAAAACAAAAAAGTAACCCACAATTTGGATGGGAAAGAACGTGTTAAGTCAATAAATGATGATAGAGCATATGAGATTCCAAACGACATGTTATTTTATGTTTATATAAGACGTGTATTATTAAAACTTAAAATTGAATTACTTAGTAAAACAATTATATACTATGCCGTTCAATAAGTCCTTAGAAAAAGGTAGAAAAACAAATTTTTTTAAGTAATTTTTTTCATTTACATAATCTCCTTTTAGTTTTATACACGTTTCCAAGCGTTTCTCCAACTTTTTTAAGCCGCCTAAAAAGTAAAATTTCGGAAGGTCCTCAAAATAGGCATCTGTTTGGGCGATGACCCCTTCGTTCGAGGTGAACCGTTGTTCGCTGAGCCATTTTTCGCAAAAAGTTCGGAAATAAAAAAGTCACTGGGGGCCAAATCCTGTGAATAGGGGGATGTTGTAATAATTCGATCTTTAATTCCATTATTTTGGCCATTGAAACTAAGAGGTGTGCACCCGAGCACTGTCTTGATGGAAGAGGATCTTTTTCTTTTTCAAATGTAGACGATTTTTCTTAATTTCTTCACTCAACCGGTGCAATAACAACGTATAATATTCTCCAGTTATTGTTTTTTCTTTTTCCAAGTAATCGGTGTAGATGATTCCGCGTGCATCCCAAAAAACTGTGCCATAACCTTGTGGGCCGATTTCACTGTCTTCGCCTTCTTCGGAGCCCTTTCGCCTTCAAAAACCCACTGTTTTAATTGTTCTTTTATCTCTGGCATGTAATAGTGTATTCATGTTTCGTCCAGAGTTATGTATCAACGCAGAAACTCATCAGGATTACAACGAAAAAGCACGAAAACAGCCTCAGAGTCGACCATACGATTGCGTTTATTCTCCACTGATAGCAAACGCTGCGCTCATCGTGCCGAAATTTTTTTCACACCCAATTTTTTGTGTAATGTTGAAAACGCTGTACCTTGCGACTATTTCCTTGCGAACTATTTCGCGCACTTTGATTCGTCACTAAATCACTCACTTTAATCTTTAATCAATCACTTAAAACCATGTCGTTGATTTTATCAGTAATTTCGGAAGTAGTCACTTCCACTGGGTGTCCCAAACGATGTTCATCTTTTGTAGATGTACGGCTACATCTAAACTTATTTACCCAATTATAAACAGTTGCAAGGAGAATTATAAACAGTTACAGGAGCAGACGTACCATGAACTTCATCTAACTCAGCTTTGATCTCTTTCGGTGTTAAACCTTTTAAGTATAAGAGTTTAATCATCACTCGAAACTCACTTTTTTCCCCATTTTTCTAAATAAACAAAAGTTTCTTGCTTCAATCGACAATAAATATGAAACCATGTGATGAATAGATCTGAGACTTTGATAACTATCTGGTGAATAATGATGCTTACTAAAAACAAACCATTTCCGATGCTACGAGCGTTGTCTCTTGGATTTTCTATGGACTTATTGAACGGCCCTTGTAATATTTAATTTTTCTTATTTTGTACGATAGGTTTAGTGGGTTTGAGCTTTTTTTCTATAAAACCTTTTTAGCATCATTAAATCCTTCTTTTTATCTCTCGAAATAGGTATTTGTCCTAAAAAATAATAAAAAAGTAAGTTATCCATTACATACTACTACTAAATAGTTTTCATTGCATTATATTGTGATTTCTGTACAATAACTGGAAAACAAAATGGGTGTGTGCTTATCACCACACGACAGAAGTAAAAATTTCAGAATCTCAGAATCATCACCACCAACACATGAAGAAATCCATAGGCACATACGCAAACTAATGAATAACAGGAGATCCGGTGAAGATGGTATCATGGAGGAACTATTGAAAAACCTCGGACTAAATTCACTGCGGGAACTCACGCAAATTATCACGAAGATCTGGCAAATAGAAAAATTGCTAGATGAATGGACATGTGCTCTTATCTACCCGCTGCACAAGAAGGGAGACAAAACAGATATGAACAACTCCAGAGGAATCTCCTTACTATAAGTCACTTACAAAATCCTCTCAGCATGCCTTCTCGAGAGAACACAAGAACAACTAGAACACAAAGTTGGCGAATACCAGGCAGGCTTTCGCCATGGTCGCTCATGCACTGAACAAATCTTTAACTTAAAAACAATACTGAAATACAAAGCTATTAGGAACGTCCCAATCATTTGCACGTTCGTCGACTTCAAGGAAGCATACGACTGCATCGATCGAAAATCTCTGTTCAACATCCTAGAAGAACAGGGGCTCGACCCCAAAACACTACAATTGATCAAGCAGACACTTAATCAACCCTTCCTGATTAAAACGGGAGTACGCCAAGGAGATGGGTTATCCCCACCCCTCTTCAACCTGGTCCTGGACAAAGTCATATGGGAATGGGAAAAAGAACTGAAAAATCAAAGACACTGAAAACCAATACGACTCGGACGAGCCAAAAACAACATAGAAATCTCATGCCTAGCTTTCGCAGACGACCTAGCCATACTCGCAGACAATGAAACAAGGGCAACCGAACTAATAAAAGTCCTCAAGGAATGTGCGAGAAAGTCGACCTACAAATCTCCTTTCAAAAAACCGAATTATTCTGTTCAACATTAGATGTCCAAAATTTGAACACCAAATACGGCAAGATAAATAGGGTCACTCACTTAAAATACCTGGGCGAGATTCGCAAACCCACAGGAGGAGAGAAGATAGCATAGAAAACTCGATTACAGAAGATGAAGAGGGCATACGGCAAGACACACAATATTTACAATAAGAAATTCATATCCACACACGCAAAACTAAGACACTACAACACAGTACTCAAACCAGAAGTACTATACACAAGCGAGACTCTTGCACTTCACACAGAAGGCGGCATAGAAAACATACTAAAAGAATAACGCAAAATTATGAGGAAAATTCTCGGCCTAAAACTAACAGAGGAAGCATACAGACTACATTCCAGAAAGACCACAGAGAGAATGCCTAACGTAGCGTCGGACATAAGAAAAAGAAGGTTGAAATTCTATGGACGTATCAGTAGACTCCCACTATAAGACTCACCAACAGAATTCTTACATATATACAAAGGGTCAAGTCAACAGTGTCATGGATTGCACAAGTCAGAACTGATCTGGGAAAGGCACAATTGGACCCGACAGAGATTGATCGCATTTTCTTCTGAGCTTATTTTAGATAACGATCTTTCACACTCAAGAAAATAATTACGAAGAATAGGGAATGTTACAGTTATAGAGTCGAATCTGTTTATCTTATGAACTAAGTAAGGAAGGAAATGCACTATAATCCAGTTCTTGTTTTGCCCTCCACAAGAATCACAGAATATGTTAAAAATTCGGACAAAAGGTAATAAATGATGTGTGATGAAATCATACAACAATGAACTGACTTCAACGAAAGCCTTGTGCTTAACTGCTTCTGTATAACAGTAAAAACGCACATTGGAGTCACTAAATCTATTAATATTAAAAGAAAAAAATTGACCTCTGTGGTACACGTCACTAGTGGAAATGTTCGGTTGCCCATTCTGATTCTTATTAAAATCCATACAAATTGATTCCGCATTTTCCTTGCTGCGGCTAATTTGACGGCTGGTTCTCTTTCTTGTATAAAAAGTTTTCATTAAATGCAGCTTTTGAAAAGTTCTCGATCGTTTTAGCTTGATAGCATCCTTGCAGTCTTTTTCCTTGCTTTTAAAAGAATCGCAGGTGCTGCATGTATCCTTTCGAAGATACCCCAAGCTAAAGCAAATTTTGTGTTGAATATTTCTCTGAAAATTTACCCACCGGTGCGTAACCGGTTAGTTTCATGCTTGTCGCAATAATTTGATCTCCCGAACGTGACACCATGAAATGCACCATGCCTTTTTACAGACTGGAATTTCTATTATTTTATCATTTCGAGAAATTCTAACTTTATAGAAGAAAGAACCTTGCTTTAAATTAACATCAAGTTGACATTTTTGACGACGTTGCATGACTGGATTAAAACTGATTAATCCTGTTAAGTATGACCTTTGTTCATTCCAACTTCACATCAAATTAAACTTTTTTAAAAGTTGCACTCTTTCGTTGTTGAGAACAGTTTCGAAAAACTTATAAGTTAGTATACATAATTTTTACCTTTAACATGTAACTGAAGACGCAGATTTTTTGACTGCATTAGTGATTCGTCCACTTTTTTCCTTTTTTTTTGTTAATACACTCTTCATATTCTTGATCATCGGATTCACATTCTCTATCCATACTTTTATGATATTTGACAACAAATAAAGAATTATAATTAATTACCTATATATATAAATTTTAATAAATAACAAGCTGATTGTCACCAACAACAATAAAAGAAGACAAATTACTGATTATAACCCGAAAGTTGCAACTTCCCATTTCTGCAGACCTGACATATTCTTTCCTCTTCCAGATGGACTTAAAATCTTTTTAACCAGTGTAATATTTTTCAACTGTAAATAGCACTAAGCTCATTGTTTCCCAATTTCTTAATGCCAAAATGTAGGCCATTGTTGGATTAATACGGTAGAGCCATCTCTTGATTTTAGGAAAAAATTGACTTGTCACGTTTTTTTCCCTGAGTCTTCATTTGGAATAGATTAAAATTTTACCATCTGCCGTAAACATAGATAAATGTTTTTTCAACCGCCTCTTCATCAAATTTCTCGCATCTGTTCACTTACTACTAGGGTGTAATAAAATTATTTGCCTTTTTGAGGTACACTCAAAGAATACAGAAACCGTGAATATGGAATAGTAATTTGCAGGAGTTAAGTGGGATATGTTCCAAGGTTACAAAATAAAAAGAATATATAATAAAAGTAATTTAATGGGTGACTTTTTTAACAGTATTAATAATTATTATCATGCTTGGCAATGGTTTAAAGAATTCAGTATTGTTTCTTGTTCTCCCGCTTTTAAAAGGACTTTCGATTCGGATTGATATTCGGCTGAGGCATTAACAATTTGCCTTTTATAAACAAGACTTTTTTCCATAGACGGATCATTTTTACGAAGAAACCACAAAACTCATTTGCAATTCGTAAACCGTCACTCAGGTTTTTAAGCTTGAAATCACTTTTTTCTGTGCTCGTGTTCTGTGCTACTGTTCCTCTTCAATGGAAATGTCATTTCAATCTGTGTCAATTTTACTATGAATATCCATTGCCTTTAAACCTTTTGTTTTTATAAAGAATTTAATCACTGCTCGATTTTCAATATTTTCCATTTTAAAAAATAACACTGATACGTTTAGTTTAAGCTGCTATTTTTGTACGAATTAATTGACAGATCGACTTCACATATGTTCATATGAAGGATGAAACTTCAAAATGTAGTAGATTATAGAGTTCTTTTATTGCTCCATAGGTGTCGCTTCGCGATCTTTTCAATTAGTTTATTATATAAAGTCTATTATAATATATAAATATATATATATATATATATATATATATATATATATATATATAAATATATATATATATATATATATATATATATATATATATATATATATATATATATATATATATATATATATATATATATAAATATATATATATATATATATATATATATATATATATATATATATATATATAAATATATATATATATATATATATATATATATATATATATATATAAAAATATATATAAATATATATATATATATATATATATATATATATATATATATATATATATATATATATATATATATATATATATATATATATAATTTGATATGTTTCTCGACCGTGCAATTTATAGTTTTTTTCTTGGGGAAATTGGTTGTTTTCGGGCTTGCGGTCAGCAGTAAAACAAGTGTTTAATCGTCTCAATATTTCGTCATTGTTTTGATGACTTCATCAGGAGACTCTAAAATTATTTTTTTCCTTTTATTATTTAATAAACAATGAAATAGTATAGAACACCATATTTCATACAACATATTTTAACATGTTGGTGTTCTATACTATTTCATTGTTTATTAAATAATAAAAGAAAAAAATAATTTTAGAGTCTCCTGATGAAGTCATCAAAACAATGACGAAATATTGAGACGATTAAAAACTTGTTTTACTGCTGACCGCAAGCCCGAAAACAACCAATTTCCCCAAGAAAAAAACTATATATATATATATATATATATATATATATATATATATATATATATATATATATATATATATATATATCAGTCGAGTACACTGAGCTCTGCAAAACTATAAGAAAACGTCTCGGAGAGGACATGCGCCGATTCAATATGCAGCTAGTGCAAAAAACCCTGGAAGAAAACAAAGGAATTAACAAAGCTAAACAGAAGCTGAGAAACAAAAGAACGCAAATATACGCTTTAAACCGTGAGGATAGCAGAGTGTGCAGGGCGCGTCCCCAAATGTTAGAGATTGTCAGAAAATTTAATTCCCAGTTATATGAAGATCCGAACCAATCAAAGACCAAATGCCAGATATCCTAGTGGAGGAAGTAACAAATAACTGTAACTGTAACTGTCGAAATGCTAAAAGCTGGTGGTCGGACGTTACATAAAACACTCACAATTATACTCAAAATGCCTCAAAGAACAAAAAGTACCTGACTTATGGAAAAATGCAGAAGTGATCCTTTTACATAAAAAAGGAGCACAGAAAGATTTAAAAAACTACCGTCCAATAAGCCTCCTATCAGTAATGTACAAAGTTTTCACTAAGATAATTTCTAAAAGAATATTAAAAGAACTGAACGACGCACAACCAAGAGAACAAGCAGGATTCAGAAGTGGATTCAGTACAATGGATCACATCCAGGTTGTATAGCAGGTCATAGAAAGGCACAAGGAATACACTGTGCTTGGATTTTATCGACTACGAAAAAGCATTTGATTCCATCTCAAAGCATGCGATAATGGATGCACTGCTTAGCCAAGGTGTAGAGAGAGCCTATGTAAACCTATTAGAATCGATATATGATGGAGCTACAGCCACAATTCACCTTGATGATCTTGAAGTGGGAATTAATATAGAACGAGCTGTACGGCAGGGTGACGCAATATCGCCTATTCTTTTCTCGGCTGGCCTTGAAGAAGTATTCCGTAAACTGGATTGGGAACAGGATGGTGTAAAGATCAATGGTGCAAACTTAAACCCTCTTAGATTTGCAGATGATATTATTCTCATTTCACAAGACCCAGAGGAGTTGCAAAGACGCAAACAAGAACTGCAAAGGGCTGGTGAACCATTTGGCTTGGAAATAAACCTGAAAAAGAGTCAGGTTATGTTCAATAACTTCGCTCAGGACAGAAGAATTTCAGCTTTAGGAAGAGATTTGGAGATTGTGGACAGCTTTATATATCTTGGGCAGAGGATTTCAATGGAGGGGAATACTGCCCGGAGGTGGAACGGCGTGTTAAATTTGGCTGGCAGGCATTTGGTAGGCTCAACATAGTGTTTAAGAGCAGACTCTCACTTTGCTTGAAAAGAAAAGTCTTCGATCAGTGCATTCTACCTGTTATGACATACGGAAGTGAAACCTGGACACTCACATCGCAATCAATTCAAAAACTTCGGGTGGCACAGAGTGGAATGGAAAGATGTATGCTTGGCATTACAAGACGAGACAGAAAGTTCTACGCATGGATCAGGGAACAAACAAAAGTCTGTGGCATCATTGGAAGAGTAAAGCACTTGAAATGGAGATGGGCAGGCCATATAGCGAGGCGATGGGACGACAGATCGACCAAGGCAATCCTGGAGTGGATACCGCTTGATTGCAAACGTCCGCGAAGAAGACCGAAAGCACGATGGATTGATGACATCGTTAAGTATATTGGACCCGAGTGGCAGAGGAAAGCCCAGGACCGTGAAGGTTGGAAGCATGTTGAAGAGGCCTTCATTCTGCAGTGGATTGATACAGACTGATGATGATGATGATGATAATAGTAGTTTAGTAGCTCCTTCTTTTTTCCTTCTTGGATACACGGTTGACCTTCCTTTTCAGCTTCTCATATTATTCTTTTCTCTTGTCATGTGTTTTAAAAGTACTTCAGTCGTGTAGATTTTTTTATTATAACTCAATTTTAGAAGTATATAATATCATAGCCCAATTCCAACTCAAAACACTGATTGAGTAATTGAAGACGTCAAATAAATATTAACAGAGTGCAAGTGAGTTAATCAGAGCGACCTTCGTTCCCAAACCATTATCGCTTGAAATTCAATAATGGCTTATAAGAATTAAGTGTCTGTTTTAATATTGTATATAATTACACCATAATATACAATACCTTAACAAGCATAATAGTAATTAACAACAAATTCTCATAAGCCATTAATTAATTGTTGGGAAACACATCTGAAATATTTTCGTGTTAGATGACCTTTTAGGCGAACATAACTTGTAGTTGATTTTATCTAATCTAATGTCTAAACAAAAATGCGTTGCAGAATGAGTTAAAATAAACAATATTTTTTTAAGACAAAATTATTGATGTGATAAACAGTATGAAAAATATGTTTATGATACCAGTAATACAGGTGTCGCCATAGATTAGCAAATATCATACTGTGAATGTATGATAATGCAGATACTGTGTTTTGTTTTTATTATATATATATATATATATATATATATATATATATATATATATATATATATATATATATATATATATATATATATATATTGATGAAGAACGGCAAGGCTCCAGGAAAGGATAGTGTAACTGTCGAAATGCTAAAAGCTGGTGGTCGGACTTTACATAAAACACTGGCAAAATTATACTCAAAATGCCTCAAAGAACAAAAAGTACCTGACTTATGGAAAAATGCAGAAGTGATCCCTTTACATAAAAAAGGAGCACAGGAAGATTTAAAGAACTACCGTCCAATAAGCCTCCTATCAGTGATGTACAAAGTTTTCACTAAGATAATTTCTAAAAGAATATTAAAAAAACTGAATGACGCACAATCAAGAGAACAAGCAGGATTCAGAAGTGGATTCAGTACAATGGATCACATCCAGGTTGTACAGCAGGTCATAGAAAGGCACGAACGAATACACCATGCCACTGTGCTTGGCTTTTATCGACTACGAAAAAGCATTTGATTCCATCTCAAAGCATGCGATAATGGATGCACTGCTTAGCCAAGGTGTAGAGAGAGCCTGTGTAAGCCTATTAGAATCAATATATGATGGAGCTACAGCCATAATTCACCTTGATGATCTTGAAGTGGGAATTAATATAGAACGAGGTGTACGGCAGGGTGATGCAATATCGCCTATTCTTTTCTCGGCTGGCCTTGAAGAAGTATTCCGTAAACTGGATTGGGAACAGGATGGTGTAAAGATCAATGGTGCAAACTTAAACCATCTTAGATTTGCTGATGATATTATTCTTATTTCACAAGACCCAGAGGAGCTGCAAAGACGCATACAGGAACTGCAAAGGGCTGGCGAACCATTTGGCTTGAAAATAAACCTGAAAAAGAGTCAGGTTATGTTCAATAACTTCGCTCAGGACAGAAGAATTTCAGTTTTAGGAAGGGATTTAGAGATTGTGGACAGCTTTATATATCTTGGGCAGAGGATTTCAGTGGAGGGGAATACCACCCGGGAGGTGGAACGGCCTGTTAAATGTGGCTGGCAGGCATTTGGTAGGCTCAACATAGTGTTTAAGAGCAAACTCCCACTTTGCCTGAAAAGAAAAGTCTTCGATCAGTGCATTCTACCCGTTATGACATACGGAAGTGAAACCTGGACACTCACATGGCAATCAATTCAAAAACTTCGGGTGGCACAGAGGGGAATGGAAAGATGTATACTTGGCATTACAAGACGAGACAGAAAGTCGCATGGATCAGGGAACAAACAAAAGTATGTGGCATCATTGGAAGAGTAAAGCAATTGAAATGGAGATGGGCAGGCCATATAGCGAAGCGATGGGGCGACAGATGGACCAAGGCAATCCTGGAGTGGATACCGCTTGATCGCAAACGTCCGTGAAGAAGACCGAAAGCACGATGGATTGATGACATCGTTAAGTATATTGGACCCGAGTGGCAGAGGAAAGCCTAGGACCGTGAAGGTTGGAAGCATGTTGAAGAGGCCTTCATTCTGCAGTGGATCGATACGGGCTGATGATGATGATGATGATAATAAGCAAAGTGAACAGGAGAATTCCGTTATATTTAATATTTTCATTCTTATCTTCGGTAAACAATTATAAAATTATTTTGGAGGGTATAAATACAGTATATTCAATCGAATGAATAAACTATAGCACATGCCTACAAAAAAAATAGTGCCTAGGATTTTAGAACTGATCTTAACTATATTTGGGGCGCTAAATCTAAATAAGAAATCAGTTTTTCTCTATCTGCTCTTTTTTATATACATAGATGTACGGTACGTATCTCTTTTAGATACATCTATTTATCTTTCAATGTTTTTTTCAATTCAATACGTTCAAGTATGGGTGTAGACCCACCAAATATTCTTGCTTCTTGTGTCTTACGTCTTGTGTATGAGAGAAAACATGGACGTTGGGGAAAATAATGTCATTAACGACCCCTTAGTTGGATGAAAGAAAGCTATCTTTACTTAACAGCATATCAAGCTGGGCGTAATGAACTAGTTTGTAAAGGCTCTTGATAAGAATGGATCGTACTTTGCATATATAGGGAAAAAAATGCCTCAGTTGAGTACAGAAAGAAAAGCACGAATATTTGACGGCCCACAAATAAGGCAACTTATTAAGGATATTCTGCCTTCGCAAATTCGATGAATTTGGTTAAGCGAAAACCCCGCGAAAGACTTCATTTGCTGTAGGTATTGGAAATTTTCTGGGTAAACACAAAGTTGAAAACTATGTTGAACTGGTAAACGAGATGTTTAACAGTTTCATATCCCTTGGATATAACATGAGCATTAAGGTGCATTATTTACACAACCACTTAGACTGTTATCCTCAAAATTTAGGAGACACCAGTGAGGTACAAGGTGAAATATTTCACCAGGATATTAAAACTATGGAGGATCGCTACCAAGGAAGATGGGATACGCACATGATGGCAGATTACTGCTGGAGTTTAAAAAGGGGCTGTTCCAAAATACATTTAAGAATGTCACGAAAAAGAAGCTTCTTCTAAGTGTTCAGTTGGTTCATCGATGACTTTTTCCTCTGTCTTTGTATCTAATAATATTTGTATAATATAATAATAAAAATTCCGTGTTTAGTTTTTTTATTTTATCCAGCCATGGATTTAACGTATATTTTACTACGTTATATCCTAGAAATTTTAGCTCCTAGGCAAAAATTAATGCCATATTTGAATTTGGGGCATCAAATTCGTATGAAATCAGCTCCAATTATCCCAGCACCAAAACAACTGTTGATCTAAGTAATCAATATTACCGAGTTTGAAAAAATAATCATTTGGTAATTAAAAGAAATTTTGGGAAGTTTTAAAGGTGGTTTTTAACTCTGTTTACATCGAGGATCTTTTGCTACCCTTTATTGTAAACTATAAATAGCAATTTGATCAAAAAGTTTAGAAATGCACCATTAAAAACTTTTAAAATCCCTTTTTTTATTTAGTGTTTTTTATTTAAAGTTCAATATATTTAAATTTTTGTTCTGTAAATAAAATGTAATAGATTTCAACGATTTACATCAACGCAAAAAATAAGGTAAATATTATGATACTGTGAAAAAATAATAATCCGCAAAATATTTGTTATTGATTGCTTGAAGTTCGTTGTTCTGGCAATATTGATTAGCGGAATTATTTTCGTCTTAAAGAATTTCCTAGCGACCCAATCAGTTGGAAGATGTATGTGTGGGTAGAATATGCTGGTAGGGAAGACGTTACAGTCTAAAACAATTCTGCAACGGATAATATTTAAACGATATTTTGAATATAAGAAATTAGGAGTATAGGAGTAATGGTTGTATATGTATTTGTATTAGGGACTCCGAAATTTTAATAAAAATAGTAACAACGCTGGATTATAAATGAAAACTTCATAATTATATTACTTAATATCATTTATTGACAACAAATTTAATATTTTAGTGATCCACCATGAGTTTTAATAACCGTTTTTAAGGGTTTAGGTATTGTCGACACAAACTTGTGACATAAATCGGGAGAAATAGATTGCCATTCCTTGAATATTTTGTGTTGAAGTGGGGGTTTTCCGTGGCAGTGATACTTGGCCACATTTCTCTTTAAAATGTGCCAAATTTTCGATGGACAATAGGTCTAGAGACTATGCCGGCCATTTCAACACACCTATCCTATTATTACGTAACCAACGCATTGTTGCTTCAGCCCGATTCTACCGATTCACCGCAAAAATGAAAAATGAACGGTTCCGACATTTCTTCGAGCATTGCGACCTAACACCGGCTATTCATACGCCCCTCGCACAAAAATATCTCCCGCCCCTACTGCTGACATGTACCCCCAATCCATGATGCCTTAGCTCCCACGTTGGACGGTCGGTGTTAAGCACCTCATGATGAATGGTTCGCCACGCCTTCGCCTGACGTACTGAGCCTCAGATTGCTCAAAAATCTACCAAAATGTAAAAGAAATACATAAATTAGTTTTCACTTATCTACCCCACACAAAGTGAATTAATTTTTTTGTATCTACAAAAAAGAAAATAAAGAACTGGGAAATGTACCTATATATTTGACTCGTCGGTAAAAATTACTTTAGATCAAACTTCAATTGTCCAGTGGGCATATTTTTTGGCCCTATCTAGTCGGTTTTTCTAGCCTCCGTCAGGTAAGGCTACTCTCTGGTGTAAATACTGCTTACTGTACGTACTATGTGCTTACTGTACTAGTGGAAAGTGAAACTCTCTGTTGAGCGAATAAAGCGCTACTTAAATCCCGAGATGATCTGCATCGATCTTGTAAATAGAGTCACTCTAAATATCGATCGGTTCTTCTACTTGTACGTCGTTTTCCTCGCGCTTTCGCTTTATTTTCGTAGGACCTTGTCTGCTTATACCTTTTTAAGGTGGTTTGCAAAGCACATCTCGAATATTAAATTTTTTCCCAATTACGACTTGTAATCCTTGTTGGCTTAACAGCACGATCTGGCTACGTTCTGGCAGTCAATTCACATGTTTTATGCATTCCTGCACCATTAAGTACTCAGGAAACAATAAAAAATATCTCGCACTGTATAAAACTAAGACGCGATAGTATAAAATCGCCGACAAGCAGAGAAATAATAAAAATATACGTTTTCATACCCCTCACCTTTCATAAAACCCTCGTTTTAGCCCTCAAAAGAAGCACTTTTGTGCTTCCCGATTTAGGAGCACATGGGTATGCCATAGCACGTCTTTGATTATTAATATCTTCTGATTAAATTATCCAATTTAATTTTTTTTTTAAATTTAAACCTAAATCAGTATAAAAGTACAATACATATAAATATAAATCAGTACAAAAAATAATAGTATTCCTAATACCATCGAAAAAATCAGCAAAAATTATATAACACTACATATATACGCCATCCGGCGGAAAGTCGCCGAAAACATGTTGTTGGCTGTGGATAGGGTCTCCCTATTCTTGATGGTATGGTATATGTCGGCGCCCTGATGAGTCTGAACCTTGAGAGATGAAACATATGTCATCCAGTTGAAGGGATAGGTGGGTCTCCTTCTCGGTCAAGCAACCAATAAAAATGTTCATTTAGGCGGAGACGCAGTTTGTTGTGTGTTCCACATGATATTGTGGGTGTGTAATGACACTCAGCTACTGCTGTCTCATTGGACGCAGTCCAAGAAAATCTAACACTACATATATAGTGGATAGGGTCTCCCTATTCTTGATGGTATGGTATATGTCGGCGCCCTGATGAGTCAACCTCGAGAGACGAAACATATGTTATCCAGTTGAAGGGATAGGTGGCGCTCCTTCCCGGTCAAGCAACCAACAAAAAAATTTCATATGTATATATATATATATATATATATATATATATATATATATATATATATATATATATATATATATATATAAACATTTTTTGTTGGTTGCTTGACCGGAAAGGAGCCCCACCTATCCCTTCAACTGGATGGCATATGTTTCGTCTCTCGAGGTTGAAAACTATATTGAACTGGTAAACGAGATGTTTAACAGTTTCATATCCCTTGGATATAACATGAGCATTAAGGTGCATTATTTACACAACCACTTAGACTGTTATCCTCAAAATTTAAGAGACACTACTGAGGAAGAAGGTGAAAGATTTCACCAGGATATTATAACTATGGAGAATTGCTACCGAGGAAGACGGGATACGCACATGATGGCAGATTACTGTTGGAGTTTAAAAAGGGGCTGTTCCAAAATACATTTAAGAAATTTTTAGTTACTAACGAATGCACTCAAACAATTACCATGTGTTATTGCTAAAGTTTTGAAAAAATCATATATAGCCCAAAAATAACCAAAAGCAAAAAAGAAAATACGGTGGTTTCAATAGGTTAACCTTGGTCATCATTATGCATGGATTATTATTATTTGATCTGTGCTTAGCTTTAAGTCTTTCGAGAAGCTTACCGACTGGTGAATAACCGTTTTTGTCGCAAATAGTACTTCTTTGTATCCGCAACAATTTCTTCTTACTTTTGGTCTACTGAGTTTGCGATTTGGGTTAATAGACTGATATGAGTTCTTCGTATCTTCGGCTTTAAATGTTAATGTTCTCGATAATTGGTCTTGAAATAAATCCTAAGATTCCTGATATTATTTTATCATTATGCCCTACGTACAAGTCTTCTTAGACTTGTACGTAGGGCATTCGGCCCTACCCATCCTGGTTACTAGCTTGACTAAAGGGCGATTCTCTTTTGGATTTTACCCTATTGCTTGGCACAACACGCTTAAAATTACAAACATCCACTCTGTAGATTCATTCAAAACAATCTCCTTTTCTCCGAAACTTCTTGTTAGTTAGTTCCTGTACTCTCTTAATATGGTGCTAGTAGAATAACCATTTTATTCGAAAAAAAAACGCGATGAAGATAATTACTGGTATTGCAAAGTTTCCTTTGATATAATATAACAAATGAGTGCATGACACTGTTTACGTCACAATGCAAATGCAATTTATTTGTATTATTAATTACACTAATTAATAGTTAATTTAATGAATTTTAATTAATGCTGATGAGTACACAAATAGCAATGGAAGAATAACGTAGGATAAATACAGCTATTATTCACTGTTTTCATTAATAAGCTCGAATTGTTAGTTTGCTGTACGTACAGGGAAAGGAAAATTGTACCTGGTATTGTAGAAAGTTGGCTAAATCAAATAAAGTTTTTTTTCTGCAAATTTCGGCTTTATTCATGAATATATTCTCCTTGAAGAGCAATACTTTTTGCCTTCAAAACATCCTTAAGTTTCCACACTTACCTCTTCATTGAAGCGAAATTTTTTTCCAGCGAGCATTTTTTTGAGATCTGAGAACAGGAAATAGTGGCTGGGGGCCAGATCTAGAGAATACATTAGACGAGGAAGCAATTTGAAGTGCAATTCGTGCAATTTAGCCATCGTTACTAACTGTTTGTGACGGTGTGCATTGTCTTGGTGAAACAGCACTTTTTTTTGTTCATTTGGAGCCTTTTTTGCGATCTCGTTCTTCAAACGCATCATTAACGCTATGTAATATTCGCTATTGGTGGTTTTACCTTTCTCGAGATAATCGATGAACAATATCCCATGTGCATCCCAAAATAAAGAGACTATAACGTTGTCTGCCGATGATTGTGTTTTTGTTAGTTTTGAACGGCTTCAATCCATTGTCACATACCGTATCAAAAAATTATTTTTATTTCGCTTAAACAGCTCCAAACATTGCTCAGAATCCTCAATACGTTATTGTTTTTGGTCCGCTGTAAGCAAACGTGATACCCATTTCGATAGCAATTTACGCATTCTCAAATGTTTTTGCAAAATGGTATAAACACTTCCTTTCGATATATTAATGATATCAGCTATCTCTTGCAGCTTTACTTTACGGTTTTGCGAAATAATTTTAGGAATTTTTCTGATGTCGGGTCTAACCACCTCATTTGGAAGTCCAGAGTCATGAGTGCTTCTACGACTACGAAAGGGTTTTGCCGTGATCACTGCAGCTCGTCACTGGATCATCTGAAATAAAAAAAGGAATCATTAGTTAATGACATAATGCTCCGGATGGACGAAAGGATTTGAATAATTTTGATTTTTTGAAAAATGACGAATGTTGAAATTCAAAGTTGTTTATTCGACCAAAATTTCACTCATATTTTCGGCAATAAAAAAAATCCTTTGTCTATCCGGAGGACAATTATATATAGAATAAGTGAGAAAAATTTCAAAGTGATCGGTGAAGCCGTTCTCAAGTTACAGTGATCACCGACTTCAAAAACATGGTTTCGAGAAAAACTCGTTTAAAGTTTTAAGTACGATTTGCATACAGATAAAAAATATTTTGGAACTTACACTGAGTCGTCTATTCCAGATTTTCCAACGAACGACGAAACATTTCGATTACTGCTTCGACCTCCATCTTTCCGGCACTTTATTCATGATTTGCCGAACAAGTTTCTTTGTGTGTTTCATACCATTCTTCATGTTCATCAGTTTTTTTTAATCTCTCCAAGGTTCACAAGTCTAGCAGTAAGAACTTTTTGCAAGTACATCAATATTTTTGCTCGTAAAATGTCCTATCAGCGATGTGGCGCCAAACAGAGACGAAAATCCGCGTTTATGCCACGTTCCATCACCAGACACAAAGAAATCATTATAAGCCTTCTTTATAAAAAATTGAGCCATATTTTTACGCGCTTCACAAATATATTTCAGTATCATACAGTACACAGATGTACATAAAAAAGGCGGGAAGACCATCAAACTGTAAATTTTTTGCACATTTGTAACCAACACTATCGCTAATATAAACCTTCGATTAATTTCATAAGAGTGTTTGATAAAATCGCACAATGGTATGTACTCAAGAGTACACTTATCACAGACAACAGACATTTTAAAACCAGTCTACGTTCGCTTACTATACTAAAAGATATTATAATGTTGCACTTTGCACATTTCACAAGACTTGCAATCGCCGAAAAACAGTAACAAAATTTATTATTCTGTAGTCAACTGCATCCGTTTTTGGCACATGATATTCATCCTGACTTTTTAGTTTTTTTTGCTGACGTACTCGCTCTGCCATCATCAGTCTCCGCAATGTTTTGCGCAAGTCCGTTTTTTTCTTTTCTTGTTTCGTGACTTATAGATTGTTCGATTTTTTCCTACTTCCCTAGTAACTTTTTTCTCCATTTTGCTCTCAAGAAATGACAACTATTTCGAATAAACACGTGTGCACAGCTCGACGTTTCACAACCAACTGCTTCTAAAGTAGTTACTATTAATATATATATATATATATATATATATATATATATATATATATATATATATATATATATATATATGCATATAGAACGAATTTCAGACGATTGGAAAGGTACTCTAATCCATCCACTACATAAGAAAGGAGATAGAATGGATGAAAACAACTACAGAGGGATATCTCTTCTCCCAGTTTGTTACAAAATTGTATTTCAATGTCTACTAGACAGAGCACAGGGACAGTTGGAACCTAACATTGGTGAATATCAGGCAGGTTTTCGATCGGACAGATCCTGCCTGGAACAGACCCTGAATCTAAAGTTGATCCTAAGACATCAAAAACTATACAATAAAAATCTCGTATGTACATTTGTGGATTTCAAAAAAGCATATGATTTTATTGACCGCGAATCTTTATTCCAAATCTTTAAAGAACAAAGACTAGACCTGAAAACCCTGACAATTATTAAATCAACTAACTAACACAAGGTCAAAAGTTAAATTCATGGGTGACATCACAGAGCCTTTTGAAATTAAAACCAGAGTGAAACAAGGAGATGGACTCTCGCCACTGTTATTTCACTGTATTCTAGAAAAAAGAATACATGAGTGGCGTAAAAAAAGGAGCCCTGAATATTGACCAGCCCGTTAAACTGGGGAGAACCAACATAAAAATAGATTGTCTGGCGTTTGCTGATGATCTAGTAGTTTTAGCTCAAGATATATTAATGGCACAAAAACAGATTGAAATCCTAAAAGAAACAGCAGAAAAGATAGGACTCCAAATTTTCTTTGAAAAGACACAATACATGATCTGCAACGCTCATTTTGAATAGAAAGAAGGACATTGAGGAGATTGAAAAGAAAGAAAGAAAAATCTTAGGTCCCAAACAAATAAATAGCACAACATACCGACTTCGAGAAAACCAAGAAATCAACCAACAAACACGGTTTTTCGGACACGTAAAACGGATGAATCCGAATAGGCTAACTAGACCAATAGTTGAATTTTATGAAAATAGGAGTAAAGCTAAAATAGAAACAATTAAATCTTCTCTCCTTCTGTGGTCTTCTTTTGGGTTTTTTTTTACCTATTGGGATTTGATAAATTATTCGCTTAGGGGTGTTACTGTCACTCCATCCTTCCAACATGGCTTATCTATCTTAGCCTTCGCACCTTGATAAAGGTCACTATATTGGGGTTCTGATATTCTCTGTATAGCTCAACGTTATATCATCTACGCCACTTTTCGTTCTCCTGGCACTTTGACTTATAAGAAATTCGCGGACTAATTTTTTAAATTCGTTGTCATTCTGAACATGCTTAAATCGTTGTGGCAACTTATACAGCTTCACACCCCTATAGTAAACATTATGTTCAACTATCTTACATGAATGTATTGGTAAAACAAGTTCATCAGAGCCTCGTGTGTCATAGTGATGAAAATCACTATTTTTTACGAATGCTACAAAATTTCGCCTAACAAAGATGATAATCTCCAAAATATATAGTGATGGTAGAGTCAAAATCCTGCACTGTTTAAAAATTGGTCGACATATTGCCAGTAGTGACACCCCACCCATCATTCGAATTATCTTTTTTTGTATTTTGAAAACACGCATCAGATGAGGCGACCCACTCCAAAATATCAAACCGTACCTAGTGCGACTGTAAAACTCTGCATAGTAATATAAATGCACAATATCCGTGGTACCAACCCGTTTCAACCTATAAACATCATATGAGACAGCAGCTAATTTCTTGCATAGTTCAGCTATGTGTTCATCCCAGCAAAGTCTGTTATCGAGATGAACACCCAGAAATCTAGTACAGGATGTTTGCTGTACAGACTTGCCGTTAATTTTTAGTAAATATGACTCCGTTATTCTGACAAAATATGTCGGAACACCGTTCTCTCGAGTATGTCTACTAGTTTTTCATTGTTTTGTGTAATTACTCAGGTTTCCGAAATATAAGTTAGCACATGCCTAATCAGTGTCTTATATTTGTTTTTGCTGTTATTCTGTTATGTAGTCTGTTGTGTTGTGTGTGTTGGTATTCTTCTCTTTATTTCTGCATTTGTATCGTTGTTATTTGTAACTTGAGAGTCTAGATACACAAACTCAATCACGAATTCAATATTGTATGTGTCGGTGGTTAGATTTTAAAACGGACACATTTTTCCAGTTCGTCCTCCTGCATGCAATTATCTCGTTCTAGGTACGTTAATTTGCAGCCCCATTTATTTTGAAGCCACTTATGTGCAAGGAATGCCTGTATAATGTCTCTTTAAGTCTAGTTATAATATTCACGCTAATAGTTGTATGCTTTTGTTTAAATTTTCTTTTTCTATAAATGTCTGCCTGTCTGATGCTGATATTATAGTCTTCTAGTATTCTCTGAAAATAAACCGAACTAAAGGGTCTTTCAAATTGAGCTATTTTTTTACTTGCATAAAATACAGACTTTGCGTTGATTTCACAAAACTTATTATTGATAATTGAAGCATACATTTAAACACGAAAGACCATATCTGCTAAATGACCACCTTTTGCTCAACAGACGTCCACTCTCTTGTCAAAATTTTGGATGGCATTTTGGCATAACCGTGGCTCAATCTCACCATTGACTCGAACAATCTCATCCTTTAGTTCAGGAATCGATTGTAGATTGTTCTTATAGACTTTGCTGTTCACATAACCCCAAAGAAAATAGTCCAACGGTGTCAAATCACATGATCTTGCTGGCCAATTAACATCACCGTTTCTTGCAATAACTCGTCCAGAGAAATTTTTCTCTCAATAAATCAATTGTTTCATTAACAGAGTGAGGTGTAGCGCTATCTTGTTAGAACCACATATCCTCCAAGTCAATATTATTCAATTTAGCCCACATAGATCTAGTTATCATCTCACGATATCGAACACTATTCACAGCTTACACCGCAATTACATCTTCACCAGCAAGCCCAATTACACCTCCTGACCATAATGCACACCAAACAGTGATACGTTTAGGATGTAAACTAATTTTTTTCTCATGAATCAATCGTGGATTTTTCTCACCCCAAATGTGGTAATTTTGTTTATTAATTGATGATTAGATGACATTAAATCTGTTTGTTCTTTGATTCAATTGACAAATATACAACGTTTTGAATGGATCCAGTGGCTTTAGGTCCTGAGTTATTTGAACGTTATATGCCTTCAGAACTAAAACATTTCGTAAAATACACCATTTTGTGGATTCACTGAGTATAAATTGTTGTGTACGTCGACAAATGGAAATTTCTGGGTTTTGAGCAACATTTTCATGTACCAAATCAATTTGCTCTTGTGAACGACCTTTACGACTATAACACATCGTTCAATAAGTTCGTAGAATAACTAATAACCCAACAACTTTTAGGCAAAATTTGACTTTATTCATCTACATAGTCTTCTCTAACATTTTGATGCCTTTTTGTAGAATGATTTATCTTTAGCCGCAAAATACGCTTCAGTTCACTACTTCATTGGAGCCAAATCTTTTTCCTTGGAGCTTTCTTTTTAGGTTTGCAAAGGTAATAATCACTGGGATAGCCGGAAAATACAGTGACCTGTTGAGAGAGTACTTTTTTCTTCTTCATTTGAGGTCGTTTTTTCGCCTTTTTTTCCTTCAGACGTACCAATAACGTCATATAACATTCGCTATTGATGATTATTCCTTTCCTTCAAGGTAATCAATGAATAAAATACCTTGCGCATCCCAAAATACGGATGCCAAAACCTTACCAGCTGACATTTGCGTTTTGGTCGCTTTGGGCTGCTTTCACCAGTTGCTGTCCACTCAGCAGACTGCCGATTTGACTGTGGAGCGTAGTGATGGATCCATGTTTCATCCATTGTCATACACCGCATCAAAAAATCCTTTTTATTTGCGCTGAAACAGCTCCAAACAGTGCGCTGAATCATCGACGCGTTGCTGTTTTCTGGAATAATTGCCGAATTTGGGCGACCAGAGTGTTCAGAGCCATCGGTATTTGTACGGCCGCGTTTAAAATCAGCAAACCACTATTCTACCATTTGTCTCGATGGAGCAGAGTCCAAATAACACTTGTCAAGCCATTGCTTTGCTTGAACGGTATTTTTCCCATTGAAAAGCAATGCTTTATTAACACTCGAAACTCAGATATTTCCATTTTTTACAAAATTACAAGAGTAGCGTCACTAAAACCATATGGATTTGTCATTAGTGGCGCCATCTATATGTTATCCTAAGAACTTATGGAGTGATGTGTTATATTACTCTTCTTCTATATTCCATCGAACCAGTTTCTTGAAATTTTTGAACAATTCGATCAATAGTACTTTCAGATGGACGATTGTTCAAACCGTAAATGTCACGTAATTTTCTAAAAACATTTTTCACTGGGCGCCCATTTTCATAAAATTATTCAATAATTTTAACGCGTTGTTATATTGTGTACGACACGACACCCTTTTTATAAATGTCATACATTACACTTCTGAAGTGAGGCTAGACCTAGGCAAATTTATAACGCCTTCTGTGTTTTATTCAAAAATTAAAGAAAACCGCTCAATTTGAAAGACCCGTTATAAAGAGAAGACATACGCAAGAAATATTTTTAAAAATCTGTTCGGGTGTTTAGTCGGTTTGTTTTAATTGGAGACGTATCAATCATTAGAGATATTTAGTAATTGGACTTGTGGACAGAGCTTTAGTTAGATTCCGAAGCTTAGTTCAACATCTCTTACGAGCGATCAACCTTTACTTTCTGCTTATTCTTAAGTCCTGGCGTTACGCTCTTGTCTCAAGAACATACCACACAAGCAAATTTCCACCTCGAGAACTGGACTTCAATTACACAAGCTAATAGTTGTTTTGGTGCCAGGGTATTTTTAGATTTCATACGAATTTGATGACCTGAATGACATTAATATTTGCCTAGGAGTTCAAATTTCTAAGATATAATATTTTAATAAAATATACGTTACACTATTTTAAGTTAAATCCATGGATCAAATAAAAAAACTAAACCCGGAATTGTTATTATGATATTAATAAGGGACGATACTCGTCCTCACAGAGCTCTGTTAGCAGGTCATCTTGCTGAGACTAAATCAGGATAAGTCCACTTTCTATGATTGTTTCGATTAATTCCAGTAATATTTACTAGGTAGAAATAACAGTCATGGAAGTGGTTTTTGGGTTCTCTCCAAACTATCGGTACGCAGAATTTTAGACTTTTTCTTTTCGCGGTAGCCCTCTGTCGTAAGTGTTCTGTACAAGTTTTGCAGACCAGATGCGGGGCGCAGGTTTGATCCTGATCACCAAGGCAAACACCAAAGTATCCAAGATAAGCTTTCTTTACAAAGTTACTAACAGTTTTTCTGTTTTCTTTTAATGTGTATTCTCCACATATGTAGCAAAACACATCAGGATGATTTACCCAACTTCTACTTGAACTCATTTTGTTTTTTATTCAGCAACACAAATACAACAATCTACATCATAGTACGTTTTAGGTTAACCTTATAACAACTCTTTCCTAAATACAAATATCACGGGAGACCAACTTCGATCTAAGTAATGTCTGAATGATTGTGGCGTGTTCATATATTTTTTCTCTTTTATTTGGGTTTTTCGCCACTGTCTAAAACTCAAAAAATATCAAAAATTCCTGTTCTTATTTAAAGAAAGAATCACTGGGTATTATTATTATTATTATTATTATCAACTTCGATCTACCCTACACGGCGAGAACCCACAAACTAACCTCAACTCTAATTCAAGCGTTGAAGGTCACTTCAGTTACCGGAAAGGCAATGCTTATGCCATTTAGTGGATTATCCTGGAACTAACTCAACGGCATAGTGGCAATAGGGCTACTATGCAATACACCAGTTTTAGAACACCCATACTCGAATGTATTGAATTGAAAAAAACATTGATAGATAAGTGGATGTGTCAAAAATGAGCTGATACAAACTTATGTATCCTAAGTTCCCCAACAACAATGCAATGTCCAGAATGAATTATGCAAATTTCAGAACTTTTTTAGCTCATATTTTGATTTTTTCTAAAGTAAACATTTTTTTTGGGCTACCTGTGTATATTGCAAAAAATAAATATCTCGATTGATTTTTATTTTCAGGATGTTAATTCCAATTGTCCTCGCCGAATATATCAAATTTTACAACAATCCAAAGGAGAGTTTTAAGCAGATGGAACGAGGATGGCTTCTGGGCGGAGCTGTAGTAGGCCTTTCTTTCATAAAGGTCATCTTAGAGCATTATTGCAATATGGGCGTACAAAGAATAGGAATGAGAGTTAGAGTAGCTGCTTGTTCATTGATTTATCGAAAGGTTTGTACCATAGTTTTAGAAACATTAATGCCCATTTATTTTTGTTATTAAGATATTGATATATTGAGTTGCTTATGAAATATCATATATTTATTAAGATTAGGTCAGGGGTTCCCAAACTTTTTTAGTTCGCGGCGCACTTACAGTTTTAGTATTTTGTCACGGCACCCTAGTTAAAATATATGTTCAATGACACTAATCAGGCACATAAATGAAAGCAACTCTGAAGCTTCTGTAGGTATTTATTAGAATTGACAGACAAGACTATAAATTGACAGAAAATTATGAAAACAGCAACAAATGGTGAAAATCTTCAATGGCAAGTTAGTGAATGCGATGTGTGCATTATTGTTCCTGATCACACATTTTTTCAAATCGCGAAATCGGACTACATCAAAAATCGGGCTTGTAGAATGCTGCAGAGGGAATGAGAATCCTTAAAGATTTGGAACTTAGACTTGGATATTCATTTTTCACCGTTGTCCAAAACTCCACCAAATCGGAACATGCAAGTTGAATTTTAAGGTTGTTGTCGCATGAAAGTTCAATAAGACTCTCTTCTTCTTGTGGAGCTTGAATTCTGGTGGAGCTTGAGCACGGAAAGGATCTTGGATCCACGCGAATTTTTCGACATTGTCTTCCACAAAGTATTTTGCAAACCATTCAGAGAACTTTGAAAGATGTCCTGTAAAAAGGGACAACAAGTCTTGTAAAACAACGAACTCAGAGGCCGCGTATTTATGCAATCAGGGAAACAATCTTGACCGCCATCCTCGTTAATTTTTCTTATCCACAACTGCAGCTTTTTCCTAAACGCCAGAATCTTCTCCAAAAGTTTCAAGATGTGCATATTATTGCCTTGCAGAGACAGATTCAAGGCATTCAGTTTCTCAAATATATCGCACAAATATGCTAGTTTCAGCAAAAAGTCCGGTTCGGTAAACTACCTGGAGTTTTCATGACTTTCCGCTTGCAGAAAAGTATGAGTGTCTTGTCGTAACTCGAAAGCACGGGATAAGACGTATCCCACTGTACTTTTCTCAATCCAAATCATTTTCTAAGTCAATGTCAAGCATCTCAAACAAATTTTCAGCCTTTGCGCTTTCAACGATACTTTTGCAGAACAAAAGGTCTTCAACGATAATATTATAATCCAGAAAGCGTACGTAACAAATAACATGTGCATCTTTATTACTGTCAGTTGCCCGATCAAGTTGCAAACCAAATTCCTTGCCTTTCATTTTCTCTATTAATTGATAATTGAGATCCTCAGCCATATGATGGATTCTTCGACTGATAGTGTTGTTAGACAAAGGTATCTTTGAAATTAGTTTTCCCGTTGATTCTCCCACCATAATAGCAGCCGGTAGAATAAGTTCTTCTGCGATGGTGTGAGGTTTTTTGCACTTTGCAACTCTATATGTCACCTTGAAAGATTCTAGCAGTGCGTTGTTAGGTACTGAGGCTTGTTGGGGGTCTTTCTTTATTATTTACTTCTACTGAAGTAAAGCCAATATCCAAATAACTATCATCGTATTTATGATATTTCCGTTTTTTTACACCCCCGCACTTGTCGATGTTTGATTACTCTCACGTAAACTGTGTACTTCACGTAAACAAAAAATCTTTCCATTTTCCGACCGATTTTTTACGAAAAACAAAGCAACACAATCAAAACAAAACAAAAAAGCAAAACCTCTTCTCGCGTGCATGTATTTGTTAATGAATCTAACTAAAATGATGATCGCGAACGAGCCGAGTGCGAGCACTGCGTGGGAAGAGAGGGGCGTCGGCATCGGTGTGTACGAGCGGGAATACCTACCGGTAAACGCAGCGAGCGATGCATGCAGATCGCGCGATTTTATTTCTTAGTTTGTACCCGCGAATATAAGTCATTTTCGTTTCCAGAGAAGACAAACAGGAGCGCCACGCGACGCCCAAGGTTAATCGTACCGTTTGGAATCGTACCAAGGCGGCGTACCGTTTGGGAACCCCTGGTTTAGGTAATATAATCGCTTTAACCAGATCTGGTGAATATAACGGCAGGTCAAAAGTTTCGAAACGGCATCCATCGAAATGTAACTTTTGCGAAATTATCCTTGTGAAATAAAATTTCTTGTCTCAATTTTCTTCGTCTTTTGTCGTGTCACAAACTTTCTTTCTTAGATCTACATAATATTGGTTTGTGATGGTGTGTGGGTAAATGGTTAACAAAAATGACCTTTTCAAGGCACGATTTTGGCGGCGTAGATCTGCTATGTCACCATTCCATATTTTATACTTTTAACTCTGAATCATAATTATGGCCCAGATTTCATCCATGGTCATAAAACTTGTCCTAATATGTGTTTAATTAATTTAATTTAATTGTAATTTTTTTGATTAGTCGTTAATGGTTTTGTCGTAGTAGGTTTTGATTAGTCGTTAATGCACCCACTTTAAGATTTCACATTTTTTACACTTTTTTAAGATCCAATTCGTGGTATTAACTATCTATTGAAAAGTCGTTTGTTTCTAATGTAATCTGCAGAAACTGACGATGAAAATTTAAATATTTTGAACGAAATAAGACATATTTGAAACTTTAAGTGAAACTTCTCATCTTTTTTCTTTTGTCGGTGTTGGCGTGATAGCTGTTTGCCCTGGGTGTGGACTGTATTTAAATTGAAACATATTGCTTTTCTTAACTGAGTTCATTTTGAGTCTGAATGCTAAATAAGTGCCGATCACACTGGGGGGGCTTTGCGTTCGCCGGCACGCCCTGTAATGCTGGCGATTCAGCACTGGTGGTACCCTCATGCCCTTTCGGCCTGCAATGATACCTTCCATATAACTTGTTTGTTATAATTAGCATATATCTCTTTCACACCCTAAATCGGCGATATTGGTTATAGTTTATTCAAGTTAATATACTGCATGTATACAGCACGTTCTAAAAACAGATTGTGATTAAATTTCATAACCTTACTTTAGCGAATCATTTTTACAATTTAAACTTTAATAACAATTAAAAAAAAAACAACTATAAATTAAATGCAAATTACAAAGTAACTAACAAAATCATAATAAATGTTGAAAGTCTTACAAGTGTCGTCGATTTACTACCTCTAGATAGATTCAGCACGTGTAAAATGCTTCGTTCAAAAACCATTTCTAATATTTGAATGGTTATTAGAATAAAAATATTATATAATTACCAATTACATTTATTGATATATAATATACAGGTACAATAAATTCAATAAATACAGATAATATACAAGAGGAAGTACATGAAGGAACAACTAGACTCTGCAGAGGAGAATTTCCGCAATTATAACACGAGAGACTTTTATAGGACTTTCGCAAGAGAAATCCATGGATACACACCACAAAATCTTTGCTTCAGAAAGCGGAATGGGAGATCAGCACTAACTAATCAGGAGAATTGTCAGGAGCTGGCACACTCTTTCTCTGATCTCCTCAATTGCCCCGAACGCGACACAAGATTCCCCAAGGAAAATTGTATCTATGCCCACTCAGAATCACCACCACCAACACAGGAAGAAATCCATAAGCACATTTCCGGGGTGATTTTGTTGCCCCCAGGTGCTTTTCCTAGTTTTAGTTTTTTCATAGCTTCTGTTAGGCAGAACTAACATAATAAAAAGGAACTATTATAAGGCACATTACTTTTTTTTCTTATCATGGCAGATATATTTATTTACAAAGCATGTGACAAAAATGGATCAACTTTCAAAAACAGCTTATTTAAGGCCAGAAAATCTCAACTTTTATCAATAATTAATTCTATTTTATTTATTTCTATTGACTTCCTGACATCGTTTTGGCATTGAGTCAATTAAGTTATGGAACACCGAAGAATCTATTGATACCCAATTTTTTTTCAAAGCATCGAACATATCCTCCTAAATTTGTCGTCCATTATTTTTCATAAATTTTATATCAGATTTAAATCCGGGGATTGGGCTGGCCACTTCAATAATTCAATGTTGTGCTGTTTGAATCAACATTTCACATGTTTTGAAGTATGTTTCGTGTCATTATCGTGCTGGTAAACCCATTTTAGAGGCATATTCGACTCGGCAAAGGGTAGCATACCATTTTCTAAAATATCGGCATAAACAAATCTATCCATAATGCCGATGATTCTATGGATTGGACCAATACCTCCATATGAGAAGCAACCCCATACTTTAACGTCCCCTCCACAGTGCTTCACAGTCTTTAAGACGTATTAAGATTGAAGTATTTTATTATCTGGACGTCGAACGTGTTTGATTCCGTCGCTACTGATAAATAAACGGAGATTTTTTGGCTGGTCTTCGTCCAAACAACTCTTCTTCACATAATCTTCGTTGAATCATTGATTGAATCATTGGGAGCACCGGGAAGAACGTCCAGGACAGAATGAAGCCACGACAAAAGTTGAGCGCCACCCGGTTACTTCATATATCGGAAAAGACCCTGGAACCGGGAAGGGGTCTATCTTAAATAAAACGGTTTACTAGAATTTTATACATATATATTATAAAAGCACACTCAAAAAAGAACGACACAAAGCACACAAAAAAAGGAATAACTAAAACTATCAAACAAAAGACACGCGAAGGTTTAGGGAAGGTGGTTCTCCAAACCTTACCGTGAAAGAAATCAAAAATCAAATAAACAGCTCTGAATTACACCAGCTGGTCTCTATGTCCCTATACTTACAAATTAGAGGTTATTTCCTCTATTCTGACAATAGTAAAAAGATAAATATATAAGGCTAGGGTAACCAAGAATGGTCAGACGGCAAATAGATACAAAATATAAGATGATAACGTGACCATTAACAGTATAAGAAATTATGGTAATAATGTATTTGTGAAAAATAAATGGTAACTGCAATCCTTAACGGTACATAAAATATAATAAAAAAAGTGTTTATCTGGCCTTATTTCCTGATGTTGTCTATCCTTGCATGTCAAGGTACTGGGTGTCCAAAAACACTGAGTACGACTGCGGGCAGTCCGGTATCCCTATGCGGGGGTCCCGAAATAATCTCGATCTGACCAACCGGTTTCACTGTGCCATGTGGCCCCAAAAAGGTGTAAGGTTTCCACGATGGTCGGGCTCTGTAATAGGTGGTCGTTCAGTGGCCTGATGTCCGTTGATCGGATTCTCTGCTGCCGGGTCGTAAAACCCTCTATAAGAATATTAGAAAAATCAACCCAAGCGTGACTTGGTCAGCAAACCTACGTACCTCGGTCGGAAGGGTAAGGCGCGAAAACGTCCGCTCACCTGGAGACTTGGAGTTAGACTGTCTTGCCTTGTCCCAACGATACCGAAGCTCTTTCAGTTAAGAATTTGTCCGAAATAAACCTACCAGTGGTGATCAACAATTTACGAATGCTACCTGTAGCGATCAAGAATTTGTGAACGCTACAACGATCCCACAATGAAAAAAAAATGAATAGTTCGTGAAATTACCGACTTAGAGAGCATTATATATTAGAGCATTATTTATATAGCAGAGTATAAAAAATTATCCTATATTTTAGAAGTTGTTTACAATTATGGGATACAATAAGGTACTACAAATCAACATATATAAAGGTTCTACATAAGGGTACAACCTTCATAAGGTTGTTCTACAAATCAAAGACTATCATTTGTTGCTCCACTTATGTCCGATACTGTACGTATAAATGGGTTAAAAAGCAAGAACCATTTTTGCTGTTTTAAAAAACATAAATGGCAAATACTCAATTTTAGAATATAAAAAAGAAAGTACACATTTTGTTTATTTCAAAATTAAACAAAATCCTTGATGAAATGCCCTATATTTGCTTTTTGTTTGGATTGACGCCAAAAGTTTATCGGTTATTTAAACTATGATCATTGCCAAATATATTGAAGTGTTCAAGTATTTTTAAAAATTTTAATACCATTTACCTTTGACCTTTTTAAAAATATTGAAAATTATCACCACGCATATTTTTGTCAACGAAGAGAGCAACATGATAATTATATTTAAAATTCTTTTAAAAAATATTATTATGAATATGTAATGACGTCCACTGATTTCCATTGAATAATGTAATCTTTAATTTAATCTGTAATTTTTAATACGTGAAACTCAAAATTTCTGATCTAAATATGTTATTGGTAGAGTTGTATTGACGTTTTAATTTTATTAGGGGAGCCTGATACTACGTTTTCAATTGAGGAAAATAATTGCAAAAATTAGTGCTCGCAGGGTTAAATATTTATGTTGGCCATTAATAGTCTCAGGAATATACAATTATATTCATATTGCTATGTTTGATTTATAGTGACTGTCTCGAAAGGCCATTATCCGAAAAGTTAATGTTCCTTTTATTCTCGAAAATAATTTTATAAATATTTTTTAACATTGGATATGCTAAAAGTATGATGGTTACAGCGATATTATTGCGTGTTTTCATGCTAATTCAGATTAGGTAAATTATAGAGAATATTACTCAACAGCCAGGTTATCTTTAATTAGACTCCGAAATATGTGTTATTCTGTATTTTTACGATAATAACACATCGGTCAATAAGTCACCGATTTGACAAATAAAACACATTTTTTTTGCAATTTTTGACGAAGGGAAATACAATCATTCCAACGCTTTTGTGACATTTCTACACCTTTTTCATAGAACTATTTATCTTTGCCATTAAAATACCGTTCAGTTTCGGCAATTATCTCTTCATTGGAGCGAAATTTCTTTCCAGCGAACATTTTTTTTAGGTCTGAGAACAGAAAATAGTCGCTGGGGCAGATCTGGAGAATACGGTGGATAAAGAAGCAATTCGAAGTGCAATTTAGCCATCGTTGCGAACAATTTGTGATACGGTGCATTGTCTTGGTGAAACAACACTTTTTTTTATTTGGAGCCTTTTTTACGATCTCGTCCTTCAAACGCACCAATAATGCTATGTAATATTTGCTATTGATGATTTTAGTTCTCTCGAAATAATCGATGAACAATATCCCATACACATCCCAAAATAGAGAGGGCATAACCATGATGATGCATGCCATGTTTCATACATTGTCACATACCGCATGAAAAAACCCTTTTCATTTCGCTTAAACAGCTCCAAACATTGCTCAGAATCATCAATACATTGTTGTTATTGGTCCGCTGTGAGCAAATGCGGTACCCATTTCGATAACAATTTACGCATTCCCAAATGTTTATGCAAAATTGTGTAAACACTTTTTTTCGATATCAGCTATCTCCTGCAGCTTTACTTTACGAAATAATTTTGTTAATTTTTCTGAGGTTGTCTAGTGTAACCACCTCATTTGGACGTCCAGGACGTCAGCATCATCGATGCTTGTATGGCTACCTTTGAATTCAGTATACCTATCGGTTATGGTTGATTTTCCTGGGGCAGAGTCCCTGTAGTGTTTATCAAGCCATTAACCATGCGTTTACCTTTATTAAGTTTTGTCCAATTTTTAAAATAAAAGATAAATTATTTAGAATAGAGGTGCATCAGCAACTCAGGTTATTACAAGTTAACGTGGGTTCCACCAACCCACGGTAAGCACTTGATTTATGCTTAACCTTAAGTCTCTCCAAAAGCCTATCAATTGGCGAGGATAGATACTTTCGTGATTGGGGACTGGTTCCTTAGTGAATTTAACACTCTTGTCTGTTGAAATACCGTATGTAAGTCTGGTCTATCCTCGGAGGGTCATCCATCCAAGTACTAACTGCAACAAGCGACGTTGCATTTCGTTCTCTGCATTGTTGGATTACAGCGGATGCCAACCTCCCCCCATTTATTTCTAAAATAGTTTTTATGTCCCCTCATGATGCTTAAGTATAGTTTTGATGTATACATAATCAAATGATTTCCTTTTATTGCAATTTGGGATATTTTCTTGAATAAAGTTATAAATACGAGGTGTATAAATAAAGTAATGAGACTGATGGCCTAGTGTTCGATCTGGCAATACTGTCGGCTTCTCTTTTGGAGGGGAGATAAGTCAACATCTGATATGTCTTCAGTACGAGTTTCAACTCCCTAAAGTCACTTGGTGATTCGTAGCAATTATTTTCGTGAAGCGGGTTTTTCTAATGCGTTCTGAAAATATGTGACAACAATTTTGAGTAATGGTATCCTATCAAGTTTTGTTTCAAAATTTCAACAGACATAGTATGGCAGAAACTTTTGCAAAACTTCGACAGGCCTATGGAAACAGTGTTTTCTCAAGAGCGCAGGTTTTCAGGTGGGTTAAGGGTCCTCTAGTGTAGAGGCATGAATTTCGGACGTTTTTTCGAGCTCTGTAAAAAAAACAAAGAATATTTTTACTATCCACTTTTTTATCATTCGTTTATTTATATTTTCAAATACATAAAAAATTAAAAATTCAAAACTCGGAAAAGTTATCGGCTGGTAAAGTGGGGGGTCCAAAAAAAAGAGATGTCCTGGCTTGCATGGTTCCAACCCTTCTGGTCTTTTTTTTACCAGTTTAATTTTTTTTAATAGTAAAATTAAACATTTTGACTTTAACCTACTAAGCGACATAGTGGGAATGAATGAATAGAGAAGGAAGACATGAATAGAGAAGAAGAAGACTATGAATATATATGAATAGAGAAGGTTCACGCAAAATTTCAAATAAATCGGTTTAGTAGAACTTGAAATATCATGCACACCAGCGCGAAAAAAGTAGTTTCGAGAAAAATGCGTTAAAGTTTCGCGCAGTCTAATTCATATGATGGTACTTTATACTTACATTTTTTTTAATCTGCGATTCCTGCTTCATACATTGGGCCTTTCTCTACCTAGGATAAGGGCGATTTTATGGGGTAACACGACCACCTGTAAACGAAGAATCTTTACCGTCTATTGTTCGATCCGCTCCGACGCCAGACCGATTTAGATGCCGCGTCACTAAAGTAGCTATATTTCCGAAAATAATTTGAATTTCGAAAAATCCTCTTAAGGATATTTTTAAAGATTTAGCTTTGAAAATATGCAAACAGAAAAAAACGATTTTTCAAAATTCTAGACTAGAATACTCCCTTGAGGCATTCTCAGAAAACTGAGACTCAATTGAAGATTGAGCCAACTGCACGAGGTGATGAAAATATCTACAGAATCCAGGATCTTGTGCATCCTGATGGTTGATGGTCAGCATAATCGGGGTATAGTTGAATTTGATTTATACAACCGCTCATCATAATTTGACCAATGAATTGGGGATGAGCAAAATCTGCTCGAAGATGCTCCCGAAACTTTTCGCAGGATCAAAAGCACAAGAGGAGGAAAATATATTTTGACTTTTTGGGGCGGATTGAAAATGGTTCCGAAAAATCTTTCGCAATATCAGCAGAACATGTGGCAAACATCTATTAAGTTTTTGCGTCGGATTGAAAATTACCGTCATTTTCTGGAACGTGCCATCGATCCGGAAAAGAAGAAGCAAAGTCAGGAATGGTACACCAATTTTACCACGGTCAAAAAAAGCCAGAATGAGCAAATGAAAAATTAAAAGTATTCTAGAATTGACCTTTTGACCCCTTTTGACTTTTTGCCCTTTTGACTTTTCCGTTTTTCAAGATTGAAAATTAATCTCAAAGGCCTCATTTTGGGACATTGGAAAATATCGAAAAGGCCGTTAACGAGTGGACAAATCGTCTCCAGCGTTGTGTGGCTTAGCAAGGCAGATACTTTGATGGAGACAATTTAGAATTGTAATTTCAGTTGAATAAAAAAATTTTAAACAAAATCAATCTCATATCTTTATTTATACACCTTATATATATTTATATATTTCTACTAGGATTGAGTGAAATTTGCAATTTGTGAGATTCCTTGATGTAATTGAAGTTTGATATTTAATCAATAACAATTTAGTTCGGAAATATTCTTGTACCTCATGATATATAGCGTGCGTCTCCAAAGTCCGGAACCATTTTTTTTATTAGTTTTATTATATATCTGTATATTGATAAGCTTTTATTGGTCGAAAATTTGTATGTTTTTATGGACCACCTTCTAGAGTATATTCAATATAACCTCCTTTAACCTTAACCTCCTAAATATATGCCTTATTATTTTTTTTTCTGGAGTGTTTTCTAAATGGGCAAATCCTGGTTCAATGGTGGTCTGCAGAAAAGTCACGTTGATATATCTTGATTTGTTGATGATCCTTTCAACAACGTTCAATTGTCCAACAGATTTAGAATTGGACTATTAGGAGGCTAACTCTTTGGTCCAATACATAAATTCTTCATTCATGTAAACATTTTTCAGGAACTTTTTCCAACGATTGGCAAAGCAGCCTTGGATATTTTTTCCATTTTAGCTAGTCTTGTGTCTTCCATTCGGTTCACATGTTTGCTCCAATATTTTCTTCCTTTTCTTATCCATTTCGCTATATTTTTTACGTTGCTCTGCTCTAATGTCCTGCCGTGAATAGTTCTTAGAATGCTCATATCTATCTTTTGCGAAGTCCTACCAGTATCTGCCTTTGCTTCGGTTGCGTATGTCATTATAGGTATTATTGATGTTTTTGTAGAATTAGCTTTTGATTTCATGTGTTTGCTTCTCCATACTATGTCCCTCAGACAGCCTGTTGTTCGTGCAGCTTTCGTACTTACTACTACAGTATAGTGCGTCGTTTTATTTTTTTTTGCTCTCGATTTCTGCATCAATATATTATAATTTAATCAGCTGTTCTATGGTGTTTCCTTCGATGTATAGTATGCATCTACTAGGCTTTTTTGATGTCACCATGCTCTTAGTTTTATCAGTATTTATTGTATCAACTCTCAAAAGCTCGTGAAATTATAAAATTGATTGAAAAATGGTAAAAGATCGTTGATTAGAATGATCAGTATTCTATTTAATAAAGTTATTCATTATTAAAAAAGATTGTAACAAATAGAAGTTCTTTAGGAGTACAAGTAGAAGTTCTTTGCGGATAGCTTGGTCAGTCTAAGTTACACAGAGATTGGGTAGATGTTTTACAGCAGTCATCCTTTCATAATAATTACTATATGTTTCAAGTCTTACTTTGTAGAAAGGTAAAGACATTTTTTATGACTATTAATGAAGTAAACGGTCTTTCAAATTGAGCGTTTTTTTTTAATTCTTGAATAAAACACATAATTTGCGTTAATTTCAAAAAAACTTTTTATTGATAATTGAAGCATTTTTTGTCATCTAACACGAAAGACAATATCTGCCAAATGACCACCTCTTATAGCTCCACAAACGTCCACACTTTTGTCAAAAATTTGATGACATTTTGGCATAACCGTGGCTCTATCTCACCAGTGACTTGAATCATTTCATTCTTTAGTTCAGAAATCGATTGTGGATTGTTCTTATAGACCTGGCTTTTCGCGTAATCCCAAAGAAAACCTCCAACGGTGTCAAATTGCATGATCTTGGATGCCAATTAACACCACTGTTTCTTACAATAACTCGTCCAGGAAATTTTTATCTCAATAAATCAATTGTTTCATTAGCAGAGTGAGGTGTAATGTCATCCTGTTGCAATCACATATCCTCCAGATCAATATTATTCAATTCAGTCCACAAAAATTTAGTTTCATCTCATGATATCGAACACTATTCACAGGTACAGCTTCACCAGCAGCATTCTGACAGAAATACGGTCTCATTTACACCTGACTGTAATGCATACTAAACAGTGACTCATTTAAGATGTAAAGGGGTCCCATGAATCAATTATGGATTTTCTTCACCCCAAATTCTGCAATTTTGTTTATTAACATATCCATAAATTTCAAAATGTGTTTCATCGGAAAAGACGATTTTTTTCAGAAAATGTCTCAATTTCATATCAAAGTAATATTTCTTAAATGAAATTAAATTTAAATTAATTTAAATTTATTTAAATAAACTTAAATTTTCTTAGTAATGTTTCACATTTGTTTCCGCCTGTTTTAAGTAATAAAATGCTTTAAATATAATTTTCTCCTTGAACAACAAACGCATTTAACATTTTTTAATTCAGAACCACCAGTTGCAATTTTTGTCTCCTTATTATAGTACTTTTTATCTGATTGACAACTACGTCTGTGCATTTTTTATGCGGTGAATAAAAACTTTTTACTAAATTTCACAGTATTTTCACATCACATATATTTTCCTGATAGTTCTGTACATTTGATGAAACAAAACTGATCAAGGAGGATAAAAATCCAGTAAAAATCAAATGCCAGTTTGTTATTAATTTTCATTATGTGTGAATATGGCGAAGTATATACCAGAAAAAGATGTTTTGCAGGGAGGTTTGATAACTTTCTTTCATTGGAAGAAAACGGCTACTGAAAGTTTGTTGATTGTTGATTGTAGCTTACGGTGAACATGCTCTAACTCAATAACAACTTGTGAATGATAGTTTCAAAATTTTAAAAATGCTGATTTCGTTGTCTTTCATGTTTTCGAATGACTTACCAGCCAAAAAATTTTGGAGTGGTCGATATTGTCGGTAGTGTCGATGACGCGAAATCAGGTGAGTAATACGTAAAAAAGGACATCTTGGCCCGTTGCCATATACTAATGCATATAAAAATATTAAATGCAAAAAGTGCAAGTACGAGATATAATGTTTCCCTTTTATATAGTTGTCTTTAAATTTTCTTATAAGTTACTTACAATTAGTCACAAAAGTCTACCTACTCCATGCAAATTAGTTATATTTTGAAAACGGTTTAATTTCTGGCGTTATTATTTTTACAAGTTACAATACAAATAAACAACAATAGGCACGAAACAAAATTTTTAATTGCAAATTTCATTCAAAATAAATAAATTGTCCTGAATAATAATTCACAAAAGTAAACATACTGCAAGAAATAACCATCTTGAAGAAGAAAAAAACTATTTACTGTTTCTAGTATTCTTATCAGAAAAATTTTAGGCATTCACCTCAAGCGAATAGTAATATTTAGGTTTTTTAAAAAAAGTATACTATTTTTGGTTATGGTTTTGGTAATGGGTAAAAATGAAATTTCGGTTCAAATTCGAAATTAAATTGTAAAATTACGAAGTGAAGGAAAATTTTATAATGAAATTGCAAAAACTGTAGTACATTTGTGTCATTCAGACTAATAAAAAAACTTTAATTTACGTGGTACGTAATAAAAAACTTTAATTTACGTAGTACAGTACAGAATAAGCCCAGAGCTTGTTGTCCAAAAAAAATTTGAAGTGAAAGTATGATTTTGAAAAAAATTAGACTAGAATTCCAAGTCCGGTCATGTTCTAGGAGAAACTGAAAAATTGTGTCAGTGCCGAAACGGTATTTAGGATTATCAGATCAAAAGGATTTTATGGCAGGAGACCAAGGAAAAAACCACCCAACCCACGTTAAGCTGTATGTCCAGCCGCTAAATAGCCTTAGATGCTGATGCGCCTCTAACCGTAAATCCTTTCCTTTGTATATTGTGTGTACTCATGCGACAAAAATAATACCTGCAATCTCTTATTTTCGTATATTGTCGGCTCCTTGGTGCCTACAAATTATTTTACTAGTGTTTACATTTTGTTTTAAGTTTACAGTTTTTGGTGAGTATTATATTAAAAAATAAAGTATATGTCTTCATCCGACATGTTGGACATATACGATGTACACTTTCTTACTTGGGTGTCTTGTTAAACTGTTTTGAAATATACATTTAATTTATAGAGCTATTAAACTTGAAGAGATTTACCGCGAAACGTGCGTCGAGAAGTTAAAAAAAATGATTTGGAGTTTAGTGGTAAATCTCTTCAAGTTCAGTGTTTCACACCAAAGGTTCCAATAGAAGAATTGATACAGAGCTATTAATAGAACTAAAACTCTTGGGTTATTCATTTCCGTCGTTTTTTTATTAAAAACTTTTATTGAAAAAAGCAACATATATAACAATAAATGTATTAATAATGTATTCTCTGTCATTGTTCACTACCAGCTACCCCCTCTCGACCAATTTATTAATGCCGGGCTCCAGAAGTCGCCGGGCCAGGACTCCAAGAAGTTAAGACAGTTTTTGAGGTCCTCATCATTGGTACGCCATCGTTACGCCCTTTATTTGGTTGGATAGTGCGCGAGGAAAAGATGATAATCGGTTGGCGCAAGATTTGGGGAGTACTGCGGATACTTAAGAACCCGGAGCAAGATGACTGGGCCTTGCCGATCCGATCGTTTCCTTTGAATAACCTCATTTACAGGGTAGCTGAGCGAGGTAGCTTTCCTTGTCGATCGTCTTGTTCTTCTGCATTATTTCCCAGTTCACGAGAGCCTCCCAGTCCCACCAAAACGCAGATCATGGTCTTCTTTGGCGTGTCGCCTGCGGCCACCCACTTCTTCTTTTACTTAATATTTAGCAATGATTTCCTGTGTTTATTAGTTTGTGTGGCACCCATTCTCCGAATTCTTGAGTAAATTCTGTAAATTGAAGATGTAGGGAAATTGTCGCAAGGTCGCAGTTCATTCTCGGCGTGTTTGACGGCCGTCCGTCCTTCAAAAGCGCTTTAAGAGAGCGAGATTATGTGTGCGTGACTGTGACTGTGACTGAGTGTCGTCCAGGTCGAAGTTGCCATTTTTGAACTTGGTAAACCAATCTCGAGCAGTCGGATCGACTATCGTCCTTCACATATACGGCTCAAATGTCTTGAACTGCTTTTTGTGGCTTTTTGAACACGACGAAAGGCGAAATGTAGCAAGGGTCGATAATGAAGTATTTTACGGCCTGGAATTTCAAAGCCTGAAAGTTAATTAAAATTAAGTTTTTGAGATAAATGATGCCAATACTTTTGTAGAGAAAAGAACTTTCGAATGCATACCTCAAAAATAGACGAATTATAAAAACGGCGGGAACTTTGGGAACAACCCGTTAGATGGCGGTAACTTGCATATGCGATATTTAGTTGCTACAACCGCATTCATTCTAAGTCAATAAATGTTTGTCAAAGTAAAATCTTAATATTTTTATGGGATATTAAATTAAAGCAGAATCTTTTCACAATAGATAATATTTTAAAGAAGTCTGGAAATGCCTCCTTCGGTAGTAATTGAATGAGATAAAGATTACCGCACGCTGCCAAAGGGGAATGAACTAAATACTGATCTTCTTCTTCCTGTGGTGCTACAGCCGGTTAGTGAACCTTGATCTCCTTTAACCTTCGGCTCCGTCCGGATCGATCCAGATCGTTGCTAGTTTTTTATGTTCAGTAATTCTTCAGCATCTTTTCTTATATTGTCAAACCGTGTCTTTGGCCTATCCCTCTTTCTGTTATTGTCCATTCATTCCCCCCATATTACTCTTTTGTTTTCGGCTTTTTGGAATTCTCACCAAGTATCCAGTTCATCTGAGTCGCTGAACCCTCACATAGTCTGCAATATCCAGATCTTTGTATAATTGTTTGAGTTCGAAGTTGTACCTGATTCTTCAAATCATTCACAGCACCAAAAATTCTTCTAAATACTTACGATAAACAATATTTTGTAATTGTACTGTCCTTAACCGTTTTAATGTCAGAAGTGACCATCTCTTTTCTTATATTGTCAAACCGCATCTCTGGCCTATCCCTCTTTCTGTTATCGTCTATTCATTCCCGCCATACTTCTCTTTTGTATTCGGCTTTTTGGAATTCTAACCAAGTATACATTTCATCTGAGTCGCTGAACCCTCACATAGTCTTCAATATCCAGATCTTTGTATAATTGTTTGAGTTCGAAGTTGTACCTGATTCTTCAAATCATACACAGCACCAAAAATTCTTCTGAATACTTAACGATTAACAATATTTTGAAATTGTACTGCCCTTAACCGTTTTAATGTCAGAAGTGACCATAGACGGTATATAACCATAACGGTGCGAGCAAAGGTTAGGATAAACTGCCAAAGAGAACATACAAGAATGATAAGATCGAAGAAAGGCAAAGTAGATTCTGGGAAGCTGCTTCAGAGGGGCAGCGATTTTGAAATTGCTTTGTCGAACCGCTTTGATGTGTTGCTTGACCCAGAGGAGATGGAAATAACAGAGTTGTATGAAGAAATCAACAATGTGCTTGAAACGGCTGCTGCAATAGTACCAGTAGAAAAAAGTTTCAAACAGTCAAAAATCTCCAATGAGACAATTAATTTAATGAGAAAACGGCGTACAATGAGGAATGCAGGAAGTCTTTTTGACAGAGTAGAGTACGTTGAACTTTGGAAAACTATAATAAAACGTATTCGAGAAGAAACGCGTCGGTTCTATATGCAGCTAGTGCAAAAAACACTAGAAGAAAACAAGGTAATAAACAAAGCAAAACACAAGCTGAGAAATAAAAGGACACAAATGTATGCATTAATGCGTGATTATGGCACAGGTTGCAGGGAATGTGCGGAAATGTTACGAGGTTATCAGAATATTTTATTCCAAGTTATATGAAGATCAGAACGAGTTGAAGAGAGCAAAACCCACGGAAGATTAAATGCTAGATATCCTGTTGGATCAAGTGACAAATGCTATAGAAGCGATGAAGAATGGAAAGGCTCCAGGAAATGATAGTGTATCAGTTGAGATGTTGAAATCTGGCGATCGAACTTTATGTAAAATACTGGCAAAATTGTACTCAAAATGCCTCAGGGAACAAAAAATACCTAACCTATGGAAAAGTGCTGAAGTGATTCTTCTTCATAAAAAAGGAACACAGGAGGATTTGAAAAATTACCGCCCTATAAGCACTCTGTCAGTATTGTACAAAGTTTTCACTAAGATAATATCTAAAATAATACTGAGGACACTGAGTGACGCACAACTAAGAGAACAGGCAGGATTTAGAAAATTCAGTACAATGGATCATATCCAGGTTGTCCAAAGGCCATAGAAAGGCACAATGAATACACCGCGTCACTGTGCTTGGCTTTTATTGACTATGAAAATACATTTGACTCAAATCAAAGCAAGCCATAATGGATGCATTGCTTAATATAGGGATAGACTGAGTCTATGTAAACCTACTGAGATCCATGTATGATGAAGCTACAACGATAGTTCACATGGATGATCTTGAAGTTAAAATCAATATAGAACGGGGTGTACGGCAGGGTGACTGTTCTTGTTCTTGTGACAGACTCCTGTTCTTTTCTCAGCCTGTCTTGAAGAGGTATTCTGTAATCTGGATTGGGAATAGGGTGGAATAAAAACAAATGGTGCATACTTAGACCACCTTAAATTTGCAGATGATATCTATCGTTCTCTTGTCCCAAAACCCAGATCAACTACAAAAACACATACAAGAGCTACCAAAGGAGGGAGAACCATTTGGCTTGAAAATAAACCTGAAAAAGAGTCAGATTATGTTTAACAAATTTACTAAAAACGGAAGAATATTTATTTTAGGAAACGACTTAGAGGTGGTGAACCACTACATATATCTTGGGCAAAGGATTTCAATAGAGGGTAATACCGCTCGGGAAGTGGAACGACGCGTCAAGTGTGGCTGGTAGGTATTTGGCAGGCTCAACATGGTGTTTAAGAATAAACTCCCACTTTGTGTGAAGAGAAAAGTTTTTGATCAGTGCGTGCTGCGTGTTCTGACATACGGAAGTGAAACATCGACACTCACATCACAATCAATTCAAAGACCTCGGGTAGCACAGAGGGGAATGGAAAGGTGTACGCTTGACATTACAATGCGTGACAGAAAGAACTGTACATGTATCAGAGAACAGACGAAAGTATGTGACATCATTGCAAAGGTGAAGGAATTGAAATGGGAGGTGGGCAGGCCATTCAGCGAGGCGATGTGAGGATAGATGGACCAAAGCAATCCTGGGATGGATACTGTTTGATCATAAGCGTCCACGAAGAAAACTTAAAACACAATGGATCGATGACATCATCAAGTATATTGGACCCGAATGGCAGAGGAAAGCTCAGGACCGCGCGAGTTGGAAGCATGCTGGGGAGGCCTTCATCCTGCAGTGAATCGACAATGGCTGAATGATGATATATATAATCACTTAAATTCACACATATTTCACTACACTTTTGACGGGCAATATCTCAGTTTATTGTCTTAAGTTTTGCGAGATTTGGCTTAGTACTCTTCGTGTTAATACTTCATAAAATACTTATTTACCTTGAGTTTTACCGGAATTGGCTTTAACGTGAAATTTTAAACTGGTGCTATCAGCTCTTAAACTTGTGCAACTGTAAACTCGAACTATCTTCTTGTGATTTACCTTGAACTCTCCACGTGCAACGGTTCAACCCGAACTTTCTTCGTATTGTCTTATCGGACTTCTACCTGGAATTTCTACCTATCCCCGTCAACGTGATAAACTATAAAAAACCACCTGTTCTCGTTATTTTTCTCTATTTTAGGACAGGAGTGCATCATTTTGCCCCTTTACCCGCTCTAGGGCCAGTTACTATCACGCTTCTTTGAAATGATTCTCTGATGCCAAGTGCTATTATAGTCCGGTTCAAGATATTTTGTTGCCTTTCGGCAAAATGTTAGTTGCCCCGATTAATTTCAATAAAAATATTCCTAGTTTCTTCAAAGGCGCCAGAGTCGGAGTGGTATAAATAAATAAATGAATACATTTATCTATTAGTACAATAAAAATTATAACTTAAATTTAATTATACATTTAATTCGGTTTCACTCTCACTGTCACTTTGATCTACATTAATAATAAGTGGTTCGATATAATTAATAAATGATACATAGAAATATTTTATTTTAATATCATGGTTAATCGAATTTATCCAACCTTCTTTGGGAATACTATCTTCTACAACCATCCATCCTCGTAACCAGCATGTAAAATTGTAATTCAGTTTCCCTTTATGCCGGGGCTTTGTTTGTGTGTATCGAACCATGTTTCATCAAGGTAGATAATGGAACGATTTTCTAATCTATATTTTTTTTATAGAGTTTAAATAATCAAACCGCCATCGTCGCAATCGTCGTCTTTTATTAATGGTCCGGTATGCAAAACCATTAGAGATAATATTCTCTGGAGGCTAGTTCTGCTGCATAGAATGTTGGTTTCATCTTTCCTTAGTCGCTGTTGCAACGAATGCAATGCAGGCTCAGTTTGCTCTTCATACATAGCATAAATTTTGCTTCGAATTAAATCTTTGTCGCTTTCGTCAACACATTTGCTTTTACCAGAATCATTAAGAACTTTTTTATTTTTAATTGGCTTCGTCACAATATCTTTAACTATAGACAACGGCGTTTTCGTTAATGAAGTCGTTACTGCTGCGGCTGCATTTACATTAAGCCCCCTATTCAATAAGGAAACATACATATTTTTAATAATTTGCTTAACATCGGACGATAAATGTTTTCTTTTAAATTAGCACTACCGGAGGCACAATGATCATTATTTTTTTCTCCTATATTTGGGTTTTTCGCCACTATCTAAAACTCAAAAAATATCAAAAATACTTGTTCTTATGTAAAGAAAGAATCACTAATCAAGTTAAAGGTTTGTAACATTTTTTATAATATTTTTATATCTTCGTTAGGCAAATTTATTACAAAAAAGAATCACTGAGAAATTTGTCTCCTTTTCGTTTTTTGTTTTTACCTAGTGATTCTTTCTTTACATAAGAACAGGTATTTTTGATATTTTTTGAGTTTTAGATAGTGGTGAAAAAGAAAGAATGCGAACTCTCTATAAGAAAAGAATGCGAACTAAATTAAAATATTTCGAAAGTACTAAACCAGATATAAAATTAATCTTTCTACCCGCTATTTTATTAGGCTCGGCCCTGTTTACGTTTTTTTGCAACTCTGCAGGGTTTCGTTACGACAGGGGTTGCTAACAGTTTGTTGCAACCATTCGGTCAATGATACATCTTGAACCGTACTATACCTGGAATTTCGATCTATCCTTGTCCACGTGATAAACTATAAAAAAAAACTACCTGTTCTTGATATTTTTCTCTAGTTTGGGTTTGACACGAATGCATTACTTTGCCCCTTTATCCGCTCCAGGGCCAATTACTATCGCGCTTCTTTGAAATGATGGTGCTCAATACTTTTGATCATAACTGTATTTTAATTATTTTTTTACAGTTCTTAAAAACTGAATCATCTGCGTCTATCCTAAATACTTGCTTTGATATTTTTATTATGACCTTTAGGAGAAAAGGTACTAAACTTACAATGTTATCTAGAATTTTAAGATTTATGAACATATAGTGAAACGAAAGGACATTACCTTGGAAAATATTATTCCCTAATTACGGTAAATAAAGAAGGGTTTAGAGTGATTAATATATTATTTAGATTAGATAATTGATCAATGAAAAATACGATATATTTGGAATTCGAAACCGACATTTCAGATTATTGTTTACCAAAAAAGTTTGTATCGAAGGTCAAAATGAAATATATGCGGAGTATTTAAATAAATTTAAACGTTTTTAATGTCACGCATGTTCTTAATTTTTTCTGCGCTTTTCAGCTTTTAAGATTAAATCAAGCTTCACTGGGAAAAACAGCTGCAGGCCAGTTGGTTAATTTACTCTCAAATGATGTGATTCGGTTTGATATGGTATCCTGGTTTTTTCATTATTTTTGGATTATGCCTATTCAAAGTGCAATTGCATTGTATATTATGTATAGCTATATACAATTGGCGGCACTGCCTGCTATGGGAGCCATAACTATACAAGCTGTGTTAGTACAAGGTAAAATACTAAGATAGTTGATGACATTGATGTGAGACGTGTAAATAAAGCAATAATGTTAGTGGCGTAGCTTTCGATCTGGCAACACTGTTGGTTTCCTCTTTGGTTATAAGTCAGGCCAATACCTGATGCGTCTTCAGTACGAGTTTGACCTTCTTAGAGTCACTTGGTGGTCCGTAGCAATTTTTTTCGTGAACCAGTTTTTTCTTTTGAAAATGAGTGACAACAATTTCGAGCAATCAAGCTTTGTTTCAGACTTGCGACGGAAACTTTTGCAAAACTTCAACATCTCCAATTCATTGGTTGAAATCTAATAGACGGTTGTGTAAGTCAAATTCAACTCCTCCCCGGTTATTTTGACCATCAACTAACGATCAGAACGTACAAAATCTCAGATTCTCTGGACACTTTCATTTCTTAAAAAGGAATAAAACAATTTCTTTACTTTGTTATCTATCACTTATATTTTTAAACAAAATTTGTGTGACTATAGTTTCGTAAACGATTTTACATTCTCAAACACTACTTTAAAACTAAGGTTTTACAGCTGAGGTAAAACTAAGGTTTTAAAGTAGTGTTTGAGAATGTAAAATCGTTTACGAAACAATAGTCACACAAATTTTGTTTAAAAATAACAGTGATAGGTAACAAAGTAAAAAAAATGTTTTATTCCTTTTTAAAAAATTAACTATCACAAAGTAACGGGCAAATCAATCAATAACTTTCATATCTTGTTACAGTTGAAGACCCTCCGCTGCGAGGTTAATCTTCAGTCGAGTCTCGATCTTATAAAAATGTCTGAAACCACCTGCAAACCGGGGCACTTGACAAAACATTGTTTTCATAGGCCTGTTCAAGTTTTGCAAAAGTTTCCGTCGCACAAAGTCCAAGCCTGAAACAAAATTTGATAGCTTATCATTGCTCAAAATTGTCACTCGTTTTCAGAACGCACTATAAAAATCCTGTTCACATAAAAAATTGTTACGGGCAATCAAGAGTCTGTAGGTAGTTTAAGATTGCATTGAAGATGCATCAGATTTTGGTATTGTCTCCCTTCCAAAGGGGAAGCCCACAGTTTTACTTGATCGAACATTACATCACTACGCCCATTACTTTATTTGCACACCTCGGACGTGTTTTAAGTACCATAAATCTTTTATAATTTTTAGGGTACCTTTCGAAGAAGCAGGGTTTGCTTAGAGCTAAAATAGCACATTTGACTGACAATAGAGTAAAACTGATGAGTGAAATTACCGCTGGTATACAAGTTATTAAAATGTATGCTTGGGAAAAACCTTTTGAAAAGGTGGTAGAACTCGCTCGAAAGTATGTTTATCTTTACCAGGTATGTAAATATGAACCCGGAATTTTTGTATAAGAAAATACACGTTTATTGTATGAAAATGATAAAAAATATTTTATTCGAAGTATTGCCCTTCGCTAGCTATATATTTTTCCCGCCAAAAAAACTGTTGCTCTTTTGAGGCAAACCAGTCATCGAGCTATTTTCTTAAGAAGTAAAGCGCTGCTTAGCAAGTGCATGTCCCATCGGTGCAAATAAGTAGTAATCGGACGGAGCCAAATCTGGTGAGTAATCTCATTTGTTTCCTTGACCAGTTTTGCTGTGTATGATGGTGCATTATCTTGAAGCAAAATCACTTTATATTGCCTTTTTTGATATTCTGGTCGTTTTTCACGCAAAGCTTGATTCAGATCGATCATTTGTTGTTGATCATTTCATGTGGAACCCACATGAACTGAGGTTCACTTCCGGGTGTCAACTGAAAGTTGGACTCTTCAGTCGAAGCGGACAACACTTGAAAATGCCAAATGATATTTTGGCGAAACGTCGTGACTCTTCACAGAATCAACGGATCGACTCCCGGAGTGATTTGGAAACATTATCTACCATCCGTGAAAATATTTAGATGTAACATATATATACAGGGTGTTTAGTGCATCGTTTGCCAAATTAAAATACCCGATAGGAGGGGTCTGTTGTCTCATCAGCCTCCATAAAGCATTATTGGGCCCACAGGTTTTTTTATGTTAATTTTTAAATCTTTTTTTGAAAAATTCCAAAAGTCAGCATTGAAATTTGAATTTAAAAAAAATGTTATTGGTATATCCTGCAAATTATTTTTTTATTTTAATATGTAGGGTTCTATAACAATCAAAATTACAGATAATTAAAAATAAATTTAAAGCTTAATTTTGAATAGCAATATTAAAAAAAAACTAAAAGCGATCATGGCCTTCGAATTCTTAAAAAAAATCTCTGGTTTATCCTCTTTCTAACGGTATGCATTCGTGCCATAAAAACGTTTTACTATCTTTACTATTTCGGTGGCCGTATAGAGACGGCTTCTCGTGTCATATTTAATTGATCCCCGAGTTGTTGCGTTTGGGCGTCATCCTCATCCAACAATGCTTGTAATTTGCTGTCTTCAAACTTTTTCGGTGGTCTTCCACGTTCTTCGTTTCTAACTTTTGAATTGTTTAAACCACTCAAATCACTGTAATTTACCAAGCGCGCGCTCACAATAAGCTTCGACAAGCATTCGATGCGATTCTGCAGCAGCTTTCTTCAAATGGTAACAGAAAAATCAATGCTGTCCGCAAATCGTAGTTTGCAGGTCCAAAATTCGACATGTTCAAAGCTATTACAAACTATGCTCTTGTATGAAACTTGTATTGTTGTGAGGTGAAAATCTTTGTCAGATGTCAAGAAGAAAATGGCGCGAATGACGCGGTTTGACGATAACTACATTGACAGCTAGGGCCATCTATTGGCAAATTCCGGTTTCATATTTACAGACCTGGTAGCTATGTAGTCTAATTCTGAAATTTGTTCTTTTTTACAGATTAGAAATAGATGTTGTGAAGAAAACGTCTTATATTAAAGGTGCTTCTTTGGCTCTAATGGTTTTCACTGAAAGAGCAACTCTGTACATAGCTGTGATTACTTATATTCTTTTGGGAAATAGTATAAAAGGTAAGTAGCTGTTTTAGACAGAGTAAGACTCGAATTTTCTTATATTTCGATTGTAATAGGTGATGTTGTTTTCTCAATGGCTCAACTTCTAAACACCGTTCAATTGTACATGGCAATATTCTTTCCATTAGCTTTAGCTACTTACGAAGAATGCAAGGTATCAATACGAAGATTGGAAGATTTTTTGGCTTTAGAAGAAAATTCCGATTCACCAATTGAATGTAATATACAGAGAGATTTTCTTGCACAAGAAAACCTTTTAAACCTTTTCGATTATAGATGATGTTGCCAACGTTGGTTTAATAAAGCTTACAAATGCAACAGCAAGTTGGTTGCCCAATCCAATAGTTGAAACCTTATTGGATATAAATTTAGAGTTGAAACCAGGCACATTATGTTGTGTCGTTGGATCAGTAGGGTCAGGAAAGAGTTCTCTCTTACAAACTGTGCTTCAAGAACTACCGTTAAACAGTGGATCGTTGCAAGTTGTAGGCAAGATATCGTACGCATCTCAAGAGCCTTGGTTATTTGTATCCAGCGTGAGGCAAAATATATTGTTTGGACTTCCATATGTGAAAGAAAGGTATTTTTCCTTTTATTTAATGATTTTATGAAATTAAACACATTTTATTAAAAGGCAATATACCAGGTGTCCCATTAAGGATGGATCGCGGCCGTATCTTGAAAACTATTTATCCCACAGCTTTGGGGAAAAAAATTGTACTAAAAATGATCACGAGAAATTCACCAAAAATATTTTTAAGCTTCTAAAACGACCGCAAGAGCGAACGAGCTAAACATTTTTAAAAATCTTTTTTTTGTGTATTTTCAAGTGTTAACCGAGTAAGAAAAATTCTCAGTTATAATTAACAAACTGTCTCCTACAACTTTGTTTTATGACATTTTGTCGTAATTTCACGAATAGAGGGGCGGGGCGGGGGGGGGGGGGGGGGGGGGGGGGTATTTTACCTATTGAGATAAAAAGTCGTCTAATGTCCGTTTACCTTAACCGATTTTCCTCAATTTGGATTCATTTAAAAGGCAATTGCCGGGACAATCAGATAATCTAGGAGATAAATTATTTAGTTTATAAATGAAACCGCGAGGTGGCGTTACATTCAACAATAGTTTTTTTGAAGTTTTGTTCAGTTTTTTCAAATGGAATTGTAAAGCTTTTACTACATGGCAAGAAAGGTAATTTAAAGAGGAAGCGTTCAGTGAAAACCCAAAATCGATATCTCTGACATGTCAAGAGATATTTCGATTTTTCTGAAAAAAATCAGTTTTAATTTTTACCGTAATATTAAGTTAAAAATTGGTCTTAATATTTAGGTCGCAATCGCAACCGCAACAATTTTATTTAAAAAATAAAATTATCTATTCAGTATCAATCATCATAAATGTTCTACTCCTGACCTTGATAATATTTTCTAATTTAATTACATAAGCGGAAAAACGGGGTAGTTTATTTTCGTGGCCGGCGCGCTCACCGGATTTGACAGTCCTCGATTTTTACTTGTGGGGAAGACTAAAAGACCTTGTTTTTCAAACTCGTCCTACCAAACGAGAAAACATGATTGAAATAATTCAAAATTCAATAACCAGCATTTTCAGAGCGGAAATTGAAGTTGCCGTTTTTAGTACTCGTCGAAAAATAAATCTTTGCATTTCTAAGGATGGAAGGCATTTTGAACATTTAGAAAGGCGTTAAAGTTCAGATTCTGTTAATTATTAGACTGTTGTGCTGTTAATTTTATTTGACTGTTATTATTATTATCTTCGTTGTTGGCCCGTTGCCCTTTAAACACGCTCCAAATTAATATGGCACGAAGAATTTAGACCAGTCATAAGCTTGGGTAAAATGTGAAGGAAGGCAAACATTAGGTTAATATTTTTTTAACTTAATGCAGGTAGTAGTGAAATAATAACTGATTTTTTCAGAAAAATCGAAATATCTCTTGACATGTCAGAGATATCGATTTCGGGTTATCACAGGATGATTCCTCTTGAAATTACCTTTCTAGCCATGTAATAAAAGCTGTACCATTCCATTTGAAAAAACTGAATAAAACTTCAAAAAAACTATTGTTGAATGTAACGCCACCTGGCGGTATCATTTATAAACTAAATAATTTATCTCCCAGATTATCTGATTGTCCCAGCAATTGCCTTTTAAATGAAGCCAAATTGAGGAAAATCGGTTTAGGCAAACGGACATTAGACGACTTTTATCTAAATAGGTAAAACTTCCCCCCACTGCTTTATTCGCGAAGTCACGACAAAATGTCATAAAACAAAGTTGTAGGAGACAGTTTGCTAATTATAACTGACAATTTTTCTTACTTGGTTAACACTTGAAAATACACACAAAAAAATGATTTTTAAAAATGTTTAGCTCGTCACGCCCTCTTGCGGTCGTTTTAGAAGCTTAAAAATATTTTTGGTGAATTTCTCATGATCATTTTTAGTACAATTTTTTTCCCCAAAGCTGTGGGATAAATAGTTTTCAAGATACGGCCGCGATCCATCCTTAATGGGACACCTGGTACAGTGGTGGCCAGAGAAATAGAGCCGTTACAATAAAATACACTGTTTGGCAAATAAAATTGTAATAGCATACATAATTAGTACAATAACTGTATAATATAAATATATATCAAAAAAGGAAAAACGTAATATCGAACTTAGTTTTAAAAATACTGTAAGCATAATATTTAACAAAAATTTAAAAAAAGAACTTGAAAATGTGGTCATAAAAATAGAGCCAACTAAGAAACAAGCACAATATATACTATTTAACAATTAACAAAAGTACTAACTAACGCAAACATTTTTTCAACATTTAATATTTAGTTTTATGTTTTATATATTTTTTTCTTTTTGGGTTTTTCGCCTCGATCTAAAACTCAAAGATATTTAAAAAATAATAAAAAACCTAAAAAATATATATATATATATATATATATATATATATATATATATATATATATATATATATATATATATATATTTTCATGTTCTTTTTCACCACATTTTCATGTTCTTTTTTCTAATTTTTTGTTAATTATTCCGTTTACAGTATTTTTTAAAGACTAATTTTGACTTTATGTTTTCCCTTTTTTGTTATATATTTATTTTACACAGTTATTGTACTAATTACATATGCTATTACAACCTTATTTGCCAAACAGTGTTTTTTATTGTAACATATAATAAATATATTATATGTTACATAATATATTATGTAACATATATACATGGTCCATTATGAAAGTAATGTGCTTGATTTTATTGTGACGCGACTATCAATGGCAGCGCGGTAAAACCGGTCGGGAAATGTGGTGGGGGTCTGCCCTTCCAACGCAGCCGGTCGCTAGTTTTCCCCGAGCAGTGTGAGCGGAAAAGCGTGCCTCCACGTGAAATGTTTTTTTTCGACTTTGTAACACGGCGCGATGGAGCGTTCGTTTGAACAGCGATACGCCATCAAGTTTTGCGTAAAGCTTGAAAAGAATGCAACCGACAGCGCTGTCAAGAATTGTTGGATTTGATTCAAAATGAGCCGGACTTTCTTAACTCTGTCGTAACCGGAGACGAATCCTGGATGTTCGAGTACTACCTAGAATCGAAAAGGCAGAGCAGCGAGTAGCACATAAAATCATCCCCCCGCCCCAAGAAAACGCGAATGAGCAAGTCTGACATCAAAACAATGCCCATTGTCTTCTTTGACGCCCGAAGAATCGTCCATTTTGAGTTTGTACCGCAGAGAGACGCTGTCAACTCAGCCTTTTACCTGGAGGTGCTCAAGAGATTGAAACGCCGGGTCGCTCGCGCGAGGGCTGACATCAAAGACACGGTCAAGCTCCACCATGACAATGCTCCCACCAGCCACACGTCCTTCATCGTTACCAACTTCCTGGCCTGGAGCAACACCGGTGGTCCCCCAGCCCCCTTACATTCCCGTCGAGGACTCCCGCAGACACGTCTCCGCAAGTGCATTGATGCAGAGGGAGAGTATTTTGAAGAATTTTAAACATTTGTACATGTCCGATCAATAAATCTATTTTTCTCAGAAAATGCACATTACTTTTTATAATGGACCTTGTACATATAAAACATACTATCTGTGATATTAGGTCCTGAACTTAGTTATTAGTCTTTACCCTTGACTTTTATTTATGAAAAAAGTGATAGAAACTTAATCTTCGAAGTAATCTCCCCCTATACATTTTTGTCACCTTTCAGCAACTGTTGAATCTCAGATCAGCGGTTTTGATGTGTTAAAGTCATTGAAGCTGTTTTTGACTTCTTGAAGATATGTCAAACTATAAATCAGGTGATGTTGCCAGGTATCCGAAGGGGTCAAGTCTGGAGAATTCGCTGAGTGCGATAAAATCTCCCAGCCTAAATCTGTGGCCCTTTCCAGAATCATTTTTGTTGTTGTATGTGGTATTGAATTATTCTGAATATCTTCTGGTCTTCATCAGATTGGAGCTACTAATATTGCATGATGCCCAGCTGATTCCACCATATACACAGTAACAGTTTTTGGCGTGGATATGAGGTTTTGCGGTACTAGTTGATGACTTCCCGGGATTAACCCACGATTTTTCCCTTTTGTCCGAAACCATTACCATTACGCCAAGTTTCTGTTCAAGCTCTAGCAGTGTACAACAAGGATTTCATCCTTCACTTTTTTGCCTATTCCGGACGTTCTGCATGATTGAAATCAAAATATCCAGTTCGGAATTGCTGGAACCACTTCCTACAAATACTATAAGAAGGTAGTGCCTCAAATCTCACTACTCGAATGACATTGCGTCTACCACTGATTTTTTAGGTTATATTCACAGTAGGCTCGTATATTATACTTCATTTTGAAGCTGAAATTTGGTGCTTAAAAATAACTATGTGGCGGGAAAAAATATTTTGATTCGAATAGAACAGTTGTCTATGAAACGAAGGGGCCGAATTAAGTTAAGGACTTGACCAAAGGCAATTGAAATTAATAACTTAATGCAGACATGAACTTTTTAGGTATAAAAGAGCAGTAACAGCTTGTGCATTGAAACGTGATTTTGAACAACTTCCTCATGGAGACCGTACATTAGTAGGCGAGAGGGGAGCCGCCTTGAGTGGTGGTCAAAGAGCTAGAGTTGCTCTAGCTCGAGCAGTTTATAGAGAAGCCGATATATATCTTCTTGATGATCCATTAAGTGCTGTAGATGCTCATGTGGCCAAGCATTTGTTCGAAGGCTGCATTCAGGGTTATTTAAGAGGGAAAACGAGAATATTGGTTACTCACCAAGTTCAGTTTCTTAAAGGAGCTGATCTCATTGTTGTTTTGAATAATGTGAGTTTATCAAGGGAAGTATAAAAATTGAAACTTGAAAATATATCTGAATTATAGGGCAAAATTGAAAAAATGGGATCTTTTGAAAAATTACAAGATGAATTATCAGCTCTTTCTAGAGAAATTGAACAACAGCATCAAGTCCAAGCAGCAGAACAAAAAATAGACAGAGAACAAACGCCAAAGGTGGAGGACAGAGACAGAGGCTTGTCTTTAGCTTTACAATCAATCGCATCCTTAGCTGTAAGTTTTCACAAGTACGTAGTGCTGCTTAATAAAATTTAAACCTCCTTTTTTTATAGAGTTGGGATGAACCAGAGGAAACCGATGAGTTACTGGAAAAAGGTGCCTTAAAAACATCAACATATGTAGAATATTATAGGTCTGGTACAACGATATTTGCTTTAATTTTTTTAATATTCTTATTTATAATTGCACAAGTTTCGAGCAATGCATCAGATATGTGGGTGACTTATTGGTAAGTACACAGTAATAAGTAAGAAAGTAAAAGAAAAATTCATATAGAAGGCAGTACATTTATAAGAATGTATATAGACGGCAACATCGCAATGTAATTTGAACATTGCCACAAAAATGATTTCAGTATACGTTAGTGCATGGGAGAATCTCTTCAAAATTTCGACGATGCCTGGCGTATTTATGTGCAATGATACCCAGAAAGACCACTTTCAGTTCGGCAAGCGTTTGTCCAGGTTTCTCAAAGGCGTTTGGATACGGGTAATGTGATTCCAAAATTTCAAGAATGTGGACGGCAGCGAGAAATTGGTCCTGAAGTCTCGAAGTGCTGCCCGACAAGTTGGAGTTTCCCATTGAACATTAAAATATATTAAACACTACACTTGTCTCTCACAAGACAATGAGAGGGTTCGATTGAAATAATCACGACAATTCTATTGTTAAGAACGAATAATCGAATCGAACGAATAATCGAATTAAGAATCTTACCTGTTTTCCGCGGAAATTGTTTCAACATCCTAGTTTTTGTTCAACATCCTAGTGTTTGTTCAACATCCTAGAAGAACAAGGACTCGACCCCAAAATACTACGATTGATCAAGCAGTCACTGACTGATACAACCTCTAAACATTTTCGGAACCCTTCCTTATTAAAACTGGAGTACGCCAAGGAGATGGGTTATCCCCACTCCTCTTCAACCTGTTCCTGAACAAAGTCATAAGGAAATGGGAAAAATAACTGAAAAATCAAGGACACTGGAAACCAATACGACTCAGACGATCCAAAAACAACAAAGAAATATCATGCCTGGCCTGGCAACCAAACAGATCGAAGTCCTCAAGGAATGTGCAGAGAAAGTCGGCCTACAAATCTCCTTTCAAAAAACCGAATTTTTCTGCTCAAAATTAGATGTCCAAAATTTTAACACCAAATACAGCAAAATAAATAGGGTCACTCACTTCAAATACCTGGGCGAGATCCTCGAACCTACAGGAGGAGAGAAGATAGCACAGAAGACTCAATTACAGAAGATGAAGAGGGCATACGGCAAGACACAATATCTATAATAAGAAATGCCTATCCACACATGTAAAAATAAGTCACTACAACACAGTAATCAAACCAGAAGTACTATACGTAAGCGAGACACTTACACTTCATACAAAAAGCGGCATAGAAAACATACTAAAAGAAGAACGCAAAATTATTAGGAAAATTCTCGGCCCAAAACTAATAGAGGAAGGATACAGACTACATTCTCGAAAGACCACAGAGAGAATGTCCAACGTAGCGGTGGACATAAAAAAAAGAAGGGTGAAGTTCTATGGACATATCAGTAGACTCCCACCGACAAGACTCACCAACAGAATTCTTACATACATACAAGGAGCCAAGTCAACAGTGCCAGAGCTGATTTAGGAAAGGCACAAATGGGTCCGACAGAGATTGAAGATAGAAGAACGTACAGAAACAAAATACATATGCGGAACGTCGCATCAGAGAGCGAAGTTTCGAGGAGATCGGGGGCAAGGTGGACGGAGGAGAGAAAGAGAATCCACGGAGAAAGGATGAGGGAGGTGTGGAGGATCAGAAAGAACACTCGAAATGAGTCAGAATGCTTTGCGTGATCCAACCGCACGTGATCTATACGCACCTAATAATAATATATTGCATATAAGCATTTTGTATATATGTATGAATGTGTGAATAGATGAATGTATTCATGTAGGAATAGATGAATAATCACTAATTGATAAATGTTTTAGGACAAATAATGAGGAACATAAAAACCAGGTTTTAGCTACGTTTAATGACACTTCGTTTAATAACACCTTCAGCAACGATACATTTGAGTATGGGAATTTCAGTTCTTTTGATAATGGATTAGATAGAGATTATTATATCTATATTTATACAGCCTTAATCATTGCGTCCATAATTTTAACTACATCTAGGTAAGCTGAAATAAATTGCTTTATTATCAAATCAACAAAAATTATTGTTGAGCTAAATTGATAATTTGGTTGATCAAATGAAACGATGCATATAATTTTTCAAATTGTTTTTACAATGTAGGAAAATGCTTTTAATTGCAATATTTTATTATTTCAAAACTGTTTTATAAGTTCATTTAATATTTAACATGAAGATTACTTTGAAATTTTCCGTGAAAATTGTCTTTAGAAAGGCCCCCCTCAACCCCAAAATATCTCCACTAACCTGCCGTCAGCGGCGGAGAAAAATATAAAATTTAATTGATTATTCAAATAAATTATTATGATTTATAAGATTTATATCATATCTATATATATATATATATATATATATATATATATATATATATATATATATATATATATATATATATATATATATATATATATATATATATATATATATATAATTTATTGTTTAATTAAGTTTTTTTGAATAATATAGTAAATATCTCATGTACGCGGTGAAAAGGAAGTTGGTTTGGGTTGATTGAGGGTAGGTAGGGATATGTAAGTGTTGCCCGACAAGTGGGAGTTTCCTATTGGATTGTACATTGAACACTAAAAGACCAATTGCTTATCCTTATCACATGCAAAAGGTAAAAAGCACTCTTACCCACTAATTTTTCACATAGACAATATTATTGTGAATAGTTTATTCGCCAAAATTAAAGGATCCAAATTTTTTGTTCAATATTTTATCAACCGACGAAGTAAGTGTTGCTCGAAAAGTTGGAATTTCCCATTGGATTGTACCAGGTGTCCCATTAAGGATGGATCGCGGCCGTATCTTGAAAACTATTTATCCCACAGCTTTGGGGGAAAAAAATTGTACTAAAAATGATCATGAGAAATTCACCAAAAATATTTTTAAGCTTCTAAAACGACCGCAAGAGGGCGCGACGAGCTAAACATTTAAAAAAATTTTTTTTTGTGTATTTTCAAGTGTTAACCGAGTAAGAAAAATTCTCAGTTATAATTAGCAAACTGTCTCCTACAACTTTGTTTTATGACATTTTGTCGTAACTTCGCGAATAAAGAAATGGGGGGAGTTTTACCTATTTAGATAAAAAGTCGTCTAATGTCCGTTTGCCTAAACCGATGTTCCTCAATTTGGATTCATTTAAAAGGCAATTGCTGGGACAATCAGATAATCGGGGAGATAAATTATTTAGTTTATAAATGAAACCGCGAGGTGGCGTTACATTCAACAATAGTTTTTTTGAAGTTTTGTTCAGTTTTTTCAAATGGAATGGTATAGCTTTTATTACATGGCTAGAAAGGTAATTTAAAGAGGAATCATCCAGTGAAAACCCGAAATCGATATCTCTGACATGTCAAGAGATATTTCGATTTTTCTGAAAAAATCAGTTAGTTTTAATTTTTACCGTAATATTAAGTTAAAAATTGGTTAAAAATATTTAGATCGCAATCGCAACCGCAACAATTTTATTTAAAAAATAAAATTATCTATTCAGTATCAATCATCATAATTTATTGAATTTCTCATGATCATTTTTAGTATAATTTTTTTTCCCCCAAAGCTGTGGGATAAGTAGTTTTCAAGATACGGCCGCGATCCATCCTTAATAGGACACCTGGTACTGGTATTGGTACATAGAATACTGAAAGAGCAATTATTCTATCTTTATGATGTACAAAGGGTATATAGGGTTTGTTCAGTAAGAATCGGACCTGAGGTCATAAAAAATCTGCATCAATACACCGCTGCCAACGGTTTTTCCAATCTTCATACGCCCCCTGGAAATCCGTAACTGCTAACTTTTGGATTGCCTTAATTGTCTCAAAAGGATGTTCGTTCAGGCTCCTCTTAATTCGGGGGAACGAAAAAAAGTCTGAGGGAGCCACATCTGGACTATAAAGTGGTTGGGGCAGCGTTGTTATGATGGAACATCCAGGAACTGGATGCGACGGACTCTCAATCCCAAACATTCGAGCACTTCTGCGTAAAATGTGTCTTTCACTGTTTGGCCAGCGGGCACAAACTCCTTGTAGACCCCACCTTTTGCATCAAAGAAGACAATTGGCATCAATTTCACTCTTGATTTGCTCATGCGAGCTTTTTTTGATTGAGGAGATCCATTTGTGTGCCACTCAGAACGTTTCCTTTTGGTCTTCGGATCGTACTCGATGATTCAAGTTTCGTCACCGGTTATCACTCTGTTCAGAACATTTGGTTCGGTCTCCAAACGTTCCAACAGTTTATGGCAAATCGTCACACGGTGTTCCTTCTGCTCGTCAGATAAAACCTTCGGAATCAACTTCGCGCACACATGCACAGTTAATTTCTATAAATTCAACTCCTGTGCCATCAAACAAATATTTAACCGACGATCAGAAATTGTCGCACTTTGGCCATATTTTCGCATCAGTTCCAGCCGATATTGGACGTCCGATCTCGGCTGGAACGGCGGACGTCCGATCTCGGCGCGTTGTTCTGCTTCAACGTTTTTTCGGCCTCCATTGAATCGTTTATGCCACTCAAAAAGACGTGTTCTGGACATGACTTCGTCCTTTTAAACCTCACGGATCATGTGAAAGGTTTCCGTAGCGGATTTGTTCAATTTCACAGAAAATATGATGTCACATCGCTGCTCGATGTTTTCTTGCACGATCTACGCACTCCAAGGTTTGGGAGACAACAGTCCCGATATTTATTGCACTAACCCTGTAAGTATTCTTACCCGCTATTTCTTCTCACAGGCAAACATATTCCAAGGGACCAAAGGAATCCAATTTTTTTGTTTAATATTTTATCAACCGGCGAAGCTTCCTTCACCAGTAATGGGATGGTGGATATGAACAGTTAATTTAATAAAACAATTAATCACATGTTGCTTAATGTCACGTGAATCGTTGAAAACGTGACATTTTTCTTTTTATTTTTGTAACAAAACAAACCAAATTTATGCTATTAACGGACTAAACAAATAATATCTTAAGAGACCAATGCAATAAAAACGGAAAAAAACTGACTGTGTTAAGAAAATTAAACCTGTTTTCCGCAGAAATGGTTGCATTTTGGATACATGCTTTAAGAAAATATTTTGTTCCAAAAACTGTAAAATTATGAAAGTACTTTCCATTATACCTTGTATAAAGCTATTTATAAAGTATACCTGAAACTACAATTTACAGATTTTTCTGTTTTCGCATATACATTTTTTTTGTAGTTTTCTTTTTTCATTGAATTGTATTTAATGATTTTCTTTTCAGATCTATTCTCTTTATGAAAATCTGTATGAGTTCCTCAAAAGCACTACATAATAAAATGTTTAACTGCCTTCTAAAAGCTCCAATGGGATTTTTTGATACTAATCCTTGCGGTAGAATCCTCAACCGTTTCTCTAAAGATATGGGAGCAGTAGATGAAATGTTACCTAAAGTTTTTTTGGAAACCTTACAGATATTCTTCTTGATGATTGGTATTCTAGGAATGGTACGATAGTCGTATCTTCTTTAATGTTTTAAGTATTATTTGCCTGATTTTTAAGGTGTTTACAGTAAGTCCATGGATGATTTTACCAGCTATAATCTTAGGGAGTATCTTTTGGTATGCTCGTGTGGTTTATCTCACTTCTGCTCAGGATATAAAAAGATTGGAGGGCCTAACCAGAGCTCCAGTTTTCTCGCATGTTTCGTCTTCTCTTTATGGTTTACCAACAATTAGGGCATTTAAGGCCCAAGATTTAATAGTACACGAATTTGATGCCTTACAGGTAACTAATTATATTATTTAATTTAAAAAACTATTAAATTTAAAATGTTTTTTGGCACGTTTTCTTCTTTAGTATTAAATGATGTTTTAGGACCAACATACTGGTACATGGTTTATATTTGGAGCTACAAGTGAATCCCTGGGTTTTTATTTGGACGTTATAAGTACAGTATTTCTAGCGTTTGTGACGTTCCAATTTCTTATCGTTGGCGATGAAAATATTAAGGCTGGTGACGTAGGTCTTGTTATTTCGCAAACACTCGCACTTACAGGTAATTAAATTTGTTTTTATAAACACATTAACTTAATTGTACTGTTTGGGGTGCAGGAATGCTTCAGTATGGGGTGCGTCAGTCGGCAGAAGTGTCGTCAACTATGACCAGTGTTGAGCGTGTTCTCCAGTATACAAAATTAGATGAAGAGGGACCTTGGGAACCATTACCAGCCGATAAACCTCCTATAGATTGGCCGCAGAAAGGACGTGTTACATTCGCTCATGCTTTCCTTAGGTATTCTCAGCATTCGCCTCCTTCTATCAGAGATTTGAATGTTGAATTCATACCTGGTGAAAAAATTGGTGTTGTAGGTCGAACAGGAGCAGGTATGATTTTTTCTTTGTGATATGCACTAATTCAAATAAATATCGAGATTTTTTTTATTATTAAACGCAACGATGTGGATTTTCCATATTTGTGAAGTAATACTTCTTATGGCGCGTTTGGGAAAACAAATCAGTGTGTATTTTTTTTTCTTGCGGTTTCAACGGTATTTTTTCTTGCGGTTTCAACAGCAAATTACACATATCCCTTCATTATATTTAATAGGTGTTCTTAAGTTTGTTTGGTATCTAAGAATTGATTTTTTTTTGCATAATATATCTTATAGTGCCAGTTTGTCACTTTTGAGGAAATTTAAATGTAAAATAGGACGAAAATGAGTAAACATAATATAAGCAGTATTTTTACTGGTAATTCAAGCATTCAGTCAAAAGAAAATAAATTTATTAAAATGTAATTTAAAAGGCGTTGTAACTTATATTGTCGTTTACAAATATATGTACAGCTCAATTTTTCTATTGGAACCTTCGGTGTGAATCAGTAAATTCTAAGAGATTTACCACTAAACACCAAATCACTTATTTTAAAGTTCTCGATGCACGTTTCATTAACTATGTTAGCATCATCAGGAGATGATATAATCTTATTAGATTAAATTATCTAATTAGATCAGTGTTTAGTGCTAAATCTCTTTGAGTTTATATGTACAGCTGATAAGCGTGTGCTGACCAAAGCGGATTCTTAAGCGTTCTTGCAATTTATGCCCCTTTAGCCCAGATCAGCCGGAGAGTAGGGGTGGGTTAGGAGCGCCATTGACCTTGCTATTGAATAGGCGCACCGTTACAGTGGCGAAATTTATCATAAGCCTAGTAACTCGAGTACTACGTGATATATAATGATATATAACTTCGTATAATATTATTGTACTACATATAATATTGTTGTTCATCTACGTCACCACCACGGCCTCCAAAATAAAAAGTAAAAAAAATAAAGGCTCCGAATTGGATACCAAAAATTAAATAAAAGTGAAATTAAAAATAAAAAGCTCACATAAAATGTCTTTCACAGCAGAAAAATCGGCCTTTTCAGCATCAAAGACAAGGTAATATAAGGTAATAAAAAATAAGCCAGAGAAAAAAGAAAAACGTGGTCTCGGAGTCAGGCTTCTTACAAGAGTGATAAGGGAAGTGGAGCGGAACGGCTCACGTAAAATTCGGCTCCGTCATAGGACTCTAAATTTGGTTCCGACCAAGAACTCTAAATTTGGCCCCGTCTAAGAACCCTAAATAAAAAGAAAACAATGCATTGGGTGTCCTAGGTTTAAACCTCTTGTAGCCAGCAAGAAACTGAAGAACGTACATATTTCTGGTACTGAGTTATCAAACAATACGAAAAAAAAAAGAAAACATGGAGATTACCTGTAAAAGGGTTTCAATGCATCCCCGATGTAGTGGGCATCATGATGGGGTGATAGTGACCCTCCCGTTAGTTGGGTGTCCAAATGCTCCAAAACGGAATACCCGTAATAGTCTAAGATCCAGCAGCTGATTCCTGCAGGTGTCTGTTTTTTTTTATAACTTATTCAAATGAATGATTAATGAATTTTATTTTAGTTAAATATATTGTAATTAATTAATTTTAATGAATTTCAACTATTTTTTTTAAGTGAATTAAACGTTATTTGAAGGAAAATGATATGAAGAATGTAAAAAAAAAGGTTGAGATGAGCATAAATAAGTAACAATAAAATACCTGTTTAGGCAACCTAGAGGTTTTAACTGACTGGGAGCTGGCAAAAAAAAACAGATACCTGCAGGAATCACCACAAAGCTCAACAGGAAAAGTGACCTTTCACTTCTAGCACGAGTACAACCAAACCCCGGTAATCTGCGAAAACTACGACGAAAGATGGTTGAGAGATCAGAGGAAAAATGGAATTAATCACATGCATCCATATTCTGCCCAGAAAAACTTTAACGAAGAAAAAGGAGCGGTACACGGAAATGGAAAAGGGAAACCGCCATGTCTGACGCTACGAGGGTGATGCTAGACGTTTAAAATTAAAAAAAAATGTTATCTGGTTCATGAAATGTAGCTCTCTCCCCTAATGATTAAAAATAAAATAAAGCCTATTCCAAACTTAGGCTTACTTTGCATCCGTTACAAAATATACAGCCAAACCTTTTTTTTTTATTTTACTAATCTAGTCATAATATTGAAGGTAGGATATAGGTAATCGATATCGTACATTTGCTGTAGGAACTGAAGTATTCCGATGAAGATTACAAAAAAAAACCCGAAATTACATTTCGCCTCATGCAAACAATTATTGTGAACCAATTCAAATTATATTGTGCATGATCAGTTATAGATATTGTGCCTTTAAATAAAAATGTCTCGATTTTTATTTGACTGGTATTGTTTTTGTATTCAGTTGTTTTCTAAAATTATGCCTATAGAAACGAGTATAGAATTTTTTTTCTTTTAGGAAAATCATCGCTGGTTGCTACACTATTTCGATTGGCTGATGTTGATGGGGTTGTTGCTATAGATAGCATCGATACTGGAAAAGTTGGATTGAGAATTCTGCGCTCTTCTATATCAATCATTCCTCAAATACCTATATTGTTTTCTGCCAGTTTAAGGTTAACTCTAATATAAAAAAATATTTTGAGACAATAGAAATTCGCGTTGTAGATATAATTTGGATCCATTTGAAAAATGCTCAGATGATCAGTTGTGGGAAGCTTTGGAACGTGTTGAACTGAAACAAAATGGAGTAACTTTGGATACTCCAGTAAGCGAAGGAGGTGGTAATTTCAGTGCTGGTCAAAGACAATTGATATGTCTTGCTAGGGCCATTGTGAGGTAAAGTTCATTTTGTGGGTCGTTTAACTTTTGTAAATAAGTTTTTCGATTTGTAGAAATAACAAGGTTTTGGTAATGGATGAAGCCACTGCCAATGTAGATAGACAAACTGATTCACTAATCCAAAAAACTATCCGAGAGGCTTTTAATGAATGTACTGTGATTACAATAGCTCATAGGTACTTAATCTAATTTGTTTAAAATACAATTACTGAAAATGTTTGCTTATAACAGATTGAATACCATTATGGATTATGACAAGACTTTGGTAATGGATGGTGGTAAAGCTGTGGAATTTGCTTCACCACATGAATTGCTTCAAAACCCGAACGGTTATTTTGCGAAAATGGTTGCCCAAACGGGATCAGTTATGGAATTAAAATTAAAAGACATTGCCAAAGATGCTTATGAAAAAAATATAGAAAGGTAATTTAATATTAGATATTCGGGTATTATTGAAACTGAACATTAAGACTTTGATGCGAGGGTGGTTCAAAAAGTTCTCAGTCTGACTAAGAGGTAACGCAAGTATCGGTAAATGACTAGGAAATTTGTCAAGTATAATTCGTTAGATGGCGTGCTCTGAAGTTTCAGATGCTTGTTTCTGTCGATCGAGTAAAGCAAACAGTTTTTGATATTTTCTCAAAAACTGAAGTTAGATTTGTTATAAAATAAAGTACTTTGTTTTGAGGAGTTTAACCTGGACAAACGTATAACATTATGCACATTATCCATTCAAAGAAAGTAATATTGACTTCGGCCAGGCCATTACCAAGCCGGAAGAGCTTCTACACCCTAAGATAGCCATTGATTATCTAGCAATCCCCAGATCGTTAGCGGTTGCCAAGCTAGGCTAGTCCAGCGCTCCTCCAAGGGTTTTGTTTTCGCATCAGCTCTCAAAGGCGAATTTATCCTCAGCAACCCCGAAAATATCTTCACCAACTTTCTCGGGGCGGTATCAAAGGAACCACGTTTCTGTTAAATCCACTGCCCCATGAAACAAATCGTCTTTCTAAACTTGTGGATCAACTATCATCGCAAATTTTGGACATAATCTAAATTCAGCTGAGGTCAGCAGTTCAAAATTCCCTTGCAGCCATTAAATTCCAGTAATTTCATCCCCAAAATCCTGGCATCAAGCCAACGAGATCTGAAATCTTCACGGATTTGAGGTTTATGTAAGCCCTGCCTCTTTTCCGCAGTCGTAAATCACAATCAAATACGCCAAAAAGCCTTCCGTTGTTGCCCGTTTGATCATCGACCACTGCCGATTTGGTAAAACAGGTCTCCAATTTCCGATAAGCTCGAAATAACGGTCTGATCCGGCTATTTAACCTCTTAATTCTACTTTGCTGTAGTCTCACTTTCAGAAATGTCGGACCTTTACTGTTTTACGGAGTAACCCCCAGCAATCTTTTGGGGCAGATGGGGGTCGGAATGGAAGCAGAAAAGCGAGCAAAAAAGTGGGCTGTTGAATTTAAACGTACGATGGACAAAATCGTGATAAAAATCGTCAGTGTACAACCGAAACTACGTGAGCTTCCTGACATTGTAAGGATGTCAGTGCCCAACTGTACTCATTACATTTCACATGATGTTTTGTGTATATATGGGATTCTGTTGAATTTTTTTGCTGTTTTATAACGGTAGATGAAACGTGGAGAATACCATGAGATACCATTAGGCAGGATACAGATGAAGCAGTTACTCTAAACACTAGATGAGAACAGGTTAAGGGCGCCAAAGAAAGCGGAAACGGTTCCATTTGCAGAAAAAGTTGTGATTACGGTCTTCTGGGCTTTTCATTTGACTTTCTGGCAATAGGCAGGTGCTGTTCAGGTGAAACGAATAATTCACCGCATACACTTCATGACTTTGTTGGTGCAAAACTATCTGGGAATTACTTTCTCTTCCCAAACCTGAAAGATTGGCTTGCTGAATGATGATTCACTTCAAATGATGAAGACAAAACAAAGATGGGGAATATTGAGGGTGTTAAAAAGTTGGAACTTCGTCGTTTAAATGTATTGAATAATCCCTTTCATAGTTCAAAATTTTTTTGTGCGCATTCTTCAACTTCCGCCATGTTTTTCGGGCATTTTATGTGTATAAGCTATGAATATTGTTTTAAATTTAATTAACAAAAAAACACATTTAATTATTAATTCACTATCAATAGTACAGTTTTAATTGTTATAACTTGAAGTAAAATATTAATACAAGCATTTTAATAAGCAGTTATACTTGTAAATCATTTTCGGAGCATTTATATTACTTTATTAGTTTTCCTACTAAATGTGATTTGTGAGACGAGGTGATAGTCGATTCCAACTGATTGATCATATTATCAAAGATATATATATATATATATATATATATATATATATATATATATATATATATATATATATATATATATATATATATATATATTGTGCACTTCATTTGAAAGAAAGTGGTCTAACTACAGAACATTCTGACCCCATCAGTTGGGTAAAAAAAAATTGTGATCAGGTAATTTTAATCCATTTAATTGTTAATCTAATAACTCATGCTATAAACTTAAATGATGAATGTTTTTGTAGGTAAAAGTAGCAAGTGCCTGTTTGGCTGAAAAAAAAACAAACTCATGATGCAAGTTAGTTATTTTAACTACTATTAATTGCTCCTATGTAGAGTATAAAAGTATTGAAAGAAACGAAAATTAAAATTTGCTCCAAACTTAATTTAAAAATAAATGTAATGTTATAAATATAAAGTTTAAAATGTAGATATAATGTATATAAAATCTCAATAATCTTGTGTTTTATTTGTCTTTTCGAATAATCCTCGTAAAATAGGAAGTCTTTTTAGATTTTTCAGTTTAATCGTTATAATTAAATGTAGTTAATAATTAAATATTGGAAATATGGGAAGAACTGTATGTTGCACGTAGTATGTAGTTATCAATTATTTCATAGAATATTAATATTTTGTATGGTCATTAAAAAAAAAATATTCGTTGTATTTTTTATAAACACTTTATTGAATTTGTATTTAAGGTATACCAAAGAAGAAAACGTAATTCAGAATGGTAGCGCTCTGGAGAAAAAAGACCAATAATTTAAGCCGAAGGTTGTTTTATTTTAGGTATACGTTTTAACAGCGTTTTGAGTTCCAATAATATTTAGGTGTTCCAATAAAATTTAAAAAGCAATTTTTTATCTTTATTTTTATAGCAATTTCCATAAGCCTTAACAACTATAAAATTATTATATCTGAATTGGTAGAGTTAGAAAAATAGATATGCTTATAAATTACTTCTTTTTATTTTTTTTTAAGTGCTTGACTACTTTTTATAAGCTACTAAGAATAGAAATGTGATAAATGACGAACTGCTATTGACTTAACACTCCATATCTTTAATATGATTGGGGCAGTGTCATCAAAATCATAAACAATTATTACAAAGCTATCATCTGTATAGAACATTAAGTTTCTTATGTGACTATGTACAAAATGCAGCCAACCATTATAATATTGTAACAATTCATTTATAGTTTATGTATATCTTTTGTTAAACCTAAAAAGATTTACTGCTAAACACCAATATATTTGTATTTAATATTCTCTCATGTTGGGGTCATCAGGGGTCTCATGTTGGGGTTATCTATCTCCTGATTATGTTAACATGGTTAGTGAATATATATTTTTTTGGTGTAAAACACTAAACCAATATATATATATATATATATATATATATATATATATATATATATATATATATATATATATATATATATATATATATATATATATATATATATATATATATATATATATATTGGTTTAGTGTTTTACACCAAATTTCCAAGAGCAGAAAAATTGTATCGTTTTAACACTGAATTGCCCTTATTTGGTATGTATATATTACTAATGCATTTAATCATAAAAAATACATATAAGGAATGTAGGGCCGTTTCCATAAGACTTATCCAAACAAACTAATTTGAAATAGAAACATTGCTGTTTCTGGCCAGTAATCAAGAGCAATTCCTTTTAGGCTTAGTTCTAATTTATTAATCTTTATTAAAAATCTTGTCTTTTTAAAAACTTAGACCAAAGATGTCTCTGAGGCATGTTTTGATATCACTTCAATGTTTTCAACATTTTTTACTTAAATTGTTTTGTTGTGTAGATTCAATAATAGTTTGTGTATTGTTTTGCTGGAAGGAATACATAAGACCTTTTTTATTTATCTTTTTATTTTTGTTTGAATCTTCGCAACATATGTGGTGAATAATTTGTAGCCTAAAACTAATCATAATATTAATTCTAAAATAAAATTGTAATATAGTATATCTGCATAGGTACATTATATACAGGGTGTTTTAAAATATATTTTCATATTTAACTGCAAAAACGTGAGTATATTAAGCGCCTCTTTATACAGAAAAAAAAACAACAGTAACCTCGAAATATTTTATATAACAAGCAAAAAAATATTTTATCATGTAGTATTACATCATATGTAGCTAATTTTAATTTATTTGCCATATTTGTTTATTTTAGTTAGTGTCACTTTAAATTAAAATTAGGACTACCCGAAATAAAAATTCTGTCTAGATAGGTTATTTAATTTCATTATCCTACCAATTAAATCTTCCTTCGCCATTTTGTCGCCATCCAAAATCATTCAATATTTACATTTTCTCTCACACACACAAACACACACACACACACACACACACCTGAATGATGTACCTGAATTATAAACTAGCTGATGATTTCCCATCTCACTCTTCTCTACTTTCGTCTCACTGTGCACAGTAAACACTTAAACTTTACCTTTCTTTATATTTAGCCATAATCTGAGGCTGGTATGGATAATGGATTCAAATGCAAATTTGCACTGGTCGCAACAAACGTTTACTTTCTGGTATTAAATTATGAAATAAAACAAATGACGATAAGGTTTATATTTTATTTAATATATATATATTTCAAAACTCCAATAATGTACAAAAAATATTTGTGTAATTAAATAATGTTTTTGTCTGTTAATTTGTTCATTCATTTTTTTAAATTTAGTGGCTTTGAGAGGGAGGAGGGTAATTGACAGTATAATCAAGTATGAATGCTATTTTTCTAAAATAATTCCTAGGATCAACCCTAGCAACAGTAACATGGCGGTTGCCTATCACAATGTCCAACAAAAACGACTCTTTCAAATAACATACTTTAAATTATGTATAAAATATTAACAGTTACTATTTTAAAAAATGTTTGGTAATGCGTAGCTCAACATTCATTAAAAATAAAAAGAAGACGACACAACAAAATTGATCTGCCTTGCCCCGAATATCCTAAAGCCCATTAGAGATCGTTACTTTAATTAATTTATGTTGAACTGAAATGAATCGAGAAGCAAAGTTTAAGATATCCTGGACAATGTGGGTCGTCTAAAATGGATACCATGTCTCTTTAAAACAAACTTAATAATAAAATATAATAATATTTATAAATATTAACATGTTATAACTATGTACAATTGCACTCGAGCCCAAAGGCTTCGTTCGCTTCGCATTACCTTATCAAACATATTATACAACAAGCAATATGTAATGCACTTTCGATACAGCTAACCTGTCTAGATTACAGCCTGCGGTACATAACCCATGAGGTACCTAGTAGAATATCTTTTCTGAATATTTATGTACATCTCAATTTTCATCACTCCGACAGATAAGTTGTAAATAAGACCTAATTTAGGATTACTCCTAGGGTTAAATACAATGACAAATATCATGGAACAAGTGTTTTAGTTGACTCTGCCAAAATACAGAAAATACAATCACATGAGCAATAATACGGTCGACAACAGGTTCACGTATACACGACATCTTTGGTTCACATATACTATAAACAATAATGTAACATTTCATAGCTTGCTTCTTATTAAAAATAGAAGTTTACATCTGGATATATAGACAGATTCTTTCTAAAACACATGTTTAACATCAAAGACACTTTCCAATTATGGTGACTATTTACTTTGTTCAGAAAGCAACTGTTGTAGCAATGATGTTTTAGTATCACCTGGTCGACCTTCCTCCATAGAAGTCTGAAAAATACAAATCAAACTTTAATATTATATTTTTGAAAAAATATCTAGCAAAATCAAATTACACATGCCGGTACATTGCAATTTCTATTTATTGACGTTCATAAGTATTTTTTTTTGCATGTTAAAATTAACAAATTTTAATATCGATTACAAAAAATATTTTAAGACAGTCAACTGTATTTCAAATTTCTAGCTACTATTTAGTTAACAAACTGTGTTATTCATTAGTTGAACTGGAAAACCGAATCATCTATCTTAGTATTACAGTATACAAGTATTTTACACCATTTGAAAAGCCTTCATTCTTGATCCTGATATTTCCTTTATTTTGAAAGGCGAAGAAGAGGAAGAAGGCGAAATGCTTTATGAATATATTGTCTGCAGTTTACAAAGAAATTTAATTACGTCAAAGCCTTTACAATAAAAAGCAACTGAAGAAAGAATCTTGATAATAAAAAATCTAATAGTTAATACGATCAACTATATTTCTAACGTCGAATCAATTTTTACACCATATATATATATAACATAATTTACAATTAATCATAAGTTGAATTGGAAAACCCAATCATCTTCTTTAATCATTTTACATCATCATCATCATCATCAACTCCTTCATTCTTCATCCTAGCATTTCCTCTATTTTTGAATGGGACGAAAAATTAGAGGGAATAAACATAGAAAATGAAAATAAGGAATATGAAAAGAACAACTGGAAGAAAACGAACTATTTTATAAATCTATTGTACACAGCTTAGAAAAAAATGTAATAAAAGCAAATCGCATTAAATGTTTTTCTTCTGCTTTATTTAAAACGGATTTTTGAAATAAACCGGTCCCAAATAATTTTTGCAACATGAAAGTTATTCATCCTGAAGAAGTTAGGCCTGGTATCGAAACGATCATTTTGACATTAGTATGATATTATACCAAAGCGTTAAGAATAAAAAGCAACTATAATCTTAAAATTTAATTCAAATTTATATCATTGATTACTTTGCCTAATACAACCTAAAAATTTGAAGAATGAAATTCAATAAATACAAATGTGTACAGCTGCAAAATTTGTAATGCAAAAGTAACATACTATTGATCTATTAAGGAGAAAATCGATAAAAAAAGTTTATTAGTGTATTTCGAAATCACCTACTATCGTATTGTTGCTTTACTATTTGTAAGTTATATAAACAAGCATTTATTAAAATCAAGAGATTTTCTTAAAGTATCAAATCACTTGTAGGTTGTGTGCGTCATACCCTGGTTGACATCATAGAGACCATAACATTTTGAGATATAAAATGGTCTGAGAATTCTGAACGTTGGGAGACAGAATATTAGTGATTTAATATTTCGTGTTAGTTTTTACACCGAAGTTTCTAATATTATAAAGTGTTATTTAATATTAAATACCACATAGGGTTAGTTTGTTTACTTAGTTTAATGATCTGCAGGCTAATTAGTAAACAGCTAAAAGCGAAACAAGCATATGACGTGGATTTAAAGATAAACTATACTAAGATCCAATGTTATGCATATTATCTTTAAAGCCACTGATGTACATATTGTAGAAGCGTGTAGCTTACCCTGGAAGTGGCCTGCTGCGGAGACATTGAGCCCATTTCTGACCCCATCGCACCCCAAAGTTTCGGGCTTTCACTCGCACCTGTACGCAACAATGACATCATTGTATGCTACCCCAACGGAAATAACCTCAATACTTTATTTATATGTGATTTTATAAAAATGAACGTACATATTCGCAATTCTCTATTGGTATTAAATTAGTTATTAATACTAAATATTTTTACTGTTTGGAAATTGTATCACCTGACTTATCAATCGTACTACAAAGATGTTTAACTGTGTAGAAATAGATTTTTCCGCTTATTGTAATGGTGGTAGTTAGATTCGTTCAAAGTACCGGGTTGCCCAGAAAGTTCGTAGGGATTTTCCATTAGGTGCTCTTTTAACCCTTGTAAACAAAAATCTGTGTTGGATTAGTAATGTTTATCTACATATTATTAATTCGTATGGTATTTAAAATGTTTATATTTAGATTCGCTTTGATTTGTCTTCAGTTAGTCAAGTTGATTCAAACTTAAAATGTGTTTACGCCGAAGTTTGGTCGACTGAAAGATAGGAATTTTTGACCTAGCCCCTCTCCAAGCACTGATGTCGAATAAATAAAGGTCGCAATAGCAGAAGATACACGTTTTATGATCTGCGAGATAGCAGATAAGTTAAATATTGACAAATGGGCCGTTTTTGACCATTTGAAAAAAATTGGATACGATGTGTCCTTCATGAACTTCGTGAGTGAAATTTCCTTGATCAAGTCTTCGTGCGATCATTTCTATAAAAAAAAATCTGAGGCTTCATCTCTGAAATGGATGGCAACTGGCGATGAAAAGTTGATTATATACAACGTGCAATGAAAAAAAGCTGGTCAGTGGTTGAAGGTCGGACAGTAAGATAAGGTAAGGTTGCCACAGCCAGCGATTTTAAGTATGACGAAAGACGGCCTTTATCTGAAGAAAATTATGCTTTGCATTTGATGGGATTAGAAGGGACCTATAGACTTTGAGCTTCTTCCACACAATCAAACCATCAACACCGACCTTTAGTCGGTGGGCGGCTCACTTTAAGGTGCTCACCCCAAAAACTGGTTTTCAACTACCGCTATCTCAGGGACTTCTGAGCAACACGCGTTGGCATCAGAAAAAAGTAAAGTATGGTTCGTTATAGCGGTTTGAATGATTACCCATCCAACGGTGATAAGAAAGCCCATCTAAAATGGGTACCACAGAGTAAGGGAACCGTACTAGTACCGGCTAGTGCTCCTACAGTGGCGTAAGCATCGTGGGGGCAAGTGCTAGTCGAAAAGTACAACAAAATGAACAACGACCACCAAAATATCAAACCAAATTATCAACATCGACCTCTACTGTTCACAATTAGATCGACTGAAGACAAAGGTTGAAGAAAACCGGGCAGAATTAGCAAACCGGAAAGGTAAGTAAAACCATATTTCATCACGATCACACGTTTCAACCAAGATCCGGAATAAACAGTTGAGCTTTTATTGGAATGTTTTGCCTTATCCATTTTATTCACCTGACATCGCACCTTTGGACTATCAGCTATCTCGCTTCCACCAAAATTCTTTAAATGGGAAATCTTTTAAACAGAAGAAGAGGTAAAAAACAACCAGTTGACATTTATTGTCGAAAAGGTATTATGGACCTACCACTACGTTGACAAAAACTTGTAAATAATTAAGACAATTACATAATAGACTAAATAAATATTTACATAAACTATTTACGTTCCTCTTTCTCTTAAAAAAAATCCTACGAACTTTCCGGACAACCTGACATAAAGTAAATTTAAAAAATAGACCTAATTTTACTTTTAATGAGACAATCATTTCTTAGTTTTACATATTTTTAGTTGTATGGTTCTGATATAGGTAGAGCGTGTTTGTGAAAGGTGAGAAACGAAGCAACGAATCAATGAAAAGGATGCATTCGAACTGAATCTTGGTAACACAATGACTAGCTAGGTTAGAATTCTCAAATCCGGATCCAACAACACCCCCTAAAAGACCTAGGTTCTGGTTCCGGTTATGCCGGCCAAAAAAGTAAACCTGTAAATCCTCCGGTTAGGAATTCCTTTTTTTACGCTTCAAATTAAACGCTTAATTACGCTTTAGATTAAAAACTGCACTATCGTAATATTTTGATATTTTTTGAAAACAAGATGGCGAAGGTATGTGGTTTAATATTCAGTGTCATCTTTTAAAATGTAAAATATTGAAATCGTGCAGTGATTAAATTATTAAAAAAATTTTTAAAGGCAATGGAAATTCATAGTGAAATGGTGAATGTATTAGGGGAGTCTATTTCTTCAAAAACAATGGTTTTAAGTGAGCACGTGACTTTCAACGTGGGCGTACAAGCCTGGACGATGATTGATCCTCGTTCTGGACGTCCAATAAGTGCAACTACTGAAAAAATGCTTAATTATATTCTAATTAATTCTAGTGAGATTGCTAAGGCCATGGACATCTCAACTGAATGGGTGGTTCATATTTTGAAAAAGAAATTGGGCTTGAGAAAGCTATGTGCAAGATGGGTGACGCATTTGTTAAGTTCTGATAAAAAACGACTTCGAATAAAACTTTCTAACCATCTGGATCTTTTTCGAAAGAATAAATAGATTTTAAACGTCGATCTGATCCAGAAGTGTGAACTGAGCCCCGTTGTTCAGGTCCGAAGTAGCCAAAGTGGTCAAAATCGACCAAAAAGGTTATGGCATCAATTTTTTGGGATACAAAAGTCAATTTGTTAATTGATTACCTTCACACCGGTAAAAAAATAACAGGACAGTGTTACTCAAACCTTTTGTATCAAATGGATGCAAAAAAGGAGCTGGTTTAGCGAAGAAAAAAATCCTTTTTCATCAAGACAATGCAACGGCCCACAGAGGTGTTCTTGCAATGACCAAATTGAAGGAGGTACACTACGAATTGTTGGAGCATCCACCATATTCACCAGATCTGGCCCCCTCTGACATTAATCTGTTCCCAAACCTCAAAAATTCCTATGTGGCAAGCGTTTTTCATCAAATGAAGAAATTATAGAAGCCGTAGATGACCATTTTGAAATACTTCCAGAAAATCACTTCAGAGATGGAATAAATGAATTAGGGAACCCCTGAAAAAAATGTATTGAGCTTAACGGGGAATATACGGAAGAATAAAGTAATTGTTTTCAACTATAAACTTGTTTTATCATTTCCGCTCCGCGAACTTTTCAATTAGCCTAGTATATGTTTTCGTTGACCTCAACCTATATTTGAACCAGTAACTCTATTCCTATTTAGTACCACGATGAGCTTTTGGAGGTAGGTAGAGTTCTGAATTTATTTTCCTACAATCAGGAACCAACTCAAAGTCCTTCAAAATTCTATCAAACACACATATGGCCTATTTGGCACCATTCATATGCTTCCCAAATTCTCTTGAAACTTTCCTAGTGCTTGTTCTAGGATCTGCAGTCACAGTCAGTGCTCTCAAAACGTTGGCATCGAGAGACCATGAACCACCTGATCGCCCACAGACTCATATTTCCTTCTCGGGACTTTTTGAATCAGAACCGAGCGCTGCGGATTGATACGGTACCTTCCCTTTCTACTCCTGAATTCTCACAAGCGAGGTCAGTCGCTTTAAAGCCTTTATAAAAACATTGTCTTAAAATTGCCTTAATATCGCGACTTATTTCACTCATTTAAACGTTTGTTAAATACTGTGGAATGAATATTACGCAATTGAATCGCAATATTTATTTATCGAGTCAAAAACTTGGCATCGGATTAAATCTCTGAGAAGTGAAGTATAATCCTTTATTTATAAGCAATGGAAAAAAACGCAAATGCTTGTTACATCCTAGTAATCAGATTAGAATAGGGTTTCTCAAAACGACCCAAGTTTTTTGAGAGTCAACGAGACGCTAATAAAGAGCCGGTGGAAGAGGTAAACGCACATCGCTCGCTAGGTCGGACTGTACATTTTTAGTTGCCATCATGCTTTACACGGGCGAGCAATGCGTGTTTTGCGTGCACGCCTATTTCGAGAACAATTAATTGCTCGTTCGCGTTCGTCCGTTAGTCCGACGTCATTATCGATTATGCAACATTGGAGAAACATCAAGCTATGCAACTATTCTTGCATGGATCCAGACATTCAACGGCCCTGGAAACACTACAGGAGGCATCCGTCATGGGCGTCCAAGAATAGCAAGAACCACTGGAAACATCGAGTTAATTGCGAATTTTGTAAAGCGACAGCCTCGGATCAGCCTCAGGAAACGTGAGTCTCAATTGGGAATATCTGATTCACCGCATAATGCGATCTGATTTGCATCTTAATTATATGAATATAATGTTAGAGAGGTTTAAGATTGTTGGCATTTTCTTCAGCGACGAGGTTCACTTCCATTTAGACGGGTACGCCAATCGTCAAAATTTCCACGTTTTTCCACCGTTTCCAAACGGTGTTTCATCAACGTCCCTTGCACAGCCTTAAAATAACCGTGTTGATCGCTATGTCAGCTAATTGCATTATTGGAGATTATTTTTTTAAATACCATAGAGGCAGAGCGTTCACAGTAACTTCTGCGAGCTATATCGCCATGATACGCAATTTATTTGCTCCTCAACTACATGAATGTGAGCATTACAAACGGCTGACCTGCTTTCAGCAAGATAACGAATCTTTAGTGACATTGCACGAGTTGTTTCCCGAAAACCAGATTTTTTTTTGTGGGGTTATCTTAAGAGCATCGTCTACGATAACGATCCCCGAAATTTGAAATTTAAAAAAGAATATTGAAGAAAAGATCAAATTGATTCCTCGACAACTTCTTAGAGAAGTCTTCGGTAATCTTCGCGAAGAGTTTGAGGAGTGCCGCCAACGAAGTGGCCATTATTTAAACAATGTTATTTTTTAAAAGTAAAATTAATTTTATTATCTTTATATTGGTACCAATAAATAATAATTCCAATCAGTTTTATTTTTTTATTTTCAACTGAAATAGTTGGATCATTCTGAGACTTTAGTAGTAGATAAGAACTTATGCAAATAGTGAACAATATGTCGTCTGCTAAATAAAAATATTGAAATGCATTTGAAAATTCTGAGGTATCTGGTTTCAGGTCTGAGAATTGTTATAAATTGACAAATATCAAGGGCATCCGCCAATGTCATTAGATAACTGGTTATTTATTAAACTCAAATAGATTTACCACTAAACACGAAATCACTTTTTTTAAGGCTCTCGATGCACGATTCGCTAACTATGTTAACGAAAAAAGTGATTTGGTGTTTAGTCGTAAATCTCTTTGAATTTAGTGTTTCACACCGAACGTTCCAATAGAAGAATTACACTGGTTATTTATTCAAATTAACTGGCAAATGTTGCTTTATCTGACATACTCACCTAAATTTGTTGTATAGGTTTATTGTCTACACTATTACCTTAAGAATTGTGAGACATGGTTGAACCAAAGTATTGAGATTATTTTCAGTCCCATCATGAAATTTTAGTTTTGAAAAAGACACTTACTTACTGGGAGGGGTAAAATATAATGAGATAGAACTTTGATTTTAAATGCATTGCAATTAAAGAGAGAGTAGAACAAATAACCTAATCTATCTATCTCATATTTATAAAACTATATTTATTTTTTAGAGGTATGTAAACGAAATTTTATTTGACTTGAGATAACCCATTGTTAGAGAATAATCCAGGATTGATATTTAAAATGTGCATTTGTTAGTAAAGTTAATGTACAATTGATGTGGTATTATTATACACAATAACTTGGGAGTGTACACAATTATTAAATCGTATATTCTTTTTTTATGTACTTTTGTTACTATCACCAAACAAATATCCATATATTTCGAGTAACATATATACAAGGTATATTCTGATTCTATTTCGTGTACAATTTTAGATACATTTATTTCAGGAACCCCTCCCATAATATATTAGAGGTACCCATAAGTAATGTCGTTTTTTTCAATTTTTTTAAAACATTGCCATTTACTGGCAATTATTTAATTTAAAATAAAATCTATATTCTAGTTAAATATATTGATATTTAGTGTGTTAAAGACATTTGATGATTTATGAATTTCCAAAGCATAACAATGCCATTAATGTTTATCCTGGTTCCTTGGATAGCAGAACATGTTCGCATTGCGAAAAAAATTAAGAGCGGTGATTTCATTCTTTTTGACGGTGTATAATCTGGAAGACCTGTTGAAATTGATAAGTACCTGTTATTGGCTGAAATTGGGCTGATCCCAAACAAACCATACAGGAATTAGCCATAAAGCTTAAAACTTCTAGATCATCAATACCATGTTGTTTAAAACAACTGAACAAAGTGCAAAGAGAAGGAATGTGAGTGCCATATCAACTTTCAGTTGAAAACAAAACTGTGTAACAATCTGCAGTCTAGGTTAGACAGAGATCCTTTTCTTCAACAAATTGTTTCTGGAGATGAAAAGTGGATTCTATACAGCAATCCACATAAGAAGAAGCAATGGTCAAGACGAGAAAAACCATCTTGCCTACTCCAAAGACTAGGTATACACCACTAAAAAAGTGCTGAATATTGTGCTCAGTGTGATACGACAACATGCTTTTGTTTAAAATACACTCAAGACTGATTAATCGAAAAGGTGTTATACTGCAGCATGGCAATGCAAGACCTCATATTGCCAGAATCACCCAAGAAAAAAATCAAAAATCAAACAGTTAGAGTGGGAAGTACTTCTTCACCCACCGTATTGTCCTGATGTTGCAACATATCAGTCAGATTACCATATTTTCATATTTATGGAACTTTCTTTTCATAGAAAAAAATCTCGTACTGCGACAGCTACCAAAACTGCATTGGAAAAATCGCTCTCAATTTACAAAAAGGGAATAAAAAGTTTGTCCGAGAGATGTGTGAAGAAGATTGTCAATAACGATGGAGGTTATATTAAATACTAGCTGACCAGACGTCGTATACGACAGACGTTGTTCTGTCCAAATTTTAATAAACTCGTTTGTGGTCATTTTGTGAATTTGTGAAAAGCTATTTGAAATGTGTAAACAAAGTAAAAATGAGAAAAAAAAAACGTATTTCTGAGTAATCATTGTATCTATTAACGATTGCGGCCATGGATATTCAATTTGAGGAGTACATTCAGAAGTATGCCAATGGGAATTTTTTCAGGCGAGATAAATTCTTGCGTTGAATACTCATGCAATTTTATTTTAATTTAGGCTGGAATGCGTTTTTCCAGTATTTTTTCAATCGAAAACATTCAATTCATTCAAACAAAACAAAAAAAGAATCAACCGAATATGTCGTTTCTATCGTCAGTTATGATCTAGAGTGAATACCAAAATTATGATTTTTGCAGTTTGTCCGAATTTTCTGAGTTTTCAGACTTTCCTTTGTAATTGTCTCGAATTTTTTTTCCAGAAAACTTTTCCAAGACCATAACGAACAAAACAAAAAAATAATTACGTATATCCATCGTTCGAATCGTGAGTTATGGTCTTGAGTTTATACAAAAATCCCATAGAAAAAACCACTTTCAGTTTTTTCAAAATTTTCCAATTTTTCGAGCAACTTTCCGAATTTTTCTTTCCCTACAAACCTTATTCGGGCTATTACGAAAATTAAAAATAGCCAAATAGGTTCAGCTGTTCTCAAGTGATGCGCTTACCAACGAACAGCATTTAATTTATATTTATATAGATTAATATATAATATATAATTAATATACAGGGTCCGGCAGGTAGGTATGGTGGTTTTGAAAAAATTGACACCCTCTTATTTTTAAACGAATATCAGTCAGGTGCGAAAAATCACATCAGTTAGGTGGCGTCCATTTTTGCCGAGGCATTCTTGTAGACAGGTAGCAAAATCGTCCATACTCCGTTCGAGCATGGCACGAGGAATCCTTTTAATTTCGCGCTCAGTGGTTATGGTTTCGGAAAGAACTTCAGAGTTCGCAGTTTGTTTATGTAAGTTTTGGATTTTACGTAGCCCCATAAAAAGTAGTCACAAGCGACTCCTGTCGTGCCATGCTTGAAAGGAGTATGGACGATTTTGTTGCCCGCCTACAAGAATGCCTGGACAAAAATGAACGTCACCTTACTGATGTGATTTTTCACACCTGTCTGTGTTATGTGTACTTTAATGGCAATATACCAGTAATGTATAAAAGCAATACATTTTGATTTTCACTTAAAAATAAGTGTCAATTTTTTCAAAAAACACCATACTTCCCTGCCGGACCCTGTATATTAAGATATAGGGATTCAGGTCTCATCGAAGTTGCTGCGACAGGTGCTAGCTCTTTTATAGAGGCGGATTTCCAAGAGAAACTTAAGACATCTGTGGCAGCATACTATACCGTCTGGAGGGAGGGGATGATGTGTAAACTCCTGAAAGTGATTGAGTGACAATATACTGCAGCTCTTATTAATAACGTAATAAGTAACATATAGTTTCAGGTTTGGTTAGGTGAAAGTAAAAGTACCAGGGTATTAAATAATGCCACAGGGCTCAGCCCTGGCCCCTCTCTTCTTCAGTCTTTATATTTCTGACCGTCCAAATACTAGTTCAACGAAATTCTTCTTCGCTCTTGCCTGTAGATCGAAAGAGTTTGGTTAGACGGAGACTTACAGAGCACTGGGAACAGAGGACACAGAGCTGTCCTTAACTCTTACTTTAAAAAATATAGACTAAAGCCCAGTGTCAGTAAGACTGAATTTTGTGCGTTTCATCTTAGCAACAGGCAAGCCAAGACAGAACTTCAGGTACAATTTAACGGTAACATTCTCCATCATAACAAGTACCCCAAATTTCTCAAGAATCACATCTTGAAAATACATCTGACAAGATAAAAACAAGAAACAATATCATCTAAAAAGTGTGCGGTACAACCTGGAGAGCTTCAATGGAGACTTTGGGTACATCATCTCTCGAGAAGGTTTTCTCAGCTGCAGAATACTATAATCCAGTGTAGCTGAACAGTTATCATACTAACCTAATTGATACGCAACTTAACAATATTATGCGCATAACCTCTGGAACAACTTCTACTTATTGTCTTCCTTTATTAAGTAATATCTACCCGTCTCCGATTCGTAGAACCGAAGTCCTGCTCAGAGAATACTGTATTGTACAAGAGAACCCGGAATTAAGAAGAACCAAATTACAGGTCTTTGCATCAAAAATTGCAGAGACATTGAAACGGGATTAGTTTGAGAGATACAACTGTGATACTGCGCGCCACAAACTTAACAGAAAACTGCGGGTCAAATTAAATAGAATCCGCACTGGATGTGATCTATGTGCTGACCTACTCTATAAATGGGGTATAGCGAAGTCTCCGAGTTGTGACTGTGGTGTACTGAAACACTCCATTAGACATATTAGTGGGGCGTACGTCCTATGATCCTATCACGGCAGATTGAACGATTTCATGAGGGCCGACGCTGCAGCGATGGAATGGATATTAATGTTTAGGTCATCTGGTGTTGTTTGTGCATTGTTTGTTTTCTTTTTTTGTATACACTTATTGGACTATATGTTTATATGCTGCATGATGTAATACGTATAAATATATAAATATATAATATATATCACGGGCGTAGTCAGGGGGGGGGGGGGGGTGTTGTGGGTTCAACACCCCCCCCCCCGAAATAAGCCAAATATTACCTAATATTATACCGAAAAAATACGAGGAGTGAAGAGAGTTAAATTATTACATTTGAATTGAATATATATATTTTTTGTTGAATTTTATATTTTGAATAGTATAGTATATTGAATAGTATATTTTTGTTGTTTTATTTACTTCAAACTACCCTCTCCCCCCCCAAACTAAATCCTGGCTACACCCGTGATATATATATATATATATATATATATATATATATATATATATATATATATATATAAATATATATGTATATAAATATATATGACTTTTAAATAAAATAAAATTTTGTACAGTATCAAAAGACGACATTACTTATGGATACATCAAATATATAAATATATTTTGAATCTTACTAATGAAATATCTATTTCTAGTTTCAGCAAACTGTTAACGTTTGGAATGATTGTTACAAAACTGTACCGAGACATTCATTGGCACTGCAAACTCAGTTTTCAATAACTTCACATCAAAAATCAGTAGATGCAACGTATTGGTCAAATAACATCGATATTTTTTTGATGTTGACTTATTTGATGTTGACCAAAGGATTAAGATATTTAAGCTGAGTATTCAAGCTTTGTATAAAATAAAAAGTACCGTGTACATCACGAGAACGAATTAGCTGTATCGTATATATTTCATTAATAAGATTAAAACAAACATATTCTCCAGAGACACCTTATTGAAAATGATGCTTACCGGATGCCATTTCAAAATTGATTCCCAAACTATCTAGATCAACCGATTGCGGTTGTCCGATCTGTTGTAGCTGTTGGGCCTGAGTGGGTCCACCTCGTGGGGTTCCTGTAGGTTGGGCTTGTGCAGTCCGAGCACCTACGACGGCACGTAATTCCTGCCTTACAAATTCAGAAGTTGGATTACCGCCAGCGACACCTGTTGGGAAAATTAACGAATTATAATTTTGGGTTAACTAGATCATTTTTACATCGCTAGTGGAGGGTGGACGATTATTTAACAACTAGATTCTATGCAGCAACTATTCTCTATCATGCATCAAGAAAATTTAATTGAAAACTATACAATACACATGCACATAAAAGATGAGTAAATATGTTTTAGTAATATTTACATTGCCTTTAAAATGTTTAGTGTATATTTTATATATATATAATTTTGTATCAGAATTTTTATATTTTCTTGTACGTACAATCATGTAGCCAACATGGAAAGCAAACACATAATGGAAAACAAGTATTTTGAAATGAACATTTGGTGTGAGCAATTTAATTGAAATATTACAAAAGTCAGGTTATGTTGAATTTTGATTTTTAATCCACTAAATTATTAAGAGTACCCATAAGTACTGTCACTTTTTGATACGGCAGATTATTTTTTTTATACCATCATCATCATTATTGACAATTTTTGTTCATCTCCCTGAGAAACTTTCTGTCCTCTTTTTGTAAAATGAGGGTGTTTTTGAAGTAAAATCTATTTCGAGTGGAGTTTTGATAGTTGTCACAGTAGGAATTTTTTTTCGGCGAATAAAATGTTCTACAAATCTGAAAAGATGGAAATACGGTGGGTAGGGATGTAATTCCCAGCCTAACCATTTCATTTTTTCTTGAGTGATTCTGGCACTATGCAGTGCCACCTTTGGTAATAACATATTTTCAATTAACCAGTCTTTTTTGAGGATTTTTTGAATCAAAGCCATGCTTAGGCGATCAAGCTGAGCACAATAATATTTAAATTCAGAATCTCATAGTGAATAATTCCAGTAAAAGTCCACCATACTGACAATATCATCGTCTTAGGATGAAGACCTGGTTTTGGAGTTAGCAAAGGTGGTTGTCCTGGGATTAACCATTCTTTGTTCTTATCTGGATTGTTGTATAGAATCAGCTTTTCATCTGCAGTAACAATTTGTTGAAGAAAAGGATCTCTGTCTAACTTGGACAAAAGTGCACTGCACATGTTGTATTTTGTTTTCAACTGAGTGACATGGCACTCACATTCCTTCCCTTTACACTTTCACCTTTTCCTTCCCTTTGCAGCTTCCCTTTGCTTTGTTCAGTTTTTTTTAAAACACCAGTTCATTTTTGACCATGAAGATTTATGCTTTGTGGCTAATTCCTGGATGGTTTGGATTCCTAATTCCTGGAGGATCAATTTTAATTTCAGCCAACAACCGATTCTTATCAAACTCAATAAGTCTTCTAGAGTTTATACCGCCGATAAGATTAAAATTGCCATTCCTACATATTTTAAATCAATGCTGATATATGCTGAATATTGTCATGTCGAAAACATTGTCATGTTTTCGAAACACATAACGAATCAAATGTCAAATATGGAATTTATCCACACTTTGGTCTTCCATTCTTATAGGGTTTACCTAAGTGTGAAAATTTGATAGTAACTACACTTAATATCAATATATTTAACTAGAATATAGGTTATGTTATATTAAGTTAAATTATTGTCAGTAGATGGCAACGTTATTAAAATCTGAAATAATGACATTACTTATGGGTACCTAATAATATTTACTTAACGATCTAAAATTATCATGTGGCCTCCTCAAATAGGTTGAATATGATTTCACTGACTTTTGTTAAAGTAAGTGCACATTAAGCCATGTACAGTGGTACATCAAATATTTATGTATCACATAATAGTGGAACCAGGAAAGGAACTATTGAGAATGGTGGGAGAAGGATAGGGAAACTTCTCCGGTGATTTTTTTGTTTAACACAAATAATGAAATGTGAACACAAGTAGATGAATTAGTCCAATCAGAAAAATAAATCGATGTGTAAGATACTTCTTAGGTTTTTATATTAAAACAATAAAAGTGACATGTTAAAATAATTTCAATCGTTTTAATGATTGGACTTTCTGAATGATGGTTAGACACAGGGCAAAAGTGCCGATGAATGTAACTGTGAGATGCTGTAACATAAATGGATTTTGTCTCCAAAATAACATCTACTGTACTACAGTTCAACATTTTAAATAATGTAACTTCTTCAGGTACATGATCTTTTATCCTAACTGATACACACAATTATTTAAAAAAATTCTACTACAAAAATTTGAACTGATGCAATATTGAATGTGTACAAATAATCTTTAAAGCCTTTCAAACGTTTTTTAGTTATTTTTCTCGTTTTTATTCTGAAATTGTACCATATAACGATAATTAAGAAATGCTTCCCCCAATTCGACTCGGACGTCACCAACTTTATCATAAATTTCATCAATTTATTCTTTCTGTAGTATTACTGGAGCGGGTTAAGAGGTATGGTTTAATGTGGTTGCTGGATAATTTTATGTTGAAAATAATGAAGCATATTGTGGGAGATCTTTCACGGCAACCAATGATGAAAACATTACCAAAATCAAGGGTCTTGTACTGAGTAAACGCCGATTAAGTCCGTTAAAAAAAAACGTGCAGATTTGTCGCAAAACAATCATGGTTTTTGCATTGATATAAACCATCAATTGTTTGCTGAAAATCAAATAACTACAGTTCGACAACCACTATATTCACCAGATCCAGCACCATGTAACTTTAACTTTTCCTGTTCCTGCATTAAAGAAACCACTTCGTGGACGCCATTTTTGAGTCCACAGAAGCCATTCAAGAGGAGTTCGAGGGCGATACCAGAAATCGAGTATAAAACCTGTTTCAAAGACTGGAAAAAAAAAACACTTGAATAAATGCATTTCAGAAAGAGGGAATTTTTTGAAGGAGACAAAATAAATGTGAATGAATAAATACATTATTGTGTTTTATTTAAAATCACCTTACTTTTTGATCATATTAGTACAGCCTGTAAAATTGTGTATTAAGTACTACAGGGTGTTTGGTGCATCGTTTGCCAAATTAAAATGGCCGATAGAAAGGATTTGCTATCTCTTCAGCCTTCATAAAGCATTATTGGGCCCACAGATTTTTTATGTTAATTATTTAATTCTTTATTTGAAAAATTCCAAAAGTCAGCATTGAATCTTGAATTAAAAAAAAGTTATTGGTATAGCCTGAAAATATTTTTTTTATTTTAATGTGTAATGTTGTATGGTTTTATGAATATCAAAATTAAGTGCAAACGATATCTCTTTTTTTATAGACTAGTAAAGTTTTTGGAAGAAGTAAAAATAAATTTAAAGCTCAATTTTGAATTATATATTCAAAAAAAAAACTAAAAGCGATCATGGTCTTCGAATTCTTAATTATTCTGATATTCAGTATTACTTATTTACATAAATAACATACGCTAAGTAGGTAGAAAATACTATCTCACTCTTCCGCAGTGAAGTCTGGCTGCTATCTCTTTCTTACATTGGGTACTAACGTTCCTTGGACTTGAAGTAAAAGTAAAATCTGAATAATCAATGTTTTAATTAATCACAAATCGTGCTCGAATTGCTGACCTGCGTTGCATATTCAGGCGCGCTATCTCTCCTCGTTTCTACCGTAGTAGTACGAAAACGAATTTCTTCTTTAATTATGACGAAAGCCGCCTCTATGCGTTGGAATAAATCTTCTCTAGTTTCAACTTTTGTGACGTATACAAGTTCTTTTGCCCGTCCCCAGATGTAAAAATTCAACGGAGTTAGACCTGGTGACCGCGGAGGCCGTTGAATAGGCCAATCCATGAATTTGGGAAAACATTATTTAAATACTCCCTGACTGTTAAGCTCCAGTGTGCAGGACAACGGTCATTTTGCAGGAACTCAAGGTAATTAAGGTCCCCGTTGAGACGATCAGGTAAGTAATGTGGTCCAATTACATGATTTCAAATTTTATCCTGCGTACCGAATATCAGTCCAATGCGTCCCTATACACAAAGTTGGCAAATTAGTGAAGTTAGTAAAACGTTTTTATGGCATAAATGCATACCGTTAGAAAGAGGATAAACCAGAGATTTTTTTTAAAGAATTCGAAGAACATGATACCTTTTAGTTTTTTTATATGCAATTTAAAGTTGAGCATTAAATTTATTTTTACTTCTCCCAAAAACTTTGCGAGTTCATAAAAAAAACTAGATGTCGATTGCATGTGATTTTCATAGGACCCTACAACGTTACACATATAAATAAAAAAATAATTTGGAGGCTATACCAATAACTTTTTTTTTAAATGAAAATTTCAATGCTGATTTTTGGAATTTTTCAAAAAAAGATTTAAAAATTAATATTAAAAAAAACCTGTTGGTCCAATAATGCTTTATGGAGGCTGAGGAGATAGCAAAAGATCCCTTCTATCTGTCATGTTATTTTGGGAAACTATGCACCAAACACCCTGTAAAATACGAAATCTATTGTTATTGTGCTTGGCTGGAACATTGTGGAATACTTTCACAGCTGGAATTAATTATGATAAATATCAGTGAAGAATATCTTGATGTTTAAAATGTAAGTGTTTATATTTGATCTTAAATTATTGGAAAAAGAACTGCTTTAAAATATATTTGTACACCCAAATGATAATGTTTGTCGTGTAATAATTTTTATATGAACGATTGGGTTATTCTGGAGACTTAACAACAAGGGACATCCCAGAGTGTTTCTGTACCCCAGCCCTAAGCCTCCCATAGCGAGAGAGAGGCTTTCCTGGTGTTCACTTACCGGGCTGTAGGTGTGGGGGACCGCTGCCCCTGCGTTCATAGCCGAGCCCTGGCTGCGGCTGGTCGTAGCAATTATAAGGAGCGTCCTGTTGTTGCGGATACAGCATAGGGGCGGAAGGGATAGATTGTAGGGGGTTGGAAGGGTAATGTGGAGGGGCCTGATTGCCCGGGAACGGTCTGGGCGAGCTCAGCCCACCTGTAACACACGCAATCACCCTTAGAATGTCGGATCCGTTACCTGAATGCCAAGTGGTTTGCTGTTATACTTTGAAGTGTCACTCCGAATGTTTTTTGTTTTGTAGTTTCCTCAATGAAAGATGACTAATTCTGTAGGTGATCAATAGGCTTTAATATATGTATAATTAGTACAGTTAATTTTTAAAATTAATGTGTTAACAATAGATAGATATATTGAGTTTTTGTTAGAGTAAGGATATTTCATATTATTTTATATATTTATAAATTTATATATATATATATATATATATATATATATATATATATATATATATATATATATATATATATATATATACTATTAGTCCGGGAGTACATCCGATCGTTTGTGTCCCGTTTGTTGGGGTTATATGTATTACACCAAAGGTTCCAACAGCAGAAAAAATCTATCGTTTTAACACTGAATGAAGACTGTTAGTCCGGGAGTACATCCGATCGTTTGTGTTCTGTTTGTTGGGAACGTAGACGTTAAGTCAAGGTCACACTTGGCATTCTGTTGCTCTTTGGTGAAACGTCTGCACGTTCCCAACAAACGGGATACAAATGATCGGATTTACTCCCGGAATAATGTATTCTTTCATCCGCGAAACACTACGAACTAACGTGGTCGAAAAATTAGAGTGTTATTAGATATGCCATTACTGTGGTATTTTCAGCACGACAATGATACCAAACACACCGCCATGAAAGCTTCGTTGGATACCCACAATGTTGTTTATTTACCTTGGCCAGCTCAGTCACCGAACATGAATCCTATAGAAAATATTGATCATCAAATACCAAAAATTATGGAAGACTGTTCAAGAAATCTGGTATTTCATTCCGGTCGAAGTTTGCCGCAATCCTTCATTAGACGATGTGCCACAGTTTTGGAAAATAAAGGCTAGCAAAATCCAAAATCCAACAAAATACCAAGAAGTTTATTTTGACTAGTTTGTCCTTGTTATACTAGTTTTTTCTTTTTTTATGCGTGTTTTTTCTTAACGTTCTTATTTTTGTGATCAAGCTCTAATTTATTGAGTTATCTAAATTATGTATTTTTTGAAATTTAGTTCACATTATTTTTTGTTTATAGTTATTTGATTTGTTAGTCGTTTACTTCCTAGGTATATAGGTGTAGTCAAAATAATAAGAGTATGAATGCTGAATCTAAACTTTTTATTTTAATGTGTTTAACGAATTTATTACAGAATTATCATAATATTATTAACGTTGCGTAACGTGTCCTGGCAAAAAATATTGACAAAACAAAACATTATTCTAGTGTTACAAAAGTGACTACAACTATCAAATATGTGCTCTTTCCTGGTCAAAAAATAAGACTATATCACTTATAGCCTTAAATTGTGAAAACTAATGCTTATTAAGAAACTTAATAAACATAAAATATTAGTATTTAGTAGAATATCCTTTTTGTTTAACCACAGCTGAGCATCTCCTTGGAATAGAGTCTATTAACTTCTGACAAGTTTCAACCGGTATAGAATACCAAGTTTTCTTGACTTCTTCCCACAACAAAAATGTTGCCAAAGATTTTCTATTGGATTTATATCCGGAGATTGCGATGGCCAGAGAAACACTTCAATCTTATTTGCGAGAAACCATCCTTTCACTACTTTCGCGGTATGTTTCGGATCGTTATCCTGCTGGTAGATCCACTTTAGCGGCATATTCAGTTCGGCATAAGGAAGCATAATTTTTTCTAATATTTCCATGTAGGTTTCTTTGGTCATGGTATCTTTGATCTAATATAGTAGACCTACACTATTATAGGAAAAACAATCCCACAGTTTAATATTTCCTCCTCCATGCTTTACTGCTCCTAATGTATTTCGCGGATTTAGTTACCGTACTGTTTCCCATCTGATCCAAATAGATTTATTTTTGTTTCATCAGTAAATAAAGTATTTTTCCAATTACGGCCGAAGTTTCTGTTTAAGTTAAATCTGGCAAAAGTTAATGTATGCTGAATATTTTTTTTTTACTTAAATGTGGTACTTTTCTTGCAACTCTTCCATGAAGGTCCATCTCTACTAATCGTCTACGAATTGCCTGTGTACTGATTTGTAGAATGTAGAATTTTGTAGAATGTAGAATGTCTGAAATAATTTTTTCTGTTTAATGTCAAACGAAGTGGAAAAGGGGTGTTTCCGCGCCTCGCGTACAACACACTATTCAATCTTTTGCTTGTTTTTCTTGGGCGACCTCTGGTTTCTGGTGATATCTTTATTAATTTTTGCTTCTTTAAAACTTTAGCAATAACGCATTCAGATCGCTTTAGTAGATGAGAAATAGATTTATTAGTTTTGTTTTAACTTCGTAACTGCAACATTAGGCGCCTCTCTTCGGGAGTACAATACTCTGCGCGACCCATAGAAACATTTAAAACTGTATGAACGCATGGACAATGTATACCAAAGATATTAAAATATCTTCGATAACAATGAACAAACAGCAGACAATTTAAAAGCCACTCTTATTTTTTTTGTCACCAAGGCATTGTACTAATAAAAATATAAAATATTTGGATTCTTACAGTAATGATACATTAAACACTGGTATTTTTTGGTGATACTTCACACTCTTATCATTTTGACCACAACTGTATATAATTATGATTTCTAAATAGTAGTAAAAACGAGATTAATTTGACATAGAATAATAAGTAAAATGAACACGAGAATTCGGTTGTATTTAATATTTTCCGTCTTATCTTCGGTACACAATTATAAAGCTATTTTTAAAGGCATAAAAACAGTATATTAACTTGAATAAACTATAATCAATATATTATCGAGTTAGAAAAAAAATGTTAATTTGGCAATTAAAAGAAGTTTTGGAAAATTTTAAAGGTGGTCTTGACTTTTGGCCTGTAGTAAATATATTTTAATTTAACTAAATTGATCCTCTTTTCTTTTCCTAGTGATATTTATAATTATTCAAAATACATGTAAAAAACAAACAAGATTTTTTTGATCTGGTATTAACAGCGATATGATGCCGAATGAAAAAGTTTTGTTACGGTTTTAAAAACTTCTTCATTGTTCTTTAAAAAAATCGATAATTCTATATCCTTGTCTGTATATTCACATGCTTTTGAACGATAATATTGTCAGGAATAACTTACCATTTATCCTTATAAAAAATTATCTTCACAAAATATAAGATGTTAATATTCATCTTATTTGTTGTGTGTTATTAATATTATGTGTAACTTCTAATTATTACAGTTGAAAAAACTAATAATGCATAATAAAACTATATCTACAAATCTAAAAACCCAACCTTACCAAAAGCCTCAAGGATATGATTCAACAAAAAAACCAAACGTAGTAGTAACGACTACTGGTCTCAAAATTATTTTAACAATACAGTCAATAACGTTTTTTTGTTGATCTATATTACTAAAGATTACGAGGTGTGTCAATAATGTAATGAGATCGATTTTTTTATAATTTTTTAACTAATTAAAATTATAATGCTGCATTGTCTCCTGCAAAATAGTTGCCATGGGAAGCCACACAGGCCTGGAGACGGTATATTCAGATACTGAAATCGCCTTCAGCTGGTCGGTTACGGCCTTTTCAATGCTCTCCAATGTCCCAAAATGGTGTCCTTTGCGATGAAGTTTCAATCTTGGCAAAAGAAAAAAGTCACAAGGGCTCAAGTCTGGTAAATAAGAGGGTTTTACTTGCAAAACCAATCGTTGATTGAGATCGTAGGTGAGAGAGTAAGGTGAATTGTCGTGATGCAGCACCACCCAGGTGTTCTTGATGTTCGGTTTCACACGAATGACATTGGTCGAGGTCTTTTAACTTCGCGGTAAAAATGCTGGTTTGATGCTTGGTCTCGAGGCGCAAATTCCTTATGAACGATCCCCTGGCTATCAAAAAAGCAAATCAGCATGCTTTAGATTTCTGATTTGCTCATTTGGGGTTTTTTTGGTCGTGGTAAAGTTGGAGATGTCCTGGCTCTGGTGCTTAGTTTCCGGATCGTATACATATCTAAGGCTAATGACACGTGCCAGAAAATTACGGTCATTTCCAATTCACCACGAAAGTCTAGACATATTTCCCTCCTATTGTTCTATTGATCCTCCGAAAGGTTGTTCCGAACCATTTTCGAACCATTAACCCCAATTGATTGGTCAAAATCTGATGAACGATTGTGTGAGTCAAATTCAATTCTTCCCCGATCAGTCTGACCATCAACAATCGACGATCAGTACGGACACAATTCTGGATTCTGTGGATAATTTTAACACTTCTTACAGTAGAAGGTTCATCTTCAACCTTCTGAGAACTTCAACCTTCTGAGAATGCCTTAAACCATCTGAAAATATGGTCCCTTGATAAAACACTGTTTCCATAAGCCTGTTGAAGTTTTGCAAACATTTTCGTGGCACTGTGCCCAAGTCTGAAATAAAACTTGATAACGTTGCTTGAAATTGTCATTCATTTTCAGAACGCACTTGAAAGATCCGGTCTATGAAAATAATTACTACGGATCACCAAGTGACTCTAGGGTAAGGTTGTTGATATGCCTTCCCTCTAAAGGGGAAACCAACAGTGTTGTCTCATTGAACGCTACGCCACCAGTCCCATTATTTTATTTGCACACCTCGTATATATTACTAAAAAATAAACAATATCATGCCTTGCGCAAGTCAGTTGTCTATGCCCAGCAGAAATAGGTACACGGATGTATCATTGAGGAAAATACAAGAGAGAAAATAGAGGTTTAACATGCACCAAAAAGTATCGTTTGTAAACCACTGCAGTAATTCTAATAGTAAACTTCTACAAACACTCTTAGAGCAGATAATTAAAAATCATGCCATTAAATGTCAGAAAAAAATCGGTCACCAATGTAGCCTATTTGAATTTCAGTTAATTATATATATGTACATAAATACAATTAAAAATATTTTTTCTTAAGTATGATACATCTTTTTCAATTTTCGATAAAATACTAGAATTACTGTCTAGAAATAATTCATCCAATTCTAAAATCCAAAGGTAATTGATAATTAATAATCCAAAGGTAATTGATTAATAATAATATTATTCGATTTCCCTAAATTATTTTTTTCATAGCGAATCAAATGTTGAAAAAAATCTTGGTCATATTGCCCTGACTCCATATCGAATTTGAATACTCTCTACTTTTCTTAATTCAAGTTTTAAAGAAACCTAACACAACTAACCTGTTAAAGCTGTTGAACTGGTGGTTGGTACGCTGTTAGCCCTCTGAAGTCGTTGCAAATATTGGGTCTGATTAAAGGTGGAGTTTGGAGATGACGGTGGTGGGAACTGATCACCACCAAATGGTGAATGTCTCGTTCCTGGAACTCCCGGACTATTTAAAGTCCTTTGCTGTTGCTGCGATTGGGTTGGTGGTCTCTGAAAATTGCGGCTGCCCGTTAGACTCCCCTAGAGAAAGAGTAGAAGAAGAAAGGCATAGTAGAAGATAGTTAGTTTAAAGAAATGATAGATGGATTAAGACATTTAAATGTGAATGGATAAATAACAAGTTTTCCATTTTTTTTTTATAAAGTTTTAGATATAATCGTCCTGTTTTTATGATTTATGATTTTTGATATACAGGATGTGCCGCCACAATCCGAACAAAATTCAATTTGAATTTCCCGCCGTTCTATACCACTTGTAGAAATCGCGATTGGCGTCTATATAGTTTGACGTATGTACTAAACTGTCATGACCTCGAAACAATCGCAATGTGCGGATATACTGAAAAGCCGCGATTAGCGAAAGTGTTCGCGCTGGGCGCTCTGCGACAGAAATCATTCGGTTCTTCGGGTATCCGAGATCCACTGTGCGTGATGTTTGCCACTGTGCGTGGATCCACTGTGCGTGACGCACAAGTATAATGAGTGGGAAAAGTCGAACGAAAGTTTTACAACACCGATAAGGAAAATTCACTCGAAGGAGCGCGTTGTAAGGACGCCCGACATCATTCAACGGGCTCAGGAGCTGATTTTTGAGGATCCAGAGCAATCAATCCGAAAATTGTCATCGGTTGTCGGTGTGAGTGAAAAAACTATGCGCCGAATCTTCGAGCAGGACCTCCGCTACAAGTCTTACACAATTATGTGAGACAGATGTTTTCCGACGCTGCCAGGACAAACCGAGTTGAAATCCCATGGATCAGTTTTTTAGCCAAAAACCTCGGAATTTCTACGAGCGCAGGTTTATGCAGCTACCGGGGCAATTAAGAAAGATCATCGAATAGAACGGCAGATGCTACATTGATTAAATCTAATTTCTAGTAAATAAGATTTTTCTCAAAAAAATGGGACGAAATTTTGCATCAAGTAAATTCAAACCATTAGGAGAGTTCTGGAAAACTCTAAACAGATAATAGTCTGAAGCTGCAGGATCCAGATTGTATAGCAGATGTATACAAATAAATCAATCAATTTGTAGTGTGGTGTTGTCTATCTAATGGTCAAAGTTTGAATACATGTTTTTGGTCAATTGTATGACGTAATAATGGCAACTTGTAATAAACCAATGTCACAAATATTAATTTCTGTTATCCAAATCAACACTTAGGATGGTCTGTGCTGTTTTATCTCGCTTTAACCTGATCTTTGTCGTCTTATTTTCAGCTACTTTTTATCGTCAACTATGAGTTGTATGATGAAATACCCGATTTCTTTACATATAAGTTATGAATCATAACCGCAAGGCCAATACAGCAATTATTTATCAATAACTGGTGTTGATAACTTGAATTTTACTGAATTTCTTGAAAAGTCGGTTTCGTAAATGTCTTGAAACGGAAATGATTCGAAATGATTTAAAATATTTCAAGTGGGTAACGATTCGAAAAAGCCATATTCCGTCACCAAATCCAAAAACGGAATAAATATATATGTTATAGCTTAATATTTATATCGATATCCGAAGCGGTAATATTAGTTAAAGAATGCTTGCTGATATTTCATAGTACTTGTAAGTTTTCGATTAAACTAGTTTTAATAAAATTAGATTGATGTTACTGTATAATACTTTACCATTAATTGAGCATTTAACATAGGGTTTTGCTGAACGGTGATCCTTTGTTGGGCCCAGTTGGCAGTTCCGGCCCCATTTCCGGATGGATATCCTTGTCTTGGAGACAGTTGGGCGTTATATTGAGACTGAGGCGAGAGACGTGCTGTTTGCTGGTTGTAATTGCCTGCAGTGGTTTGAGGTTGAAAACTCTGTTGGCCCAGGGGCGATGGAAGTTGGGATCGTGGAGAATATGGTTGCTGTTGTTGAGGCTGTGGTGGAACAACTCGTTGATTTGATTGCGACATCTATAAATCAGTTTGCATATTAACGTGTTTACATCAAAGATAAATATACAAGCAAAACATTGCATTGCAACTAAATTAATGGGGGCAAGTATCACGCTTTTATAAGAAACAAGATATAATTTATTTTTTCTGTATATGAAAATTGAGATTTTCTGTATTGAAAGTTATGCCAAAGGTCCACAACTTTTGTTAACATATATGGTGTTAATGCAACGATTTCAGCACGGATGTTGTCCTAGAATTATTGTATGGTTTGAGGCTTATTTATGTAAACCTGTTCCTTCAAAAATTTCCATTCAAAAAGAATCCGGAGTCGTCCGGAAGTCGTTTATGACTATGTCAGTGATACTTACATTGACAATACAATCACTGACATACAAAATATATATATATATATATATATATATATATATATATATATATATATATATATATATACTTACTATCTTTACATTATATAGAAATTAATATAAATTATTTTTTAGATTCGTTTTGAAAACGGGAGAGACTTCCCGAAACGTTAATGTTCAAAAGTTTGTACTTATTTTAGAAAATTTTTGTATTTTTTTAAACATTTTTGTTCGCTAGGCAAATATATTACAGAAAAAGAATCACTGAGAAATTTGTCTCCGTTTAGTTTTTTTTTGTTTTTTACCCAGCGATTCTTTATTTAAATAAGAACAGATATTTCCGATATTTTTTGAATTTTAGATCGTGGCGAAAAACCCAAAAAAAGAAAAAATATACGATTACAGGGGTCTCCAAACTACAGCCCCTCAGTGCCATTAATCTGGCCCGCGACTAGCGAATTTAGCAAGCGTATGCTCGTTTAGGGCGCGTACTCGGCGATTAGTTTAGAAATTATAGATAATGGCAGGAACATTAAAACGGTTTTGGCTTTTGGAACTTATTGGAGTAATCAGTAAGGATCTAAGGCTGGAAAGTTTGGAGACCCCTGATTTAGACAATAATTATTCTTATTAACACAGATAATATTAATATGTTATTTTTTTAAATTATTTGTGATTTTGGAACTTAATTTATGAATATAGTTACAGCATGCTAATTTTTAGAATCTTTTTTGGGTGTTGCGACATAAAAATGTTTGATGTTTTTCTTAATCTTGTTTTTTTATCATATTATCTATAACGCTGGGCTAATATCCATTATTCTCTGCGATATTTTTGATTATATTAAGTTCTTTTTCTTAGCTGTCTTTTTTAAGTGGAATCGTTAGAAGTCTATGGGTCATACTATGAAAGGTGGACATTTTTACATTCCATGGCTGATTTGAACTTGCTTGAATAGTTGTATCGGTATACATGGATTTTCTAAATATTTCGAATTCTAGTTTATTGGGTGTTCTTATTATTTGTAAATCTAAGAAATTTAATGAATTATCCGTCTGTATTTCTACTGTGAACTGGATTTTTGTGTTTACGCTATTTTAATATTCAGGAAATTGACCCAATAGTCTTTCGGTACCCGTCCATATGCAAATAATATCATCGACATAACTAGCCCAAAAATGTCTGTGTCTTGTATAATTACTGTCGTTAAATAATTTGTTTTCAAAATTAGTCATGTAAATTTCTGCCAAAAGGGGGCTTAGGGGGCTTCCCATTGGTAATCCGTTCGTTTGTTGGTAAAATTTTGAATTGAACAGAAAATAATTTTGTTCATTTGTTCACATTAATAGCTTCTATGAGAGCATTTTTCATTGAGGATATTTTTGATCACTGAGGAGATCTTGTATCGGAATGGGGAAAAAGGCTCCTTGAGAATATCTTGAATATGTTGTGAAACAAATACCAAGGGTTTTAATTATTATCATAGCATAATTTCGCCTAAATTCACGTCAACTCGCGATAACTGAATTATTAGTTTTTTGTAAATTGCAACAAGACGACTTCGTTCTATTGCGTTTATTTATTCATAATAAAACTTGCACGTGTGCATTACACAACAGCCAAACTCAAACTGTTACAAATATCACGAAAAAAAATGGCGCCAAAACAAAATGATAGCATGATACTTGTCCCACTCTATATTTTAGAATACCAAACTCAAATAATTTATCATTAAACACCAATTAACTTGTTTCTAAATCCTTGACGCGGGTTTTACTAAATATGTTAACATCATTAGGAGATGATTGGCAAAACGCGTTTAGAGAAATAACAAACAATTGCTTTGGTAAATTCAAAGAGACTTACCACTAAACATCAAATCACATATTATTAATTTCTCGACGCGCGTTTCGCTAATCATATTAACATAATCAGGAAATGATTCAATATGAATTGAATCCGATATCGAATCATCTCCTAATGATGATAACATGGTTTGCGAAACGAGAGTCTAGAAATTAAAATTAAGTGATTTGGTGTTTAGAGGTAAATCTCTTTAAGATTCAAATAACTGATTCGTCCGTTACTTTGTGACCGTACATTCTAACTATGTGAAATGGAAATGTGAAGAAACTTCAACTTTGTTTTAGATCACTATATTTAATAGAATATTTGGCATGACGTCCATTTCGTAGTAACAAATACATTTTTTTTTCAAGCGTCTCGATGATTTAGTTCTTACTACGATACGGTTACGTTTAATGTTTCACAATAAAGATTCTAATAGAAGAATTAATATTTTAGAATATTATTCATGTAATTACAACTGCGAAAGACGAACGAACTTATTTGAATGAAATGCACTTATGAAATGCAGATATATTAAATGTTAACTCACCGTATTAGAGTTTTGTAATTGTGCACTATAATTAGGTGACAACTGAGACTCTGGTACACTGTTGGATCGCTGCAACGACACATTTGGAGCCACTGTATTGTTCAGCAGATTATCGATATTTTGAATAGAATTAATTTCGGCTGCGGTGGCATTGGACGGAATTAAAAGTTGCTGCTGTTTCTATAAACGAATATTGTCATTAATGTCAACGTTGCGATTCATACAATCAGATCAGCATTACTTGTTGCTGTAGTAACCGTTGTTTTTGTTCCTGCTGTTGTTGTAATCTACGTTGTGTGAGTAAAAGCTGGTGCTGAGTAGTGAGGTTAGTAGTGGCATATGGTGGCCCTGCTCCTGCTCGTACATTTATGGATCTTTGATATTTATTAGGCGGATAATTGGGTGGAGGGGGATATCCCAAGTTATTCTGTGAAGATACCTGTAAATCAATAAGCATACATTAAAATATATTAAAGTTAGGTTAACCACATCTAAATGGGCAACAAGTTGATGTTACCATCCTACAGTTAAAGAAACTTCATAATATTTAAGTAGAACGATTAAACAGACATATTTATATAGACACTTAAATGAACTTACGTTTGCAGAGTAAGCTGGCGGCCTGGCAGGCAAAGAAATATTAGGTGAAGTGGGACTCTTCAGGGCACTCTCGACCTGTCTCAAAGAGTGCTCGATTATATTAATGGCAGCAGTTTCACTGAGGTAATTGCTCGTTTGTTGGCTTTCGTTGACGTCCAAGTCTTCAGGCACAATGTCGATCACTTGATCCAAAAGATCGGATAAATCATGATCCAAAATGTTTGCCTGGGGTAGAGTGTTTTCACCCCAGTTATTGTTGTCTGAGGTAGATGTAGCTTGATTAGTGAACATGCCTAAATAATTCCCATAAGTTAGTTTATTTTAATTAAATAAAAATATAAAATATTTAATAAAAACAAAGATAGTTTGAAAAATATCCAAGGATTTAGGTGTGAATGTACTCGCCTTGAAAATGTTTTCCGTAAAAAATACTAAAACAGCATCAACATATAAAGAGTTGTCCAATAAGAGTGTCGAATTTTAAAATGAGGCACAATAATAACTATAGCGATAATCTGATACATTTTATTTTATCTTAAAGAACAACTGGATAATGTTATTCCAAAAGGAACCAGAATCTAATTTTTCAATATACTGGCGCCAAGCAACATTTTTTTACAATGTTTTAGTTATTCCAAGTTAGATACAACCGCCAGATGGAGTACGGCAACCTCTGTTGACAAAAGGACCAAGCGACAATTCACAAAATACAGATTTCTAATTCATCTAAAACGAACCAACAGACAATTTCCTTTTAGATATTTATGAAATTATCGCTTGGTTCTTTCCAAAACTCTATTTTTTTGATGATTGCGTGCAATAAATGTTACGTCCGTTTGCTTGAAAATTCACCGATTTTGAAGATTCAGGAAGATTTCTATGGAAAACCTTATATATGAAAGAGGCAAATCAGGTGCTAGAGACAGTAAAACTTCGTCTGAAGAAATTATAAATGCAGTAAATTGCAAAATTCCCCACATACATTTCCCGTTACTCGCGAAGTCAAACACAGTCTAAGTTTTAGCTTCGGATTTAACACTACATAAAATATATACATTATTTTGGACGAAACCTCAGACGAATCGAAACCAAATGTGTCATATTCAAGTTACAAAAAAATGTTCTATCAACGCTTTAATCTAAGAAAACCACCGAAAACAGACACCTGTAACAGGTGATGAATTTCATATTAAAATAAAAAATGCAGTGGACGATAAAACAAAAACACAACACACTCACTTACATAAACATCTACTATCTGCAGAAGTAGCTCGAAAAATTTTGAAAGAGGATATGCAAAGAGATCCAAGGATCCAACCTTTGAAGCGATAATTTATGATATGCACAAAGTAATAGGCCATTCTCAAAATACCAACAAACATTGTGTATTATAGGGATCATACAGAGGTACAAACAATGAAGGGGTACATGCCCGGCCACAGTTACCAATGTTATAATGATACAGATTTCGGTAAAATAGAGAGAGCCCTAAAATACCAGATCAGAATATATGCTTTGAATGAGTATAAGTAAATCATTACAAATTGCTCTAGAAAAAGCATTGTGTGTGAAATGAAAACCTAGAACAAAGCATTGTGAATCGAAAGACCGATTTAAACGGCGAAAAAATTAGCTGCTTGAAGGCAAAAGTAATAAAAATTAGTCAGGATAGTCCATATTGTATATTTTTGAAGTACATACATGAAAAAGAAAACGAATATAAAGAGATAAATATAAAGAAACAATTGAGAGGAAGAAAGCCTTCAGAGTTGTGTTTTGTTGTTCCAAAACAACTGAAAATATTGTACCCAAGAGCAAAGCTATATCAGACCAAAAACTTGCCGATATTAACAGTTTAATATTACTTGTCCCAGCAGACGTTAGAAGGTTCTATGAAAACCTTCATTCAAACAACTTCGAAGATGATGTGGACGGATTTGGACGAACCTAATATACCTAATTATTGTTATTATTAGTAAATGCATTTCGAGCTAAATAAACACAATTATTGTATCTCTTAAATATATAAAAACATAATGAAAAAGATCCAAGTTTCATTTACAGCAAATTTCCAAAAAGAACCAAGCGCCAAAATGATCAAAAATGTATTCTGGCAAAAAATATTTCATTTTGAATAACTGACATGAAATAAAACAGAAAATAAAGCGAAAATAAATCCATTGTTGGTATATTGATAACAACTAATACAGGATTTTTTATTAAAGTAGAACTTTAAACCTTAATTACTCAAAAGTTTAAAAATGTCGCTTGGTTCCTTTTGGTATAACGTTATCCAAATAATGGTATTGTTTTGAAAATAATGTCCTACAAATGCCCCCTTCTACTTCGTCTGATGGAATGCATTCTAGAGACTCAATTTTCAATTATCCTTTCACACACATGGCGTGGTATATTTTCAATGGTGGCCTGAATGTTTCTTTTGAGTTCAAGAATATTAGGGGTTTATTTCTGTAAACCGGAGATTTAATATAACTTCACACAAAATCGGGCGTGAGATCGCATGATCTTGATGGCCAGTTGACAGTACTATTTCGCGAAATAACGCGCCCATGAAACTTTTCTTCCAATAAATCGATTGTCTGGCGAGTACCGTCTTTTTGAAAGAACACTTTGTTTATATGTACATTTATCAGTTCAGCTCAAAGATATTCTTCACCATTAACAGTAACACGATTCCATCATAGTGTTCAAAAAGCTCAAGCTAAAGACCGCATCAAACAGTGACTTTCTGAGGATAAAGAGGTAACTCCTAAACCACGTGAGGATTTTCAGCAGACAAAATATTGCAATTATGTTTGTTCACAAACCTATTAAGCCAGAAGTGCTTCGTCGGAAAAGATTATTTTCCCTAAACTCCAGATAATGTACTGAATGACATTTATATTTCGAACAGTGTTGCCGTTTTACGTTTCAAAGTTTTCACCACTCTTACTGGAACACCCTTTACAATTGTGAAATAGTTGAGAAGGGACGTATTTGGGAATAACGCGTATTTAAATATCAAGAGATTTTATTTATACATGATCTCTTAGAGTATTAATTCGTTTTAAGACTAACTTTACAACTGAACAAAAATGATTCCGCTGACTTACCACTAATTTGGTTAATGGTTTTTTGCACATTGTTGGGATAGTTTCCCTGGGCCCTTCCAACAGATCGGTTACCATTGTTGGCTCTTAAATTGTTGTTCTGACCCATGGAGTTGGTTCCACCCAATTTGGAAGAATCTGTATATACTTTAGGCAGTATTTCTTGAGGTGTAGCGGAGATCACACTTTGAGGAATGGGCGGTATTGATGGAGGTGTCGGTGTTTGCTTAGCTAACAACGATGCGAGCATCTTGTTTCTTTTGCAAAGTTCGCTCGATGATGATGAGGCGGACGACGAAACCTATAAAGATAAAGGCAATGTATTAACTCTGTAAAACAATTATGTAAAAGGCGTGTGGATTACCATAGACCAAAAATATTGGGTGAAATGTTGGAAAAAAATACTCAACAGAGTAACTGAACATAAGTAATACACATACAGGAACTCTAACCGATATTAAAATATCATTTAATATAAAAACGATAATTATTAAATATCATTATTGTACGAGACTTGCTATTATGCATCCGGAATTAGCAACAATGGTGTTGCTAGGCGCCATCTGACGTACACATCGTAAAGTTTGACGCTGTTGACTGTATACTTACTTCGGACGTTTTCCTATACGGACACTATTTGTGTTGTTTAGTGACTTGAACATTTCAATCTCAGTCAAAAAATACAATTCGTGAGAATATTCGTGCATTGTCGTATTTACTACGTCTTTCGACGTGGTTTATCTCAACAACAGCGCATCGATTCACTTCGAGTTTTGGCGATGAAGTACCACAAACTACTGAATATCACTGGTTTAGTGAATTCACGGACGAATTTAAAGAAGGTCGTCCAAAATCTGTTGTGCCAGAAAACATCAATACTGTGCGCGAACTGATAAAGTTCGTGCACATGCCGGGAGCATGTTGTGACAGGCCGGGAGCATGAGGCATCCTTGAGTATTAGCATGACAAGCATACACAAGATTTTACATGAACATTTAGCAGTGAAAAAATATTTGTACACGTCGGTTTCCGCATAATTTGACAATTGCTCAAAAAAGGCTCATTTGAATTGGTGCAAAGAAACACTCAAAAAATACAATCGTGGTAGACAAGTGAAGAATCTTGAATCTATGCATATGGGCCCGAAAGTATGGGTCTTTCAAAATGAGCCCAACAGGGGCCCCAGGAACAGCCCCTTGGAAGCAAATGCACGCCTGTTTTTTTGGGACAAATGGGCATGTGGCCTCAGTGCCACTAGAGAATCGTAGAAAGGTCAATTTTGAATGGTACACAACTGTTTGCACAGAAGTCTGAAGAAATAAGAAAAAACAACCAGCGACGCGAACTCTCACACATCGGATTGGACAACTCAATATTTGACCGGTCAAAACATTGAATTGATGAGTTATCCGCCGTACAGTCCTGATTTGGCACTCAATGTTTTCTTTTTGTTCCCGTCCGTGAAGAATAAACTACGTGGTCAACGATTTTTGATGCCGGAAGAAGTGGTTTGATGCGTTCAAAATTCATGTTTTGGAGATACCACCATAGAAATGGAAAACGTGCTACGATAATTAGTTCAAACGTATTCAAAAGTGTATCGATCATCGCGGAGAATATTTTGAAAAACAATAAAATCATTTTCTGATAAATATTTGTTTTTATTTATTATTCCGAATACATAAATAGCAACCCTCGTAGTATCGGTAGCATAGGCGCCATTCCTAAGGCGATGACCCAATGGTATCGGCAGCTAGAGGGGTAGCGGGTTCGACACCCGGGCTTGGTCGGAAAAAGAGGAAAAAACCGCACCGCATTGATGACCTACACGCAGCGAGAATGCCAGAAAACAATACCAAGGAAAATCATGGGCGGATGAATAGGGGGTAACAGAAAAAAAGGTAGAGCAAAGACACGATGGCAAGACAATGTAAGAAGAGATGCTGAAGAACTACTGCACATCAAAAACTGACAAAGGGTTGTTGCTAGAGGGGGGGGGGGGGGGGGGTATTCAATCCGGATGGAGGCGAAGATTGAAGGAAATGAAATGAAAGGAGATGAATTGATGGAAGAGAAGAATTGAAAAAAAAATATTTACTAAAAATTATATTTAATTAATATAGAACGTGGCGTCCTGTTCGTTGACCTATTTCGGAAACTTAACATTCCAATGAAAGACAATTTCTTCAAGTGATTCATCATTCTGAATATTATACTGTATTGTCTGGAAAGTTCGCAGGGATTTTCCATTAGTTGCTCTTTTAGCTATTTTAAACAAAAATTCGTTCTGGATTAGTAATTTTTATTTGCATATTATTAATTCTTGTGGTATTTACAATGTTTACGTTCAGATTCGCTTTGATTTGCCTTCCGTTAGTCAAGTTGATTCAAATTGAAAATGTTTTTCGATAACTTGCATTTACGCCACAATATGCTTTTTTATTTTAAAAAGGGGAAGAACGACGTCTAAACAAAAATTAAGATTTGAGCCGTTTACGCAGGAGGGTTCTGTTGGAGAGTGCACGAGGTAAAGCTGGTTTGGTCGGTTCGGGGGCGGAGATTTTAACCTGAAAAACATCGCTCTGGCCTTTCTTGAAGCATTGATATCCAGGAAATAAAAGCTATATTAGTCGAAGATCAACGTACCATGGCCCGCGAGATAGGAGGTAGGACGGACCGTTTTGGGCAATCTGAAAAAAATGGATACGTCCGCTGATACGATGTGTGGGCTCCTTACGAACTTAATGAGCAATATCTGCTGGACCGAATCTCTTTGTGTGGTCTTTTGCTAAAAATAAATTTCCTGAGGAGGCTCCATTTTTGGGATTGTATACAACAACGTCCAATGAAAAAAACCATAAGGGTTACTAAGGTCAGCGGTTTAAAGTACGGCGAAAAACGGCCTTCACTCAAAGAAAATTATACTTTGCATTTGGTAGGATTGAAAGTCACCCACTTTGAGCTTCTTCCACACATTCACACAATCACCGATCTCTCTTGTAAGATCACAATCACATCGGCTGAAGGAAGTAATGAAAGAAAACCGACCAGAATTAGTAAACAGGAAATGCGTCGTGTTTCATCATGATAATACATGACACGTTTCAATCAGGAGCCGGCAAAAATTGCTGAGCTTCAGTTGGGATGTTATGCCCCATTGATCCTAATCACCGGATATCGCAGCCTCGGACTACCATCTATTTCGCTCCCAAAAAAATTGTTTAAATGGAAAATATTTTAAAATTGAAGAACAAGTTAACATTTTTGAGTTTGAATGAGTTTTTGGCAAAAATTACCATATTTAATGCCAAAAACTCATTATGGAATATGGCTATGAATAATAATGGTAATTACATAATAAACTAAATAAATATTTACATAAACTATTTGTGTTTCTCTTTCTCTTAAAAAATCCCTATGAACTTTTCGGAAGACTCGGTATTGGTGTAGAGGGAGTTTATATGTATAAAAATATTTCTTCTGATTTTTGTTGCTTAAGCAAAAGTTCGGTTATTATTTAGATATCCTGTATATTTATTTATTAAAATATCTAATGTTTTATTTTATAATTATATTTTATATTGCATATAAAGAGTATTCATTCGAATATTCAAGACACAATTAAACACCTATGGACAGTTGTGGATATTTACTTAAATATATTTGTTTCTAGTGTTTAATGCAATAATGGTTTAAAATAGAAGATTAGATAAAAGCGATATGTTCCAATAATCAATCTACTCGCATTACTTACAACTTTCAATAATATAATACATATTTGATATTTTACTTTGAATCATTTCTTAATGTTGCGTAAATCTATTTTTTAAAGAAAATAACTTACCTGTGAACCATCGTTAGACCTTTTACTCTCCCTATCATCTTTATCGTCAATGGACCTTTTGGAACCTCGTCGTTCTCCAGGCGAACCAGGTGGAAATCCAAGGCTTCGCAAAAGGGTGTCCTCCTGTGGACCATTGTCGTTTTTCTTGTCATCGTCATCATCTGTTCCTTTCTTAAGAAGCTGTTGAAGAAGTTCGCTGGGTTTCTTCATACCCGTCTTTGCTTCAATATCGTCATCGTCACTTTTATCATTCAGAAGCTGAAAAAGAAACATACAAATATACTTAATATTCCGCATGGTTTATTTCCTACTTATACGATAGAGTAAAAATTAGTTTTACCAATTAAAGGGTTGGCCAATAAAATTGTCAGAAGTTTAAAACGAGGGACAATGTTAATTACAAGTGATAGTCTATAAAATTTTCTTTTATCTTGAAAAACAATGACATTATGTTTTGAAAATTATCATTCAAATCTCCCCCTCGGCTTTGTCTGGTGGAATGCATTCTCTAGACCGACCGAATTTTTGATTACTCTTCGTCACATAATGCGTGGTATAGTTTCAATGGTGGCCTAAAGGTTTCCTTCAAGTTCAAGAATAGTTCGTGGTTTATTTTTGTAAACTAGACATAATTCCATAAAAAATAATCCAAGGGCGTGAGATCGCACGATTTTGGTGGCCAGTTGACATCATTTTGCGAAGTAACGCGCCCAGGAAAGTTTTCTTGCAATAAATCGTTTGTTTGGCGATATGTCGCACCGTCTTCTTGAAATAAAACATTGTTAATATCCACCTTTAACAGTTCAGGCTAAATATTTTCTGTTAGAATATTTCTATGGCGTTCACCTTTAACAGTAACACTTCCATCACTTCCACATTTCCATCATCTTCTTCAACAAAATAAGGTCCTAGCACTCTTTCAGCCCATAAACCGCACAAAACAGTTACTTTCTGCAATGGTATCCCATCCATATTCCTTTTTAATACTAATAAATGTCTTTAATATTTCTAGAAGATTACATAGTTCTGAATTTCCAATTTAGTGTTATTTGCATTAGGAACTTTATTTTTTTGGCGGTTATGATAACTAGCATTGTCCATTGTCCAATTACGCTTTCCTTAAACACATTGGGCGAAAGGCTATTTATAAACCAATTTTCAAAAAGTTTTCCTGTGGTGTCGTCATGGTAGTCCAAAGATGAATGTTTAATATTTTTGGAGGATAACCGTAAACAATTTGGAATCATCCATCTTCTTGATGTATGTACCCATCCTTTTGCTGGCGTTTCATGTGTATCGAACCATGTTTTATCAAGGTAGATAATGGGACGATTTTCTAATCTTTATTTTTTTATGGAATTTAAGTAGTCAAACCGCCATCGTCGCAATCGTTATGATTCCTTTAATATTTGTCTTTTATTAATGGTCCGATATGCAAAACCAAAAGATGATAATATTCTCCGGAGGCTAGTTCTGCTGCAAAGAATGTTGGCTTCATCATTCCTTAGTCGCTGTTGCAATGAATGCAATGCAGGCCCAGTTTGCTCTTCATACATAGAATAAATTTTGCTTCGAATGAAATCTTTGATGCTTTCGTCAACATATTTGCTTTTACCAGAATCACTACGAACTTTTTTAGCTTTAATTGGCTTCGTCACAATATCTTTAGCTGTAGACAACGGCGTTTTCGTTAATGAATACGTTTCTGCTGCGGCTGCATTTACATTAAGCCCCCTATTTAATAAAGAAACATACGCATTTTTAACAATTTGCTTAGCATCGGACTATAAATATTTTCTTTTTAAATTATCACTACCGGAGGCACAATGATCATTATCTTGCCAAGAACGCCACATTTTTAGTACATTTGGAATAATAAAAATTCGATCGAAATTATAGAACTTTAGTTTGCAACTAAATGCGAACTAAACAAAAATATTTTGAAACTACTAAACCGGATATAAAATTAATTTTATCTTTTAACGTGTTATTTTATTAGGCCTGGCTCTGTTTACGTTTTTTGCAACTTTGCCGGGTTTCATTACGACAAGTGTTGTTAACAGTTTATTGCAGCCATTCGGTCAACGATATATCTTGAACCGCACTATACTGAACTGAAACTTATGTTTCAAATTTCTGATACTCTTTTTCGAAAAATGTATATTTATTTATCTTATGACTGCAATATATTTATTTTGTTTTGTATTGTCATTCTGAAAATCCTTCATTCTGCAATTCATGGTACCATCAATATGTTATGGAATGATTTACTTAACAGAAAAAATTGGGTATTTGAAGTGTTATTTTGATAACGTAGAATATTTTACGTTGATAATTTTAATTTTTGGACTTGCTAAAAGCAAATATAACATACGCAAAATAACGATAAGATAAAAGACCAATTAGATTTTGTGATAATTATTTTCCATGTAGACAAGGTGTATTATGGGAAAGTGTCATTAACCTAACCATTTTTATAATGGGTATTGTAATAACAAAGCCAACGATGATTTGATATGTATTACAATATTTAAAAATACAGAGAAGGTTATTTCAGATACAGGGTGGTCTAAAGAGTTAATGATTGTTTGAGCTGTAGAAAATTTGGTAGAAGGGGTAGAAAAGTGGGGTCGGTCTTAAACGATAGTTTGGTTCAGGGAAATTTATATATATCTCATGGGTCAGATAGAGATCCCCAAAACAAAAAATTGCCTCTGCAGAGAAATCTAACTGAAAATGAGTAGGAGCTTGCAGGTTAATTCAAAAACCTGGCTAAATTAGTCAAAGTCGAAATCAGGGAAATTTAGTCACCATGCAGTGCTACACGGGAGAGGTGCGCGAGTATTACCGCAATAACAATTCCGCCACTATTGCGCGCCGTATTGCGGGCCGTAGATTTCAAAAACATTTCAATTTGCACGATGTACAGCAATGTCCAAGCCTTCCGTTGATTAATCAATAGGTTCGTAAGTTTGATGAAACCGGTTCAACGTTAAATAAACGCGACCCCTGCCATCGAAGATCAGCAAGAATGAAAATATTAAGAGAGTGAGAACGCCGTGCACCAACAACCAAATTTATCGACTCGAAAACGTGCAGGTGCTTTAAATGTGACGAGATCGTCGATACGTCGCATCCTTCACAAAGATTTACGCATGCACCCGTACAAGATTCAGTTAGTGTGAGAATTGAAGCCGGTGGACCTGGCTGATAGATTTTTATTCGCTCGATTATTCGAACGAAATGATGAACCGATTTCCAGTAATCGACAACATCTTATTCTCCGATGAGGCTCATTTCTACCTTAATGATCATGTCAATAATCAAAATTGTCGTTGATGGTGTGGAGAAAATCCTAAAAAAAAACATGAAAGGCCTCTGCATAGCCTGAATGTCATAGTTTGGGCTGCAATGTCGGCATCCGGAATAATCGAAGCCCGCCAAGATCGCGCAGTAACGGTGAATTCTCAGCATTATGTCGACATACTTCAAACTTTTTTCACTCCTGTTCTTCAAGAATTTGAAGGATGCACTCAGGAACAGCATGGAACCACCTGTCATACTTCCAATCTCTCTTTGCTCGTTGTTCAGGCGCTTTTCTTGGGAAAATTAATTTCTCGAAAGCCGGAAGTAGACCGCCCGAAGCCTGTACCTGATTTCCTGTGATTTTTATAGGGGTATCTTAAAAGTCAAGTGTACCGTAACCGCCCCACCACTCTGGAAGATCTAAATTGGAAGAATATTCGTCAAGAAATCGAAGCCATAACTGCAGACACTTGTTATTATCACACTATTATTATCTGGGAAGTAAACTAAACCAAAACATCACAGAATAAATCTGGATAGTCCGGTAATATATATTTTATTTTGAAGAATAAATTAAGGCATTATGTTTTAAAAATAACTTGGGGCCAATGTCCTCTCGGCTTCGTCTGGTGGTATGTCCAGTTCAGACCCAACTTTCGATTAACTCTTTCACACATATCGCGAGGTATATCATCAATGGCAGCCTGAATTTTTCGTTTATGGTCAGGAATTCTTCGCGATTTATTTCTGTAAACCAGAAATTTAACATAACTCTACAAAAAATAATCAAATGTCGTGAGATCGCATGATCTTGGTGGTCAGTTGGCATTACCATTTAGCGAAATAACACGTCGAGGAAACTTTTCTTGCAGTAAATCGTTTGTCATATTGAAATAAAGTATTGGTTATATCCACATTTATCAGTTCAAGCCAAAGATATTCTGTTAGCATAATCTTATAGCGTTCGCTATTAACAGTAATGTCTTAATAAAAGGTCTCATCACTTCTTCAACTCAAAAACGATACCAAACGGTGGGTTTCTGAGGATGAAGAGGTAACTTCTAAATCACTTGACGATTTTTATCGGTCCAAATCCTGCAGTTAAGTTTGTTCATAAACACATTAAGCCGAAAATGCACGCTTCATTCTAAAATATTATTTTCATTCAAGTTATATCCATTCATGTTCCGACGCTCTTATTGAACAACTTTTTATATCTAGTGATCATTATGAGATGCCGCTAAATTTAAGATTTATCATTTCTTGAGAATGTTGATTATTACCAAAATGCCTATAGAAAACTGTTCACAAATGGTTTGGGTTTTTTAAGAATATTTTAGTGATACACCAAATTCGAAACGTTGAATTATTAAATATATTTTTTTTATTTTAAAAGGATCTTATGTAATCCTTTCAGATAAATTCAACAAGTTAGCTTGAGATAAAGAACGAAAAATTTGAACCAATAAGACATGACCTATGCGAGTAAATAAAAAAAAATAAGTGTAATGACATTGCAGTACGCAAAAAGATAAAAACCTGGACCTATAATTCCACATCATACCGTTGTTATCAGCGAAAAAATATTCTTATTTCGGAATTATTATATGTATAGTCTTATTGGCATTCATTATAGCCAAACGTTACTTATCTCAAAGATAAGTTAATTACTGCTAACATGGAGTATGATACATTATAAACTTAGCAAGTAATAAAAATAATGTTACACGTCGCGAATGTTTGAAAATACGAGAGGAAAATATAAACATTTTCATCCGTTTGAGAATATTTTTCGCGTTAACAAAATGTGTGTCAAAGTAATAAAACCGTTTTGCAATACCGTTACTTGTTAACACTGATTTTCTGGAATTCTATGACTAAAAAGGAAGAGAATCGAGAAATTGTTATGATTCGTAATTATTCAAATGGTATTACAGACGAATTATTATCATAACTATTACTAAATGTATGAGGAGAGAGTGAAAAGTTGCCTCATTTTTAGTAACGCTCCATGAAATTTAGATCGATCTGATACTTTATTTTGGCAATTTTTGAAATCAGGTAATTTCCATAGTTTTGCTATTACGAAAAAAATGAATTTCTTGTGCTGATTAAGCTCCACTTTTTGCTTGGAAAAACCATCGCGCAATGCACATCATATTTCAAGGTTCATAATTAGTTTACTGAGTTTTAATGTGGTCGGACCAACATGAATGACGCTCCGCGCTCAGGCCGCCCCGCTAACGCCACTACTAAAGAAATGGTCAACAAAATCTATGGTATTGTATTAGCCAATTGCAGAGTAAAAGTTAGAGGGATTGTTGACATGAAAAATATCTCGGATGAATGCGTAGAAAAAAGAAGAAATTAAAAGGAGGTATGTCCACACTTGCACCATCGCATGCGATGTTGAACGAAAGGCATGCAAGGTCGCAAGGAAAAATCATGACGCACGAAGAGATGCAGAGGAAGCTCACCGATTCCCATCCATTTTGGGTATCTTGATATAATCAATCACTTCTTGATATAATTTGCAAGTGTTTGCAATAGTGTACACATTTAATTTAAAGTAAAGTAGATTAATTTTATTAAATTACATAGATATATTAAATTATATATTTAAGATATATTTATATAAATTATTATATATAAATTATATATTAACAAATTTATATTAAATTTTGAAAGTAATATTTTTTTATTTTTTATTTTTTGGCGAACTCCAGGGCACGCCGAAATCACAGCAGAAATGCTGAGATATATATGGGAGAAATAGCAAAGGAAGAAATCTTGTCACTACTAAGCGATAATATAATAGAAAAGAAAGTACCAACAGTCTTGAATATTGGTATAATATTGCCCTTGTTTAAAAAAGGCGATATCAAAGAATGTAAAAACTACAGAGGAATCACACCAACAGGTTTACCTAGAAAAATATTTACTAAAATAATATTTACTATAATTATTATTTACTAACCCTTCTGGGAAATCAATATTTACCAGAATTATAGGCTGGGAGAAAAATTAGAAGCAACATTAGAGGAACCACAACATGGTTTTAGAAATGGTAGAAGCACACAAGATCTAATATTTATAACTAGATAACTGTGACAAAAACCGTTAAGGAACGAAACCGATATCCATATTTGTTTCATTGACTGAAAAAAGCATTTGATAGAGTAGAAAGAAGTAATGTCTAGAAAAGCCTAAAGAGAAGAAGGAGTATATAGAAATTATCAAGGCCTTATACAACAAGAATAATCGCATAACGATGAATATTGCAAGAAAGCATAATGCAAGAATACAAAAATAGGTTGTAGAAAAATTAAAAAAAAAATATTCTGAAGAAAAACTACAATATAACTATACCGAATATATGCCGAAGAGCTAAGAAAAGTAAATATGGAAATAAATACCGACAAAAGCAAAACAAAAGTAATTGCAGGCACAAAACTAAAACAAATTTGTACTCGATGGGGAAGGTAATGGGGCAAGTTAAAAACTGTAAGTATTTAGACACAATAATAGAAGATAATGGAAAACAGGACGGTGAAATAAATGAAAAAATGGGAAAATTAAAAACAATATTTCCAGGAAAAAGAGAGATACCGAAAGAGGTAAAAGCACAGGTGTGTCAGAAAGTAGTGAGACCAACAATGATATACGATATCGAATCTTGGACCTTAATAAAGAGAGGCAAATATATAATAACAGTTGCTGAAATCAGATTCCTCCGCGAAATAGAGGGAATTACACGAAGGGATAATGGAACAACTGGAAACGAAAGAGCTATAGAAGAAAGATGGGTGGTGAGTTTGCTCACTGCAAAGCAAAAACAGATTTGAGTGAGCATTGAACAGTGGTGTTTAGACACGTATAAGCGAAATCTAAAAGAGTTTCCGCAGCGATTCATGATTTTTGATGAAACTTGGATTAGTCACTATATAGTAGAAACGAAGGAACAATCAAAACAGTGGATTTTACCTGGCAAATCTGGTTTTACCGTGGTGCCTCAGTGGGTGAAGAAAGGTTTTCATGTGCAGGAAAGGCCAAGGCCACTGTTTTATGAGATTTGAAAGGCATTATCTTCAACGACTATTTTGAAAAGGGAAGGACGATCACAGGAAAGTATTATCATGTATTGTAGGTTAAATTTCACGAACAATTTGTCATTATTATTCGGACTTAGCTCTCTCCGACTTCTTTTTCTTTCCACATATGAAGAAATAGCTGGCTGGAAAGAAATTCATTTGATCCATCGGTCCATGAAATAATAATCTTCAAAAATACATCTTATGCTAGGTAGCACATTTATTTTTGCTAGATTACTTTACATAGTTTTCTTGCATCTAAAAAATAAGGATAAGTGGCCTTATCCTTGTCACAAAAATATCCTTGAAGAAGCAGTGTATATACAGTGTAATATAATATTTTTCCAGTTAGAATATTTATCATTATACAATCCTTGTTTCTTTGTTTATATGACAAAGTAAATTTTACCAGCGATAATGCTATTATCTAACATTCAGAATAATTATTAGCTTTATTTTCCATCAATTTTGTTTATTTTATCCTTATACATTTTATAAATTCTGGAATAAATGTTTGTTATTTGGTGCTAAGTCTACGACTATATGACGGGTGGAATTTTTCTTCCAATAGTGGTATTTCAAGTATTTGCAAACAATTTATATTTTGTACTGTATGATCTGCCACCATCAGGTTGCTTGCATCAAAATATCACCTGTCTTGCAAGTGAAATTATCTGGCTTGGATTCAATAGTCCAAATTATTGTCCAATTGTTTTCGTCTGTTTTTGTTAAATTGAAAGTGTGTCATATTTGGTAATAAGCCAATTGAAATACTTAACAGTACAATGATAACTGACAATGTTTTTGCTGATATTTGACTTTAAATATTTAATCACAATCGTACTATACGTAATATTTTAGAGCACAATACTATTTTTTCTGGTCTCTTTAAAATATCGGTGGTCCATGGTAAGGGATAAGTCCATGGGAGGAATTTAAATGGACACTCACTCTGTACTTTCTTGACACTAATACCATTTTGATTCTGCAGTCTGCATAGTGACAGGTAAATTATATAAAAAAATACGCAGTTGGGAGTCTTCGATGTTATAAGTTTTTGGTAAAACATACGTTTAAGATCAATTCTTCTATTGGAACCTTCGGTGTGAAACACTAAACTTGAAGAGATTTACCACTAAACACCAAATTACTTTTTTTGAACTGCACGACGCACGTTTCGCTAACCATGTTAGCATCATCAGGAGATGATTTAATCCAAAAAAATTAAATCATCTTCTGATGATGCTAACATGGTTATCGAAACGTGCGTCGAGCAATTCAAAAAAAGTGATTTGGTATTTAGTGGTAAATCTCTTCAAGGTTTATACGTACTAAGACTATTCCAAGCGTCTTTTTGATTTTGGTAATGTGTTTGTGCATCACACTTATATACACATTCTTCAACATTTTGGCATCAATTGAATGAAGTGGTCTATATCTGTAGGTACGGTATATCGAGTTACCTATAATTCATGTCGTAGAGCATTTCCACGTTTTTTTACAGGGCATCAAGCCTCATTCAGTTTAGTTACTATAACATATATTAGGTTCTCGACCCCTAGCGCCATCTTTCAACTTCAAAACTAGGTATAATTTAAGTGGTTCCAGCAAATCCGAAATGGAAATTCTAGCTTAAATGATGAAGAACGTCCAGGACAGCCAAAAAGAGTGGAGGAGTTTGAACTGGAATTGACCCTCTTGGAGTAGACCCTTTGATGTTCTGTCATTGTTCTCCATATTCAACAAAATGAAGTTCCTGTATTTCGTGGCCAATGACGAAAAGTGGAGTGAGTCTCCACGATAACCCAAAGAAGAGAAATTCGTGGTTTAATACAGGTGAGTCATCGACTTCAAAACCAATTCCCGCCAAAAAGTGTTGCCGTGTATATGGTGGGATCCGTTGGGCCTCGTGCATTATCAGTTGCTCTAATCTGGTCAAACGGTTACTGCTGACCGTAATGAACATCATCTGATTCGTGTTAGATGCTTTGGAGGAAAAAATACCTTATACTGGCAAAGAGAGAAGGGAAGTTATTTTTTCTTCAGGACAACGCACCGCCCCATACACCAAAAATGACTCTGGAAACGATCACTGAATTGGGCTAGGCGATATTACCGCACCCGGCGTATTCTCCAGTCTTGTCCCCTTCCGATTTTCATCTCTTGCGATCGTTGCAACATCACCGGGCTGATAGCCGCTTTACATTTCTTAAGAAAGGTGACAGTGTATAGACCGTGAGGGAGATTACTTCAGATTATAGCAACTACAGTACTACATCCGATGCGGCAAACTCAGAACTGGGTAGAGATTTCAGTTGAATAAAGAAGTGGTTAAGTAAATGATTGTTATGAGGTACTCCTTTCTAAAAAACACTGGAGACGTTTGACCAAGTGTGTTTTCTGAGCTTGTAGAGAATTGTATTAACATGACATTTATTTCTCATTGTGGCTAAGGATTTTTTTAAATTATTTTCGTATCCTTTTGAGAGCTTAATTATTTACAAACATCTAATACAATTTGATCCTACATAACGCTGTAGTTCAACCAAAAATATTCACTGTTTACATCAGTGTGTCGGTTTTTAAGGAATGTTATATTCGGTATTAATAAATATATAATCAATTTTTCAAGCGATAGCCAGAAGCGTTAGTAAATATTTTTTTTTGGTATGGTCATGGACGACTCAGTTGATAAGGAATAACGCTCGTATATTAAACGTGCGTCGTTGTTTGTTCGCTGCTGAGTTCATTCCAGACGTTAGACACGATCTAAATAACCTTAGACTGCATTGTTGATAATAAAAACGTTCAGCCTTGAGGTCATCTGAAATGAGGTAAACAGGTATATGATGTTTGACATTATCATATCGTATTTTTTTTCTATTTCTATGAAATTCTTGAGTGTTTTAAATAATGATAAAATTGTTTTGACGCATTGATTTACTGTATATTACGGATGAAACAATTCGAGACGTTATAAGTTGTTTTGAATGGACTGAAACAATCACTGAACTGGACTGAAACAATAACAGAGGAATGATGTTCAAAATCAACTTCTACTAGAATTTTTTCCTACAAACTCGTTTTTTATTAGTCTTTACGTCTTCCTGTGAAGATTTATTGCTCTATATGCTTAATTGCTTTCACCAAGATCGTACAGTACTGCGATAGTGATGCGTACAGATTGTATAATTCTCTTCAAAATCGCCCTTCGGTGATTCATGCCGTTTTTCCTTCAAAGTTTTACTTCTTTTTAGTTTTACTTAGTTTTATTTCTATTGTTTGTCTTTTTTCTTATAGACACATTTTTATGGAGATATAAGATTGTTTCTTGCGAATTAACGAGTGAAAAACTCGAATTATTAATTAACGAATTAACGAAGAAAATTGTGCTAGAAATTATTGCCGACAATAACAGTGGCAAACGTTTACGCGAAGCTACGCTGTGAGAAAGAATTGCTACATGCTTAGTAATTGAGATTTAAGGATCAGTTTTTGCAAGAGGGTACGAAGATTAGAAGTTAGAAGAGTGAAGGAGTGCTGTAAACTGATAGATCGAAATTAATAATCCTCATTTTTTGCTCGAATTGCTCAAATCTTAGGTGGCATCGACTGTGAAATATAGCGGTGGTTCTATAATGGTTTAGGTTTTATCGCTATGTCTTATATCTTATACCATCTTGTTAAAATAGGGTGAATAATAGGAAAAGCGCTTTACAGAAACATGTTTAAAATGAATACCATCTCGGATACTCTCGGATACGAACCTTTAAAACCCTTTGCAGCCACATTCGCAAAAGTATTAGAAAGGATTCTTAGAATATGCCAATAATAATACAATCCAGAAGTGGTCGTATTGATGAAAGCAAATTTGAAATAAAATTATCGCAAATTGAAAAGCAAATTTCAATTATGTAAATGACTGACTGTACGTATTTGGAAAATAGACTAGGTGAAAACAATATAATATTACAACATAATATTACAATATAATATTACAACATAATATTTCAATATAATATTACAACATAATATTACAACATAATATTACAACATAATATTACAACATAATATTACAACATAATATTACAACATAATATTACAACATAATATTACAACATAATATTACAACATAATATTACAACATAATATTACAACATAATATTACAACATAATATTACAACATAATATTACATGATATTACAACATGATATTACAACATAATATAACAACATAATATTACAACATAATATTACAACATAATATTACAACATAATATTACAACATAATATTACAACATGATATTACAACATAATATTACAACATAATATTACAACATAATATTACAACATAATATTACAACATAATATAACAACATAATATTACAACATAATATTACAACATAATATTACAACATGATATTACAACATGATATTACAACATAATATTACAACATGATATTACAACATAATATTACAACATAATATTATTATTAGTCCGGGAGTATATCCAGACGTTTGTATCCCATTTGTTCGTTGTGCTGGTGTGTCGTCAAGGTGGCACTTGGCATTTTCAATCCGTGTCTGAAGACTGAACCATTCCCAAACGTTCAGAAATCGTATTATGATGAGTGACAAAACTTCTTACTCCCTGTAGTTTGTCTTAAGGTATAAATTTATACAAAGAAACACGAAAGTTATGATCTATAAAACGCTCATTTTGCCAGTAGTCACTTACTGGCTGCGAGACGTGGACCGTCATAAATCTTGCAATATTTGAAAAAGGGTAGTCAGAACAATTTTTGGTTTCATGAATGATAATGGAAATTGTTTGCATTAAAGAGATGTCGAAGAACTATTGGACATTAAAATTTGGCAAGGGGCTGTTGGAGATCAATCCAGATGGAGGCGAAAGTTGAATAAGGTCAAGATTCACTGTTGGGCTGTAGCACCACCCGAAGAAGACGAAGATTTCATTTAAAATTATTGCAATAAAAAAAATAAATATACACTTATGAACGGTAGTGTGTATTTAAATCAATTTTTATTCATGACTCGTAAAAAGTTACTCTAGCGCGAATATTGTAATAAACTAAAACTACCAATCTTTATATTATATTTTATACTGATGTGTTTAAATAATGCCATAAAAAAATAATGGTGTATGATCACGTGGTTTTCATGGTTTCAATTAATAAACTGTAAAAAAGACAATAAAATGTCAAAATATTTTATAGCGCCATCTGTTGAGAACAAATGTTGGCAACGGTATATCCATACAATAATAGCCCAATTAAGGAACGAGCATATTAATAAAACTAAATGCCAAAAGCTTTACAATAAATCATTCTCTATATTTAAGTTATATTTAAAAATATAATCAAAAATTATACGAGTTTGCTGCAGCATTAATGCAAAACAAAAAAAAATAACATATTCAAAATACATTATTCAAGTTGGTGATAATATATGTCAAAGGATAAACTAAGTTGATCTTTTTACGTAAATATCTGATAATTCTTTCTCGGTCGTGAAATGTAAGCAGAAAAAAATAATTTAGAAAAACATTTTTATAGCCCAGTTTGAAAACGAAATTCGGCAAGGTAATCAAAATTATTAACTCAAATTATAAACAACACTGTAATTGTTGACCTTTCGGACAAAATTAGATCTACAAAGTATAATTTTGTAATTATTTTAGGAGGGTCTTTCGAAAAGTTTTCGATCTGACGAAGAAAACAAAATTTTTCAGATTTTTTTATATTTCATCGTAGTCATTTTGCAATTCAATACATTTAGACCAACGATGTTCCAACTTTCTAATAACTTCAGTATAATGCGATTTATCCAACTCTGTAAAGCAAAAGTGCGTGCAGGTGCATTCTCGTCGTGAACACCCTTCGATTGATACGGTAGTGAAGCGTAATACCTCTCCAATAATGGTCATACCTTTTCCCAGGTACTCCATGAGAATCCCAGAAAACCATTTTCGGTTTCTTTCTTTGGCGCGTTTTTACATGCCTCCAACCACTGTTTGAACTTTTGCTTCATCTCTGGCGTGTAATGGGGAATCTATGTTTTATCTATTGTTAAAAAATGTCGAAGAAACTCAGTAGAATCGCGTTTAAATAAGTCTAAATACTATTGAGAATCCTACTTGACAAATATAGTAACTTGATCATACTTGAACCATATCCGTGTCAAGCCAAGAACTTTTCGACTGACCCCTTGTAAATGATGTAAAATATGTTTTTTAAATCCTGTTAATGAAATATATTAACTAATACCATACAGAAAACTCTATTATAACGGTAAGTATTAGATGTTCTGAAATGTATAAAGATGGTTTATCAAGTATAAATTGTGACATGTCTCAAACATCTCGTTTAGGAAGATATGTCACTTAGACAATGATGTTTTACGGGCAATTGTAGCGTAAAAATATAGAAAATAAACTGAAATGCGAGAACTATCGTGGCACATTGACATCGTGACATCATTGCTTTACACAACTTAATACAATATGTACCACAACAATAATACTATATATCGAAGAAGAAATGGGCGAATATCAGACAGGATTTAGAAGGGGGCGCTCAACAATAGATTAACTGTTCATAGTCCGTCAAATAATCGAGAAAACAACCGAATTTAATACTCGTTTATTCCAAATATTCATATATTTCATATTGGCATACGACCGCGTACAAAAAGCAGTTGTATATAATGCCATGGAGGAAAAGGGCAGCAAAATTTATAAATTAACGAGGATGAATATGCTGAATTCCTACACACAAGTAAAAATCCAATAACACATCATGGTAAAATTTGAGATCGAAGAAGGTTTTCGAGAGGGGAACGGATTAGTGCCAGTTCTGTTTAACATAATACTGAATAAAGTCATCATCGAAGCACATATAGACGTAAATGGAACAAGGATATGCAGATGACCTAAACGTATTAACACGATCAAAAAAATTATTAAGAGAATGTGATAATAAAGAATGAGATGAAAGCCAACATAGATATAGACAAAACAAAGGTGGTGGAAAAAAGAACCAAATCAACAACATAGAATCGAAGAACAGAGCTGAATAAACGGACAAACTTGACGAAAACGACAAAATCGTAGGAGCTATCAGAAATCGTATTATGAAGGGTAACAAATTTGCTTAATCCCTGCATTCTGTCCTATGATCTAAACGTATTCAAAGTAACACGAAAATTGGGATCTATAAACACTCATTCCGCCAGTAGTCATCGTAGGCTGCGAGACTTGGATCCTCACAAAGTAAACATAAGAGATGCTTGCAGTATTTGAAAGAAGGGTATTCAGGAGAATTTTTGCTCTTGTGAATGACAATTATATTTGGAGGATCAGTTCAGGTAACTTCGAACTCAAGCAATTGTACAAATATATTATAGATTCGTGAGCGTTCAGCGATTCAGATGGGCGTGCCGAGAATACCAGAAAACCTAATACCAAGGAAAATCATGAAGTGATGAATAGGGGGTACCAGAAAAAAAGGTAGACTAAAGACATGATGGCAGGGCAATATGAGGAGAGGTGCTGAAGAGCTACGGCACTTCAAAAACTGGTAAGGAACTGCTGGAGATCGATCCGATTGGAGGCGAAGGTTGAAAGAGATCAAGGCTCACTGATGGGCTGTAGCACCATAAGAAGAAGAAGATTGGATCATCTTATTTACTTTGGTCAATAGCTTCAGAACATTTAAAGCAAATGTTAGTCAGTCAACACAGAAAGTGCATGGATTCTATATAATCTAATAGAATAAAACAATCTTAATCGGGAAATCGGATAATATTTAACCATTTCTTGATGTTGGTATGGTTAATATAGACAAAAAATGGGTACTTTATAATAACCGCATATGCAAAAGACAATTATTCAATCTAACACAAATCTCCAGTATATATATATATATATATATATATATATATATATATATATATATATATATATATATATATATATATATATATATATATATAAAAATAGGTTTACACCCTGTTTGTACAAATGTTTTTCTTTGTGTTTCGACAATATTTAAGGCATACTTCATCTGAAAGTCGTAGAACTCGGTCAAACTTTAACTTCAGAACTCTATTTTGAACAGGCAGAACCAAATCAAGCTATCATTAACAGGCATCTAGCGCCTGGTCAATAGAAAATGTGTGATTCTACAGCATGATAATGTAAGAATGCACTATGCACAAAATACCATTCAAAATACATATTTTAAAAAGTATCCAGGGATGCTTAACTCAAAGAGATTTACCAGTAATTAAAATTAAATCATTAAAATTGAGATTTAATCTCACCAAGAACCTCAAAAATAAAATTATTATATACACACTTGTGTTATAATAAATTGTGTTATATATAGTTGTGTTATACTATACTATTACTTGTGTTATACTTGTGTAAAACTTGTATTGGGTTACTTGTATAATATTGTCATAAAAAGTTCCTTTTAGGGCCAGTTTGAGTTTTGGGAACAGGAAATAGCCATACGGAGATAAATCGGGCGAATACGGAGGATGTTGAAGCACATACTTGTTTTTCTTCCAAAAATTCACGGACAGCGACCGTCCTGTAAGATTGATATTGGGTTGATATTGCGCTTGATATTGGGTCCTCACTAGAACGATTCCCTTCCACAAACACTCCATAACACCCAGATAACCAGATAATATTCACCAATGACATTTCGACCCTGTGGAACGAATTCACGAAGAATAATACCTTTGTAGTAGTAAAAACAGGGTCGTCTTCCAAAGCATCACGACCGTTCTGGAATCTCTTATACAACTCGAACACACGTGTACTGGATAAGCAATTAATACCATAAACACCATAAACTTTTTTCAGCAATTCAAATGTTTCTGTAAAAGTTTTACCGAGCTTGAAACAAAATTGTTTTGTTGGACAACATCCTTTTGTTCCATCGTGTTTTTGTGACGAGGTGACAAAAGATAGTCACTTTAAGCACTATAACTTGACAATCCATTGATGGATTTTAATGATGACGGTCTCTTTTTATAGAAGAGAAATACAACTTTCAGTAATATACTGTTTCAATAGATGGCGCTAGTAGTTTTCTTTAAATTTAAAAAGTTCTGTTATTTTTCCGATATACTGTGTATGTAAAAGGATTATCTAAATTCCTTTTAATAATTGATACCTTGAACTTTTCTTATACACAATCCGAAACAGTTTTATTTTTATAAAAAATGCTGTATATTGACACACTTATTGCATCATCATTTAACCTGTTATTTTAGCTGGACCATTATGAATACCAAATAACGCATGGAATTGAGATTCATTAGAATTTGTAAAATTATTTTCACAGACCGATCAGGTTTTGTAGATGCTGCCATTAAGGTTTTTCGATCTAGGATTATTCAGTTGCCTGAAAGATGCCGAAAGTCTATAGAAAGAAATAAGTGTCAAAAGTAGTAAAAAAAAAGACCTACTATTTTCTGATGCTATTTTTTCATAATGTTTTTGAAGGCTATTGAACTTATCTTATTTAAAAGTGTTCTCTTGCAAATTATCGTTTTTATTAAAATTATTATTAAAGTAAACAACTGTGAAACGGGATGAATTTTATATCGATCGAAGAGCATATATTTTTTAGTATAAACACAAATCATAAATAATTCAACGAAATTATCCTAAAACAATAAATTAAGCGAACAAATGAAAGGAATAAAATTCGTATAAATGGAAATATATATATTTGATGCTGTTAATGAAAGGGCAAATGATCGCCGAAGAAATACCACCGAAAAAAGAAACTTTTCTCATAATGAAACGAAGCTGAATATAGTGATATAACGACGAACTTAATAATTAAGTAAAAAAGTTAAGAACATCGAGAATCATCATAAAAAGTTAAAAATCACCGATCGTTCTACGATTTTCACAATCAAGTTCAATAAAACTGAAAGTATTGGTAAAACAAAAATTATAATGTCATTTTCTGATGATGATGCAAATTAGAATTTATTATAATACTAGCTGTACCCAGCCACACGTTGCTGTGGTTCAGTCTGGTTAAATAATTAAATCAAAATGAGTAATCGAATCAAACAATTCGAAATCCTTGAAAATTCAATTTAACAATGCAATCGGAAACATTGAAAATGCTAAGTGACAGCAGTTGGCAAGAAGCACACTGTCCGGCATGAGCACTGTTTAGTATTGTGTGTTTAGTTTGGCGTATTGCGTAACAGATGGCGCTATTTTTCAACAAAAGCATGTTTTTACCTGTCACAGGTGTGATATCTATATAATAGATATACAAACACGCGTGTATTCGAATGCAACGTTGTGTCAAAATTTCAATGCAATCAGTGAAGAACTTTCGGAGATTTAAGATTTTGAACAAACGAACATTTACATTTTCATTTATCACTTGTCTGAAATTTAGAGACGCATCTTTTGCTGAGCGTGTCGACATTATCATGATATACTAGGATGTAACAAAAGTATGAGGTATATTTTTTAAATAAGGTCCGTTTTTTAGTAACAAGAAAAATACTATAAATATTATTAACATATATTTTTTCCATATTCTACATATTTTTATCTACTTTTCCAGATAATTTCCATTTCTATTCAAATATTTATCAATCCATAACTGCAGTTTTAATTTTTTCATCGTCGTTGAACCGTCGACCACAATGAAATCATTGCATGCAAGGTCTGGACTGTAAGGTGCATGATCCAGTTCGTTCCATCCAGAAGACTTGATTAGACCTTCTGTTTGTGCAGAAACATGTGGCCTTGCATTGTCATGGAGCAACATCACACCAAAGGACAATACGCTACACCACTTGTTTTGTATGGCACCCCGGAGTTTTCTCAAGGTGACACAATACGCATCAGAATTGAATGCTGTGCTTCTCGGCATAAAATCCACAGAATCCCTTTTCTGTCCCAAAAGACAATTGTCATGATTTTTCGCGTGGAATTTATCTGTTTGGCTTTCACTCTAGTTGGCTACGATTTGTGTCGCCATTCCATTAACTGTTGCTTGGACTCAGGAACCATGTGAGACTCCCAATTCTCATCCCCTGTAATGATGTGGTCTAGCAATTCATCTCCTTCCTGATTGTATCGAGTCAAAAAGGAACCTGTGGAAATTCACTTGATAACTTTGAAATCGTGAATCGTTGGTCATCTCGAATTTTGTTGTCGAACTTTACGAACCAAATCTTTGGACGTCAGAGAAGGTCGGCCAAGGCGTGCCTCATCATGCACATTAACCCGCCCGTTCTTGAACAATAATATGATCAAATGGCAATGATAGTTGCTTACATGATTCATTAGATGGCGTGTTGGGAAATTTCAAACTCGTGCGTTTAGTTGCTTGATTGAAGGCGATCGAGTAAAGTAAACAAGTTCTGATATTACCCACTTTCGAACTTTACTGTCACTCAAATTTGGATATTTTGCTAAATTACCAGCTAGACTTGAATGGTTCACCATTATTAAATTTATATTGCCCTCCTAGACGTTGAAAAAATGGATTTCCCCACTATCATTTTTTATGGTATTATTAGGTCGATGGGCAGTTTAGGTTGTAATTACTTTTCTTACTGTTAGTTTAACATAGTTCGTCTTTGAGAAAGGCACTGTATGTTGAAACAATTGTTATACATATAATTTTAAATATAGTGGAAATTTTAGATGTTAATCTTTCCTTATTTAATTTAAAATGAATTTCCATCAAGTATTGGCTACCTCAGTTAAATCATCCGTCCGAATATTTTTGAGGTGTATAAAAACATTATTTATGTTTCTTTGTAGTGCGGTAAAATATACGAGTAGAATTTTTTTGCGCAAATTGGAACTGCTAGAATGATTTTTTAAATGGAATGTCCCAATATTTATGGGATCCACTGCATTTGTTAGTGTGTTTTGCGCTGTTTACTATCAAATTATAATACCAGGTGTCCAGAAATGTTCATATTTAACTACTTGTTTGCTCCTACGTGGCGCAGAACGCGATGGTCGTGTTAACTTTACATCGAAGCTTGGTTCATGGAAAATTAGTTGCCATGAAGCGTTTCACCGGACAATAACGTGCTTTCTGTGTTCGCGCATATTATCAAAACAACAATACCCTTATTACGGCTCGTCGTCTTTATAGGGCTGAGTATAATTTATAAGACATAAATGAGGCGCCAAGTGTTAATTTAATAAAGAAATGGATAACAAAGTTTGAAATTACGGCAGAACATTGAACGTGTGCGTAAGTTGATTAGAAAATCCATCCCAATCCGTACGGAAGCGAAGTAGCCAGGTACACATTAAGAAATCTTCACTGCATGTCATTTTAAAAAAAGATCTTCGTCTTCATCCCTACAGAATTCAAATTGTGTAAGAAATGGAAGAAACTACAGGAATTATTCCCAGGAAAAGTAATATAGAGGTGACATAAATTGGCTGCCAAGAAGTCCAGCTTTAACTCTTGCTTGATTGCCTTGCTTGATTTTTTCTTGTGGGGTTATGTCAAGAGTAAAGTTTATAACAATAAATCACGTACCATACTGCAACTAAAGGAAATTGATTGAATTAAGAAGTTTTATGGCTGCGTCAGCGTCTAAAAGACTACTTGGCAGCCCCAATTAAAAGAGAATAATATTCATGACATCCATTCAAGTCCAGACATATGTGCGGCAGGGTGATAGCACATTTTCGATCATACCTTCAAAAATGCCAGCCCCGCGAAGATCGCCATCCGGACAGTATTATTTTTGTTAAATAATTTTGTTAAAAGTTAAAAAAACACTATTACAAATAAATTATTATACTTTAAATTGACTTCTACTAATTATACCTGCAAAAATAAACAATAATATTAAAGCTAAAAATATTATTTAAGAGCTGTTCGAGTAGGACAGTTCTAAAAATTCTACCCCTGTCACTGACAATGCAAATATGATCAAATTATTATAATATTTGCTTACATGATTCATTAGATGGCGTGATACGAAATTTCAAACTCGTGCGTTTAGTTTCTTGTTTGAAGGCGATCGAAAAGCAAACAAGTTCTGATATTTTCAGAAAAATGTATAAAAAGAGTCAGATTCCCTTTTAAAGATGCTTCCTCTTCATGGACAGTAAAAAAAACTAACATCGATTGAAGATCACAAACACTAGAGACGAAGCAACAGTCCAAAGCAGTGGGTGGTAGTAGATAAAAGTATGCCAAAGAAAGCGAAAACTCTTCCATGTACAGGATACAGGACAGGAAGTAATTGCTACGGCTTTCTGGGATTCTCATGGTTTGGTGCTCAAAGACTACCTGGCAAAAGGCAGGTTAGTTCACTGAGGTTATTACGCTTCATTCCTCGATCAATTTAAGGTTAAGAGTTCACATCTGGGCAAAAATGGAGTGTTTTTTTCATTACAATAATGTGTTTGCATACACATCTCTGGTTGTTGCTGCAAAACTACATGACCTACGCCTCGAAGTAATTTCATATGCGTCGTATTCGTCTCCCAGTAATTATTTCCTCTTTTCAAGCCTATAGAAACGGTTCGCTGAACGAAGATTCACTTCAAATGAACATAATACAACCCAAATTGGACAAATCGCCTTCACTGAGGTTGTTAAAAGGAACGTCTTTGATCTAAATATATTGAATTGCAAGGCGATTACGTTAAAATAAGTAGAGAACTTTTCGAATGATGTTCTTATTGAGTCGTACATCGAGTGTCTGAGACTTTGAGATCATCATAAAAAATATATAATACAGGTATTAGGAATGCTGAACTGGAAGCAATATTATTAAACAACATCTTCCTGTAACAATAAATTGTAGAAATGCTACTTAATTTTAGTTAGACATTGTGGTCTTTCGTTCTAGTTTATTACTACTTGGATTGGATGTGTCATAATACCCATCACATTCACCACACATTTCACAATAAAACTACTTGTTCTTTACAGGCCTTAAATGGTAACGAAATTATTTCTATACACTTATGTCGATATTAAGTGATTCTTGAGACAATAAATTATGGTGTACAGTAATGAGGGAATTTTCTATTGCATATCATGATGTCAAAAAGATAAATAAATAATATATTATTGAACACGGTTTTTATTTTACGTAAAAAAACTTCATTTGAAAAAAAATCCACCTTCACTTTGTTTTAAATTGATAAAACTCTTGGCGCATTTTACATTTTGGACAATATTTTTGAACAAGTCAAAGTTCAAAGAGATTTACCACTAAACACCATCAAATCACTTGTTTTTATTTTTTCGACGCATATTTCGCTAAACAAGTTAGCATCATCAGGAGATGATTCAATCTCAGATTGAATTGAAGTTCACGTAGTTTAATTCTTATATTAGAACCTTTAGTATGAAACACTCAACTCAAAGAGACTTATTACAAAACACCGAATCATTTCGCTAACCATGTTCGCATTACCAGGAGGTGATTGAATCTAGGAGACGCGCGCCGAGAAATCACAAACAAGTGATTTGATGTTTTGTGGCAAACGTCTTTGAGTTTAGTTTAAGTCAATATAGTGATAAATATTATTCAGGATTTCAAAGTCATCCGTAGTATTATCAGAAATTTTATAAATTAACTATAAACAATGGGTTTGATAAATAAAAAAAATCTGATGTCTTATATATCATAAATATTTCCAACAAGTATTCTCTTCAAAACAAGTGATTGAAGAAGCAATGCAATGTAATGACTGAAGTGGAAAGAGTGAATATGACACAGGTATACGAAGATAGAGTGAAAAGTCTGACTTTCTTCCGATAGATGGTGGTGTAATCCCAAAAGTGATGGTATTTCTGAAAAGTAGTTTATTTTCTAGTAAGCCTCCATAAATTTTAAGTTGATATCACACTTAGTTATGCTCTGACAGTCTTTGAAAGAATGCAATTTGTATGTGGATTAACCATGGTGGATTAACCATAACTGTTTGCGTGGAAAGACCATTGGGTAAATCGAAGAAAAGTTGATAAAGTATTGAGGACTCGTTCACATTTTATGGTTTGTAAGTGGTTTACTGAATTTCGATGTGCTGGAACGAGTACGAGTGTCGTTCCGTGCTCAGGACGTCCCGTTGATGGCACTACTGAGGAAATGGTCAATGAAATCCATGATATTGTGTTGGTCGATCGCAGAGTAAAGGCTAGAGAGATTGTTAAGTATCAGCGTGATAGGTGCCGCATTTGCTCACTACAAAGCAAAAAAACGGAATCGAGTAACAAGTTCGCAGCGGTTTACAAGACATGTATAAGCTCAATTTGAAGGAGTTTCTGCGGCGATTCGGGACGAAACTTGAATTTATCATTATATACAAAAAACAATTTTACTCGAACATGGTATAATATTCATCGACCATTTGGAAATGGGAAAGACGATAACATGAAATTGTTATGTCGCATTATTAGTCAAATTCCACAAAAAGATCATAAAAAACACCTTCATTTAGTGAAGAAAAAGAGTTGCGGCATCCACTCTATTTTCTGGACGTGGCTCCCTTAGATTTTTCACTTTTCAGACATGAAGAAATGATTGGTTGAAAAGAAATTTGCTTCAAATGAAGCGATCATTGTCGAAACAGAGAATTGTTCGGTAAGTCGTACATTTTACAATGCACAAAAATTGGAAATCGTGTACGGAGCTAAAATGAAACTACGTTGAAAAATAAATAGATTTTAGACCTAAAAAAAATTATTTCAAAAGTATTTAACTTTTCATTCTACCATCGCATGCTGTGAAAGAAGGAATGTATATGTATACCAATTGCATAAATATTTATGGAGAGAACAATATTGTAGATTGCTCTAAAAAGACAGTGCAGATATTATCGACCATATACTTGACGAGCATCTTTAAAGAACGTCCGTAGTATGAAAAAATAAGTATTAAATATTATAATTTCATAACTAGTTTATTAAAATTTAATAATCAGAGATTTTTGTTTATATTCTTACAACAAATTTCCATTACTAGCAACTGAAATTGTAGAGATGGTTTGAGAAGATTGAAATTATGAGATTTATTGATAATTCATCAAATTTTGAACTATCTATATATAAAACATTTGATGTATTCAGTAAATGTTCTTGTCTTTGTTGTAAATACACTTGAACTAGCCCCCGTATGAACACTTACGATAATGTCTCCATTCCGATAGATGCTACGTATCCTAAACATGTCACTGTCGAAGAATGGCAACTCGCAATTCTCTTTCACCACTGAACTTTAGAAGCCGTTTAGCTTCTTTAGCTGATCGTTGCACACGCACCAATCGCACTGGAAAAACCTTTCGGACAGCGACACGTCATCGGGATCACCAATCATCGCAAATGGAAAGGTCAGTGCCGCAACGAAACTGCAGAAATATTGTTTTCGGATGACAGTCCATCCAAAAAACAACACCGCATGGCAAAGACCAACAGCAACAGCACAACACAAGATCGCACGGAACTTGGACGTGACAGAATGCCAAACAACTTATCAGTATGGCCGTGCAGAGCCAAGTAAATTTTCTTATCGCTGGCTGGTGGCTCGGCTAATACGACGAAACTGAAATTATCTTTTTTTTTTTTAAATTATTGTCCGCGTTCGGCTATATCGACGAGCGTTGTCGCGCTGATAAGGGCTCACTCAGTCGTCCTTTTTTCCGACGTGCGAAAATTAACGAACAGACACGACGGTACATCGCTAACGTGCCAAGTTTCGATGCATTTCTTACGTAAATTTCATTTGTTTCGTTCAGTAATAGAGGGAGGGGTGGGGGGACGCAATGCGATACAGAACACATCATTAACTTAATTTTCGTGGAATTTTTGTTATAAAACATTTCTTTGCAGTTAATTATCATCAGGAGACTAACAAAAGTTGGTTAGCGAATAATACTGTGATATAATCAATTTTAAAAATGACACAAAAATTATCTGTAATAACTACCATATACTTAGGTCTTCAACATAATTATAAGCCACCACATTTCCATCGACTGAACTTGAAATTTTTACTTAAGCGATGCGGAATATGTGGAGGATGATGAATTGGAAGCACAGCCGGAAGAAATTCCTTGTAGTATACTGCTAGAACTCGGGCAGGAACTCGAAGTAAAATCGAAAGCCATATCTAAACGTTTACTCAAGCTAGGGAAAATTCAAAAGAAGAGTCGTTGGATCCCCTATGAACTGATTGCTGAGATAAGAGTAGACAGTTTGATGTCGCTGGGTCACTGTTATCTATATTAAAAGAAAAAATAACTTCATGTCTAAGATTATGATCTATGACGAAAAGTGGATTTTCTACTATAAAAGTCGTTCAATAAGTCCTTAGAAAAAGATCATAAAATACATAATCTCCTTTTAGCTCTTTGCATTTTTCCAAGCGTTTCTCCAACATTTTTTAAGCCGTCTAAAACGTAACATTTCGGAGGTCCTCAAAATAGGCACCTGTTTGGACGATGACATCCTCGTTCGATGTGAACCGTTGTTCGCTGAGTTCTTTTTTTAAGTTCGGAAATCAAAAAGTCACTGGGGGTAAAATCCGGCGGATGTTGTAATAATTCGAACTTTAATTCGATGATTCTGGCCATTGAAACTGTACAGATGTCAATCCGTGCATTTTTTTGATGGCAACTTCATTCAACTCAGCTTTGATCTCTTTCAATCGACAATAAAAATGAAACCATGTGATAAATACAACTTTAACAGCCATCTGGTGAATAATGATGCTTACTAAAAACAAACCATTTTCAATGCTACGGGCGCCATTTCTTGGATTTTTTAAGGGGCGAGTGAACGACCCTTGTATAATTCAAAGTGGCCATATGCATGGAATAATCCTGGTAAGCCATCAAGCATTACCGTAAAACCAAATATCCACGCTAAAACGTTATTGGTGTAGTCAGCTGGGCGTACACTATGAGTTACTTCAATCTGTTCATCAGTCACATTCTGCTTCAGGACAACGCATGGTCACATACGATTACCAAGTTGGTAGCCGTTTCTGTTAATGAAGTCGAAACAAGTCTCAATGACTTTATCATATAAAAGCTACCAAGTTTCTTCGATCTAGGATTATACAGCTGCTTGAAAAGATTCTACAGTTGTTTGAAAAGATTCTACAGTTGCTTGAAAAGATTCTACAGTTACTTCAGAGATTCTACAGATGCTTCTCAAAAAAAATATATATTAAAAATAGTGAACCAAAGGGCAACAATTAAGTTGAGGATTTAATATATTAAAACTGAACAGGATGGACATATATGCATTGTTATAGGAGTTCATAAATTCTTTCAGACCTTCTAGTTTTATAGAAAGAATAGATAGATAGAGAAAAGGTCTTCTGGTGAATTTGCATGGACTAGGAAATTGCATCGGATGAACATAGCTTTGCTTAGATGGTTTCATTAGTTATTTTAAGACAGCATTTTTATATTCCCAATGAGGCATATTGTTATAAAACAAAATTACAGTTTGTTTTATAATATCGAATTGAAAATGGTCGTGTTGTAAAAGTCGGAGCTTTGTCAACTGAGTGAATGTTATATTTAAAATATGGTGAGGAGGTACGGGGGGAAATCCAGTTACCACCTCCAATATTACAAGATATGCTCTTGAAGTGACTTATAAGAAACAGACTAAGAAGTGCAAAATGAATTAATTTTTCTATAGGAACCTTCGGTGTGAAACATAAAAGAGATATATAAAGAGGATTCGGCAATAGACACTATAAAACTACAACATTTTTTAAAACTTATATTTTATGTTTGTTTATAGATCCAACAAAAATACATTCTGAAATTTTTCCTTTACGAAAAATAAAATTGAGCATGTATTGTTATATACGACACGATATTGCTTTCCCCTATAAGTTCGATGACATCTATAAGCTCGAGCAAACGAAGCTCCGAAGTTCGTTCTATTAAAAACAGTATTTTTCAACAACAGTTTTATATTCTTCTTTTTCTGAAGTGAGATGATCAAAATTTTATTATTATTTAAAAAGGTGACGAGTAAACGTGTATCAAAACCATCTAATATAAATCAAAATATTTTTTCGTATTTACTCTCCTAAAAAAAAATTCAATAATGAAATTTAAATATGTGACCGAATTTAAATATCTCAAGAACTCCTGCTCTAATTTCTATCGTAGAGCTATTACTGATACATTGAAAACTTCATTTTGTTGTATATATATATATATATATATATATATATATATATATATATATATATATATATATATATATATATATATATATATATATATATATTGATATTGAGACTGATATTGAGACAAGAAATATTTTTAACCAAACTTAACCAGCATAATTCTAGAGACTTCTTATTCACTTGATGTAGTATCCTGTAACTTTTGGTTCAAATTATCGTGTTGTGAATGCATTTTTGAATCGGCAGATGCATTAAAAGAAAACTTTAACTACAATACGAATCAAAGCAATATGGAAATTTAATGTTCGTGAAAGAAAAAAGTTGAATATGTATATATGAATTCATGAAATGTAAGGTATTATCGGTTGTCATTTCATTGTTTTATTAAACAGAAAATGTAAACTAGAAAAGTATGTATTGAAGTGAATTACATATTCAAAACTTACCCTTCCATACAATCCGCTAGCGTAATTTATCATCATATAGTTCATGATTTCGGCGTTCAAAACAAAAATTATAACACGCACGTACACTTCTCAGTCTATTTAGAACGAAAAAGTCCTTCTTTTCAATGCACCAATTCGCAGAGAATACCACAAAACTTTTACCTGACCCTAGGATCCGTCACTACCCTAAGACAACGCGCGTTTCACATTTTCACGATACTTTGCCAAAGTTGGGAACGTAGAAACGTGACTACGTCTGATGCATTCGTTCGAATCAGGACCCGACGGGGGTAGGTGAGACGATGTTGGAACGAGCGCGAGGGGGAGGAGGTGTGTCGTGCAGGGTGCAGGTAGTCGGGCAACATCCCTCGTGGTCGTCCGAGCCAGAAGGCGAAAGGCATCAATAGATGCGCAACAAGTTCCGAGGGGAACGGTTTTTCTTTCTGGGCGGATTTTAGGGTGTTTGGCGCGCCTTTGGTTATTTCGAGCAATGTTGCCAAATATATCGTACTATCATTAATACAGTGTGAACTGTTATTAGTAATTTAAATATAAAGGGTCGATTGCATTGTAGGTTATAATCAAATAAGATTTCATAATGCCCTGGAAGACGTTATTAGGCATGTGGTATTCATCACTTTAACAATTTCTTCTTTCCACAATTTTTTAGCTCTTTCTCGGTTTTGGAGGAACTTATTCGGTAGCCATTTTGGATAGCTTAGTTTCATTAATCCATGCCAATTAATTTATTAACTGTCTTCTCTCGATATATGTTGCCACAGAGTCATCAATAACCATCCTTTGGCTGATGCCATTTCGAATTTTATCTCTTCTCGATATTCTTAATGCTCGTGTGTTCAAAACTCACCCATTTGACTTATATAAGGTGAATTTTTAGTGCGTCCGAACTTTAAATTTACACATACAAACATCCAGATTTCTGGCAATATAACTTTGGCAATATGGTAACACTAATTATTCGTCAATTTTTGCAATTCGTCAATTTTTCAAATCATAGTTATGTTGAAGTTGCTGAAAAGATTAATTCTGTGGATGATGACATTCTGAAACACATAGTGACTGGTGATGAGACATGGATCTATGCGTATGACCTAGAGACAGTTTTCTAGAAACAGAAAATAACATTTTGGGCGAGTCCATTCGAAAAAAAATCTAGGCATCACTGTAATGCCACAATTATTCGTCCATTTTTACCAGAAAATAAAACAAATACCGATATACAAGCACTATATTCACCAGATATGGTACCATGTGATTTTTTTCAATTCCTCGATTGAAGAAACCACTTCGTTGATGCCGTTTTGCGTGCCTCGGGGCGATTTAAGAGAGTTTGCTGCCTGCTTTGGAGGAAATACCAGGAATCGAGTATAAAAACAGATTGGAAACTGTAAAAAACGTTGGAATAAGTGTATTGCAGTGACAGGGGATTTTTTTAATTGCCCATAATACATTTCTATAAATATTTTGTGATTATTTAAAAAGACGCATTACTTTGTGATCATGACAGTGTTAATTTCAATTCTTCTGTTGGAACCCTCGGTGTGAAACACTAAATTCGAAGAGATTTATCACTAAACACCAAAAATCACTTTTTTAAACTTTTTAAAAATTCATAAATCAGGAAAATCGATGAGACCAATTGTATCAGCCATTGATTCTTCAACATGGCAAAATGGTTAACAAATGGATTTGAAACTCTACCAAACCAAATACCTTCCTGTTCTGTGATACACTCAACAAAATTCATAGAAAAAGTCAAAAATATACATATACAGGAAGGTGAGGTCTTGGTTCCCTTTGATGTATCATCGTTGTTTTCGAGTGTCCCCATTCCATATACCTTGAAATACTTGAGGGACTTATTCGAATTAAACGGTTTTAATAACAAGGTTGTTTCTGAGTTGGTTGATCTCCTTAACAAGATTATTTATGCAGCAAAATTGTTTTCAGCTTAATAACAGGTTTTACGAACAAAAAGAAGGGACGGCAATGGGCAATCCTCTATCACCGTTCTTAGCCAACTTATATATGAGTAAATTTGAAATCGAGGCAGAAGATAAATTCTGTTACTTTTGGAAGGTATGGTTAAGATATGTGGATGACGTTTTTGCAATTTTCTATTCAAAAAATGAAAACTTAGATGATTTTATTAAGAACTTAAATTGTAAATCTCAAAACATATTATAGTACTCACGCATGAATACAACCATTTCTGGATATTTTAGTCTGTAGAAAGAATATAAATAGGTTAGATTTTAATATTTTTGGAAAAAACACCATCACTTCGAGTTACATTCCTAACGATTCGAATCATAGGTTCCAAAATAAGATGGCTAGTTTAAATTTTATGGTAAATGGGTTAATCAATTTTCCTTTACACAAAGATAATTAAGTATAACAAAGAATTAAAATTTTTAGGGAGGTATCCGAAGAGAACGGTTATAATAAGAACATTGTAGATAAATTAATTAGATAATTTAAGTTTAGAAAGTTACTGAAAGTATCTTCTACTTTTCAAAAGGACCAGAACAAAAATAAATTAATGGTAATGCCGTTTGATGCCTAATTAGCACGAATGTTTGAACGACACAAATTTGAAAAAAGTGGACATTAAGGTTGTGTAAAAACTATATAATGAATTAAGAGAAGTTCTGGGTAATCCAAAGTAGATCAACATGAAAAGTCGGGAATTTACAAAATTAGTTGTCAAGATTGTGATCGAAGGTATATTTGGCAAACAAAAAGATCTATATTAACGAGATATAAAGAACACATTGCAAACATTAGATATGGGAGAAATGAAAACTCGTGTGTGGCCCAGCAAGCAATCGAACATGACCACAATATAGATAATAGTATTTTAAGACTGGTTAAAAGTGTAAATAACAATAAGGCTTTGGATGCATATGAAATCATTCAAATAAAAAAATGTATGAAAATCATGAACCGGGATAAAACACCTATTCCGTTCGGTCAACTTTTTCAATTATTAATGTAAGGCTCAGTAAACGTCATGGTTCATATTTTGTACACCCTTCACTAGGTAATGTTATCATATAAACAGAACATAGTTTAGTTTTAGAATGAGATTAAATCATCTCTTGATGAAGCTAACATGGTTAGCGAAAGGTGCGTCGAGAACAAATCAAATCAAACCTCTTCAAGTTTAGTGTTAATTTCGAAAAACTGATCGCAATTAACACAAAAATGATATAACACACTTATTAATCGTATGTTTAAAACAGCAGGTTGCACAGCCAATTTTAGCAAAGTATTAGAGCTCCGCAATATGTTAATATACACAAAAACACAATAACTTAAACCACTTAAACGGCCAATAAACGATAGCGATCATGTGTTGATAAAACTTTTCATTATGTTTCGTCTAATCGTTCGTACCAAGAGATATATTGTTACTTTATCTTTTTCGCAAATATTTCTGAACAAAAGCAGTGCAATCTAAATCTTATCATTATTACAATCATTAAAAAAATATTAAGTACGTTTATTATACATAGTACAGAGCCTTCATTTAATCCCGAAACCCACGTGACCCATTAATGTGGACAACCAACACGACCAGTTGGTAATGGTTAACACGAAATAATTAATTTTCTTCAATCACGACATACTTTTATTGTTTTTTTTCAGTTTTATAAATAATCTTTTTATTTCCATTATATACATAGTTTAGTACTAATAACGAAAATAAACATAAAATTCGACCAGTCCTACATTATTTTGAACCTAAAGTAAAAAAAAAATGTTAAAATAACTCCATCGAAGCAGATGCCATGGAAAGGAAAAAAGAAGAGAAACAACGCAAATTATAAGAGATGCTTTTAAATTTTTGTTTCTTGCTTAGGAACCATAGAAACTAATAAAGATCTTACAGAACAAATCTCGATGCCAGATCTAGGGAAAATTTTAGTAATTATTCTGGTGACAAATGATACCATCTTTAAATAATTCAACATAAAAAAATTAAAATTCCTAAGTTTAAATAAATCATCAATCAATTACAGGATTAAATGAAGACAATGTATTTATTGTCTGGTTTTGTTGGCCAGAGAAATAGAGCCGTTACAATAAAACACACAGTTTGGCAAATAAAGTGGTAATAGCATACATAATTAGTACAATAATTGTATAATATAAATATATAACAAAAAAGGGAAAACATAATATCAAACTTAGTTTTAAAAAATACTGCTAAACCTAGCTTTAACAAAAATTTACAAAAAGGAACATGAAAATGCGGTTATAAAAACCAAAACCAAGAAACAAGCACAATATATACTATTTAATAGATAACAAAAGTACTAAATAACACATAAACACTTTTTGAACATTTAATACTTAGTACGCGAAGGCCACTTCGTGGTAAGTCCACAAGTTCTCAATGTAATTGAGGTCCAGTCATTAGGAAGGTCACGGCAGTAAATTGACTTTATTGCCATAAAGAAACTGTTTCGTCTTCCTAGCGGTATGATTCGGATCATTATCCTTTTGATATTTCCATACCAGAGGCATATTTTCTTCTGCAAAAGGCAGCATGACCCTGACTCTTCTAACATACAATCAGAACCTATTAAATTTATTTTTGTTTCATCGCTTCATAAAATATTGCGCCATTTCTTAATTCCCTGTTCACCATGCCACTTTGATCTTGGGCTTGATATGTCACCATTCCAAGTGACTTTGGGCAAACTTTAAAAGTTGTTTTACATTTTTGGCGAATAACACAGGGACTTTTCTGGTTATTCTACCATGTAAGTTACTCGCCTGAAGGCTTCTTCGAATTGTTCTTGAATCTATTTCTAACCCTAGTTCACTTTTAATTTCGATAGACGATTTAAATGGGTGGTTTTTTGAAATTCGAACAGTCTGCCTGTCAGTATGAGGGGTCGTTTTTCTTCTAGCTTCACGGTTTTGGTGAAATGGTTGTTTTTTAGGGTATTTTCCACCATATTTTTTGAACGACCGGCGGCGATCCTTGCAATTTCTCTTAGCGACTTTGCTTTTTCCGCAATGTTAAAATTTGCACTCTTTGAGAAGCTGTACAATAGTTGCTAGGGCAAATTTCTAACAAAATTATTATTCGGCCAAATTTGTTTTTATTTAATTAATTTCGAGGCTTGAAATAAACAAAACGTGTCAATAAATGAACAGCAAAACTGTTGTTGTTACTGCTTTATAAATTTTCACACCATATTTTCATGTTCTCTTTTCTAAATTTTTGTTAAATATTATATTAACAATAGTCTGTAACAAGTCTGATTTTATGTTTTCCCTGTTTTGTTATATATTTATACTGTACTAATTACATATGCCATAACAACTTTACTTGGCAAACAGTGTATTTTATTGTAACGGCTCTATTTTGCTGACCTATCTTATTATATACTACTGTATATAATAAGATCAAAAATATGTACAGGATTGAAACAGCCCGCACAACGTTTTTAAAAATGCGACTACATTTCTAAAATGACGATCTAAATCTCAAACTTCGTCAAAGAACGATCAAATGTTACAATTGGTATATATTGTTATATAGGGCTGAACTCTGAAAGCTGTCAGAATTAACTGGCTGGAGGTATATAATATGCGGCTGCATCGACGAATGTTTCAAGTCCCGAGAGAGACTTGACGTCTACATAGAGCAGACGGAGTTATAAGCCTTCTAATTGAAGAATATCCCTGAATGGGCCGGAATACGAACGATCGAACAGTTATTTAGAATGGCCGAAAATAGAGTAGAACCTACCAACGCTTAACATTTAAAAAAAGAAACAATCAAACACCACAATTTTTTTATTATGTCATCAACAACATCAAAAATTTGCACGTGTGAAGTAGGTAACACTTTGGTTTTGGAATGCAATGCCATGTAGCACCAAAAACGGAACGAACTTTTGCACCAACCCAACATTTTTTTTTCTGCTCCTAGAGTTTTAAATGTTCATTTCCTTTTTAGCCAACTTGTATATTGTAAAGAAGGTTAAACTAATTGATGCATAATAAGCTAAGTTATTAGTTATCTTTCATGGGAACAAACGACAAACATAAAACTTTCTAAGGAAATATTTCAGAATTTACTAATGGCCCTATTTCAACAATAACTGCGTCACGCTTTCTCTCCCCTGTTACTGTATAGGTAATACCCCTACCTGAGTGCGTACCCCTGACTGACTCATCTATTTTTCAAAAGAAAAGGTGCAAGATAAGTCTTTTATCAAAGTACATCCGCATTTATTTAAAAGCAAATGATTTATGTTTATCATTTAAACGATTTTAGCGATACGGCGAAACATTACTAAACAGCGTGCACATAATTTTATTTGTTTGTATGCCAATTGTAATACAAATCAGTAGCGATAATATTAAGGAAACAAAAAAGTTCTGAGCTTTTTTTTCAAAATTCAATCTTTATTTAAAATCAAACAAGCACATTATAATCAGAGAAACATTTCCTGTTTGCATCGATGACATTTTGTCATCTTTCAGTGTCATCGACAGAAGATGCTTATGTGCAGTTTTCTCGAGTTCTTTATCCATCACAGGCAGGAGAGAGAGAGTTTTTGAAATTGGACATTGATTTTCAAATATCCGGAAAAAATTATTGCAAGGTATTTGGGAGCATATTGCGTGATATTTATCGTGTTTTACAGTTGTACAGTTGTTACAGTTGAATTAGAAGAAAACAACAGTTTAAACTTCGTGGATAAAATTTCACGTATCTCAAACAAAGTTTCAAGATATTTTGCAAACCCTCTTAAACAGATACAACAATGATTGAAAAATCATTACATCCACAACATAACGGACAGACTGGATAGCACTTAAAAGGAAAATTCCACAAAAACGCTGTCTCTAAAATATATTCACAAAAGTATGAAAAATAATATACATTTAAAACAATAATATATTTTGGTAAAACGTCAGAGAAAAAATTAAAAATTATTATAAATAACAATATAAAAAATAACAGTTCAGAAAAATTAATCAATAATTGCAAAGCAAAAACAAGCAAAACAAATAAATCCGGGGTATATCAACTATATTCAGTGTCATGTTTGAAAACGTATACACTCAAAGGCCCTTATTCACGGTTCCGTCATTCGCGGTTTCAGTAGTGGCAGATTAAAAAATTGTAACCACTTCTTGTATTTGCGGCTGAAAATTTCTTTATTCGCGGATCCAAAACTAATGATACGTATTGTATTTTTAGAATAATATGTATTTATTTACCAGTTACCTCTCAAAACAAACAAGTATCAAAATATTTATAAACAAACAAATCTTATTGCCGTTTGGCCGAAACTTCTTTAACAAATAAGTCGCCGCCGCCGTATGTGCCGCCGGTTTAAGCGTGACGCTATGACTTTTGATAAAAGCCGCTTTCGCACCATCGGTCGGACTTTAAAGTTAATTGAAGATGGTGGATACAAACCTGAACAAGCGTTTAATGCAGACGAAACTGCCCTGTTTTGGAAAAGAAAAGAATGCCACTTTTAGATATCAAAACTTTGATATCTAAAAGTGAAAAGTCCGCCTCTGGTTTTAAGGCAGCAAAAGATAAAGACGAAAGAGAAAAAGAAAAGAGAAAAGAAAGAGTTAGACTGCTGTTCTTGTTATTAAAATTATTTAACTTATAACTATATATTAATCAAGTAATATCAGAATGATTGTGGCGTGTTCATATATTTTTTATATATATTTTTATAGTATCATTGACATACACAAAAATATATTTACTTCTTATATTTGCATTATATACAGAAATTAATATAATTTATATTTTAGATTCGTTTTGAAAACAGGAGGAGAATACTTCCCGAAACGTTAACGTTCAAAAGTTTGTATTTACATAAGAACATTTTTATATTTTTTAACATTTTGTTCGTTCGTGTTTTTTACCCAGTGATTCTTTAATGACATAAGAACAGATATTTTTGATATTTTTTGAATTTTAGATCGTGGCGAAAAACCCAAAAAAAAAGACAAAAATATATATTTATTAATAATTGGTGATTAAAAGTGGATTGTAAATAATAACGTGCAATGAAAAAATCATAGGGATTGCCAGGGTCAGCGGTCCGAATTAGAAAAAAATATACTTTGCATTTGGTGCACACCGACCTCTCCTGTGCACATTTACAGCGGCTGAGAGCCGCAGCTGATGAAAAATTCAGAATTAGCAAACATGGAAGGCATCGTGTTTCATCATGGTAATGCACGACCACGTTTCAATCAGGACACGGCAAACATGGTTGAACTTCAGTTGGGATGTTTTACCGTATCCATTTTACTCGCCGGATATCGCACCTTCGACTACCATTGATGCTTGAAAAACATTGATGATTTTCCACGTTGATGCGTTTCGCTAGCAGTGTTTCTGACGAAGCTACAATGCAAGCGAAACGCATCAAACATTAATACAATAAATTCGGCATTTTAACAAAGTGTTTTATTAAACATTTTGTGTTTTATTTAAGAAGTCGCCTTACTTTTGGGCATAATATTATATTACTTTGTTATCTATTTGATCAAACATAATTATTCTTTTAAAATTGTGTGATAATCGAAAGTTCTAACAATACACAAAAACGAGCATACAGACAAGCTAAACAATACCAAACAGTACTCGTTAATAAAAGCAAGTTTCTCATTATTAAATTGATTCCAGCCCCTTAACAAAATGACAATCCTCGAGCTGTTTATTCAGAACTTCAACATTTACGTTTGTTATATTTAATTTTAACGAAGTTACCGACAAATTTCAAACCTGTATTAAGTGTACGGCTTGTAGTAATATGTTTTCACTTGCAAAACAATATTAACAGTAACAGCGTAACAGTTCGTTTGTAAGAGAATAACAAGTTGACGCTTGTTAACGCTTAAAAAGATCTTTCGTCTTATTAAAATGGCTAAATTTCGATTCAGTTTTCACTATCCGATGAAATTTCACTTGTTCATGTATTGGTTACTGTGCTACTATTAGCTGAACTAATAATTTAATAATTATTCAGGGTTAGTCCAATAAATATCGAGACTAATTTATTTTTGCCAAGGGGAAGGGGTGAACGGTGGTTTTGATAAGTGATATTGGAAGTGACTGATATCAGGTAACCTAGGAAACATGGTTCAGTTGTCTCCGTTTGGAGTGCTTAGATCGTGCAACTTTGCGTGAAAATTAACAAATCTGCTACGGATACTTTTCATATGATCCGTGATGCTTATAAGGACGAAGCCATGTCCAGAACACATGTTTTTGAGTAGCATAAAAGATTCAAAGGAGGCCGGGAAAACTAAAGTGCGAAAATTTCTGCATTTTGATCGACGGTTAAGTGATCGCTTGATAGCACAGGAGTTGGATTTACCGAAATCAATTGTGCATTCAATTGTAATCGACAGTTACAGTCACACGTCGCTAATTGTGAGAGAGACACTGGCCTAGTCCTGGCATAGTCGAGATGTGGCTCCCCACAGACTTTTTTGTTCCATCGGCTAAAGAGCAGCCTCCCCTAAAGGACATCGTTTCGGGACGATTCAGGCAGTCCAAAAGGCTTTGACCAAGTGCTTGAATACCCTTGCACTTGCTACCTTTCAGGGGGTTTACGAAGACTGGAAAAACCGCTGGCAGCGGTGTATTGATGCAGGAGGATCATATTTTGACAATCATTAGGCTACTTTAGATATTTCTTCAATACATATTTTTTTATGACCTCAGTCCCGATTCTTATTGGATAAACCCTGTATGTCTGACACCAATCTTTAAAGAAAAACTGAAACGAGTTGAGGTGGGAAATTTCCTATCCTCTACAACAGCTCTTTCAGATTATCAACTTTTTCGACCGTTTTAAAATTTCCCTTATTAGGAAAATTCATATATTCATATGAGAATTAGCTTTTGATCGTTTTCGAAAGCAGAAAACTTCGAAATTATGGGTAAAACACTACTTGGGTGAAAAAATGATTTTAACATTTCATGGTTCATAAGTGGTTTACTTAGAGTTGATGCAGTCGAACTAGAACGAGTGGGGTTCCGCGCTCAGGGTGTCTCGTTGAGGTTACCAGGACTGGCGATTAATAATTCTTAATTTTTCCTTAAAAAACACGATTAATTTGGCAGAAAGGTAACAAATGGTTTATTCAAAGTATGCACCATCGTTAGCTGCACATTTTTTCCATCTCTGACAACTTGCGGATGCCCTCCCAGAAAAACCGTATCTTTTGAGATGGTCTAGCCATCAAGTTATTTTTTGACATCTCCATAATACGTAATCTTATCCCCGTAATCTACGTAATTGTTGAATTGTTTAATGGAAAGTGCACGAGATGGGTGGTAGTCGGAAGGGACCAACTCTGGTGAGTATGGCGGGTTGGGCAAGAGTTTCGAACAAAGTACAGAAATTGTGTCTAGCCGTTTTCGCTGTGTGTGATGGGGCGTTGTCGGGCTCCAAATCCACTCACTTTTCCGTGTCTTGTAGCTCAGTCAGATCGCTTTTCGATCAATGCATGGTTCAAATTGATCATTAGTCGACGGTAACGTACGGTATTAACTATTTCACCTGGTTTCAGAAGCACAATTTCAGATGCACAGCATTGTCTTCTTTCTGAAGCGTTTTGGGTTCTCGAAATATATCCATTTTTCGTTGCCAGTCACTATGCGATGCAAAAAAGTATTTCTGTTATACCGAGAAAGCAAAACTTCACACACCGTTTTTCGTGTTTCGTTTTTCCATCTGTCTGTCATTCAGCTGATGTGGTACCCATTTTCCTGCCTTCTGGATAATTTTAACCCCTATGACATTTGTTGTTGAGTATGCATATCGTCTTCTTCCAAAAATGCTTGCAATTCCACTTTTGAATCATCTAAACCAACGTTCACATGCGTCTTGCGTTGGGATATTGTCATCATAAGTTTCCACAAGTACACGACAGCTTTCACTCGTGTTTCTCTTTTGATTGAACAAGAAAAGTAGCGCGTGCCGCAAATGTTTTTTATTTGGCTCGAAATTTGACATGTGTACCACACGAAAAAAATATGATCCTAACTCGAAACCATTTAAATGTCAATGGCGTGTTAAAAGGTACTGTCATAGCAAGAAAATGACATAAGAGATTATACTGTGAACCTTGTGTCCAGCTTCATCTCTTAAAAAAAATAAGAGTTAACCACATACACACACCTGGTATACAGTAGAAAATACTGAAAGTTTTAGTCATTTTTGGATGTTTTTTTCATTGTTCAAATACTTTTTTCCCATTTAAAATTATTACTTTATGACCTATAAATTAGTGAATTTTATATTCTAATTTAATTGTCGTATAATTTTGTTTACAATCAGTTGTAGTTTGTATTGATAGGAGAAAGTTTGGTATATTGGATCGGCAACTAAATTGGACATATCCACACTGTTGGTTAAAAGATACCGCAAGCAATTGGATAAAATGGATCTAATTTACCGTACCGTCCAATACCGTACCGTACCGGCCAATTTACTGTACCCATTCTTTCTTATTACAGATGACTGATAAAAAGTATTATAAATGGTCATATACATGATTTCAGAAATGAAGGGATTGGTCTAAATAAATACGAAAGATTGCATAAGATTTCAAGAGATACTTTAAAGAGGTATTTAGACATAGATGATACAAGTGAGTCCATAGAAATAAAAAAGGAAGACCGACTATATTTAGCAATGAGTTTGAAGATAACCTCATCATCATCATCATCGTAAATCATATTTTGAAGTTAGAACAACACATATTCGGATTGACAATCAATTATGTTAGAAGACTGACCTTCGAAATCGTTGAGAAGAATAATATAGCGCACACGTTCAATCGCACTAAAAAATGGCAGGCAAAGCATGGTACTATATTCAATGTTGATAAAAGCGGATTTCAAATAGTGCAGAAGAAACCTCAAAAAGTCATAGGTGGCAAAGGGAAAAACAAGCGGGTGCTTTAACTAGCGGTGAAAGAGGTTTATATACCAAAATGGTTGTTTGTGCTAGTGCATCTGGTCAATTAATTCCGCCAATGATATTTTTTATGCGAATGCGAATGAATGAAGAGATCAAGGAGGAAACTCCAGCTGGAGGTATTGTAACAGTTTTGAAATTTAGTTACATAAATTGTGAACTGTTCAATCAATGGCTACAGCATTTTATTTCTTTGTTCAAACCTACAAAAGAAGATAAGGTCTTGTTACTAGTCGAAGGTCATACGGCACATAGTAAAAATTTAGATGCTTTGTTGATAGCTCGTGATAATGGCGTTCTTTTGCTACAATTACCGGGACACACAACTCATAGACTTCAACCATTAGATGTGTCGTTTTTCAAGCCCATGAGTACTTACAACACGCAAGTTATCCGGTCGTAGATGCGAATAAATCCCGGTAGAACTGTTACTCAATATCAAGTTAGCCAATTAACTAACACAGCTTATGAACGAGCAGTCATTATTGGTGATGTAGTGAATGGCTTTAAAGCATCGGGCATTTGGCCCGTTAATCGAAATATTTTTCAAGACTACCATTTAACGGTTGCCGAATCTTTGCTTTTTATCGATACTGAAACTAACACACCATCCTCTTCAAACTTTCCTCTCAAAGCTCAACCTTCCATGCAACCGAAGACACAGATTGCAATGCCTTTCATGTCTCAGATAGCCACACATTGTTCAACGGAAGTTATATCATTTACCTCGCAGAATATTGAGCAATTATATTTTGCCAAACCATCCGCATCGCAGGCTATCCAGGTGAGACATGAAGTAGAAGCCAGTCTTCATCTCCTATCACCAGTACCAAGGACCAGGTAATCCATCAAAGGCAGAGGTGCACAGAAAGCTGTTGAATTGACCTCTAGTCCGTACAAACATAATTTAGAAGTGTTACAAGAGAAGCAACAGCCAATCAAATTAAATTTAGACAAAATAATATAAAACAAACTAATAAAACAACAGGAATAAATAAAAAACAAAATCCGCAAAATTGAGGAAAAAGAAAGGAGAAAAATCAATGAAATTGATAGTGAAGACTGATGAAGAACTAGTTTTGAACGATTCTGATAGCAGTTTAGGATGAGAAGACAAGGAGAATGAATCTTGTACTCAAAATCCTGACATTTGCGATGATTGTACTATGTAAAGGGCTTAAAGTATTTAGTAGGTTTGTTACCAAGACTATTATGTTTTGATATATTTTGTTTTATTATAATTCTCTTTGCTTAGTTGCAATTTAGCAACCTCGTAGTCCAAATAACAGAACCAGTTGGCTAAATTAGAACAAAGCTCGGATCTCTATAATAATTATGTTGATTAATACTGAATAAATACAAAGCCTAATAATTGTTGTTTTATTTCAAACAATAAACATCTGTAAAAATCTAAGAATATATATTCAAAGCGCGTTTGAAAAAAAATAGTTTAAATTACCAGACTTTCCCCTATAACGTTAAAAAAGCATTAAAACAAAATATTTAGAGCTATAATACTTTTTTCCTTCACTTTCCTTTCAAAATAAATATATAGAAATATACCGGTGGGCAAATACTTATGGACAGTAGTGTACATACATACTTCGGACTGTACGGAAGAAAGGAATCGATTAGAAAGAAATTTGAAATTCAAATATTTGCTTCCGTCATAATTACCCTATTTTGGACGTGGAAGACAGCCGTTCGGTCATTTCCCATCTAAGCCCCGAATCACAATTTAATGCGTTGTTTGAAAATCATTAAACTAAAATAAATCATGAAAGGACGCAAGCGACAGTTTTAAGTCTTTCTAATAACGTAGCTTCGTTTAATGGTTTTGATACGGATAAATGTAGAAGATATTGATCATATTGATCGCATCGTTATGTTATTGGTATTTAATTTTCGTAAGATCGAAATTGGGGGTTTTTCGAAACGGGTACATCATATTGGGAAACGATTAAGTGTGAAGTGTGAACTGATACATTTGTTGGTACAGATTAAAGGCGTCTATGGCGTTTTGGAGGGTAAACAGCCGCCATCAAAAGCCAATTCGTTATTAATTGTCATTGTGCAAAAAACATAGTTTTTCATAGCTTTGAATATGTCGAATTATGTACCAGAAAAAGGTGTTTTGCGGGGAAGTTTAATAACCTTCTCTCATTTGAAGAAAACGGCTGCTGAAAGTTAACTATTGTTCGTTGAAGCTTATGGGGAATATGCTCTAACCCAAAAAACTTATGAACGATGGTTTAAATGTTTTAAAAGTAGTGATTTTGATATAAAACACAAAAAACGTCCAGGACAATCAAAAAAGTTTGAAAATGCAGATTTGCAAGCATTATTGGATGAAGACTTAACTCATGCCTTGAAACAGTTGGTAGGAGCATTGATTGTTGCCCAATCCACCATTTCCGCATTGGGAAAGATCCGTAAGGAAGGAAAATGGGTCCCATATGTATTGAAAGAAAGATACATTGAAAGGCGAAAAATCACTTAGATCACAACCAGTGCGCAATATACATGGAAAGGCTTTGCTGTGTATTTGGTGGGATAGAGGGGGAGCTGTGTATTACGAATTGCTGAAACCTGGTGAAACGATTACTGGCGATCGATACCGACAACAGTTGATAAAACTGAACCAAGCATTGAAGTAAGAACGACCAGAATTCGACCAAAGTTACAAAATGTGCAAAAACTTATTTGGAAAACGTTAAATGGGACGTCCTACCCCACGCGCCGTATTCCCCCAACTTAGCCCCTTCGGACTACCACTTATTTCGATCGATGCAGCACCGGCTTTCAGAACAACACCTACATTCTTACGAAGAAGTGAAAATTTGGCTTAATAAATGGTTGGCCTTAAAAATCCAAAAGTTCTTTTGGTGCGAAATCCATTCTTTGACATAAAAATGGGAAACAATAATAGCTAGCGATGAGCAATATTTTGATTATTAAGGTAATTTATTTAGTTATGGAAATAAACGTTTAAATTTTGCGAAAAAATCGACATTATTAACCGAAATACCTATTATAAAAGTGATATAGTACTTTGATTAAAAAGTAAGTTGATTATTTAACATCAGAGCAACGTCTGCAAATTGTCGAAATCTATTAGCAACATCAGTGTTCTGTGCGCCAAACTTACAGAGCACCTTGTGCGTGCTCAACCCAGCAATGTATTTGCTGAATTATCGATAAATTCCGAACGCATTTCACGCTGCTCGATTTTAACGCAAAAGCCTGTGCGTTCCGAAGAAAATACACTGTCGCTTGCAGTGTTGATAAAGATCCAAATTTATCAATTCGTCGTCGTTCGCAGGAAGTTGGGCTTTTTTATTCGACTACCTGGATTATTTGTGAGATTGCAGTGAGAAGATGTGGTTCATACAGCTAACGCAACAACAGATTTATTGAGGAAATAATTCGGTGAGAAAGTTATTTCGAAGAACGGACCTGTTAATTAAGGTTATGTTAATTCTTTGGCCTATCTCGATAAACCAGCAACTATTGATGCCTTGGACGCCAAGATAACTCGAATAATTTCGAACATACGACTCCAAATGCTTGAAAAAGTGGTTTGACAGAATGCACTTTGTCAAAAGTAGCCGCGACGAACATTTGTCCAAAATTGTTTTCATACATTAATGCCATTAAATGTTATTTCACATAAAATAAATAGTTTCTAGGCATTTAATTTGGTTGTTGTTTTATTTGAATTTAAAGTTCGGACGCACTAGAAAAATTACCCGAAAAAAATGATTTTACTTTAGTAACTTTTACAATTATCAGTAGAGTTAATTTTTTATTTTTCTGCAATCTAACGAATAACAGTACATGTTCTATATAAAAAATAGACTCTCCCCTTTATTTCGAAGAAATATTTAGACCAGGTGATCTTTTTGGAACATAAAACTGTTAGATTTCAACAAGACACGAATTTTTCCAATGACACATATTTACTAAGCTTTATCAAAATACTAAGTTTAAAACAACATTTTCATTTTGCAATAAATTTACAATGATACGCTGCCAATTTTTCCCGTAACTAAAGTACACTAATCATTGCCTAAACTATTAAAAAATCCTCACGGTGCTTTTGATACATCACATTATACATATTTAGCAGATTGTTTTTGTTGATGCCGTGAAAAAAGACACGTATTCAAATTTAAAATCAATTTCGCTAATGGCGTCGTGTTCATTATCAAATCACAATTAAATCTACTCATGATACAGGAAAACAAATCTTGAAATAATACGTTGCAGGATATTCGCTTTTTTTTTGAAAATATTTTTAAAAACGATTTAAATCAAGCTATTGTTTTTGGCTTTGATCTCATTATTTGAAGAATCTTCATCTAGCGAATCATTTCTTCAGGTTTGGAAAGAAGAATTAATCGCTGGGATCCACACCCGGTGAATACGGTGCATAAGCATTTTCATAGCACTCTTCAATTGGTCCAGAAGTGAAGCGTAATACCTCTCCAGTAATGATCTTGTCTTTTGCCGGCTAGCCTATGAGTATCATTCCACCAGAATCCCAGAAAACCATAACCTTAACTTAACCATAACTTTTCCTGCAGATGGAACCTTTTTCGCTTTCTCTGGCACACTTTCACTTTCTCGCATCAACTGTTTTAACCTGTTCCTTGGACTCTGGCATGTAACGATGAATCCGTGTTTTAACTACTATTATAAAAGGTCGAAAACACACCAAATTGAGTTTAATAACTCTAAGTACTCTTGAGAAGTGTCTTTTTCATAACCATCTCATCGTGTGATACTGCGGAGATAACATCATGTTAATTTCTGACAATGAGGATGACCTCCAAAGACTCCTCCATTCATTCTTCACTATGCTCGCCTGGCAGTATAACATGACAATGTCAGTAGGAAAGACAAAAATTACTAGTTGTAAGTAAAGAACAAGTAAGATGCAAGCTGACGATTGAAGATCAATCAATCGAATAGATGATGTGGTTTAATTATTTGAGTGTCGTAATATCGGCAAATTAAGATCGAATCTCTGATATCAGATACCAAGTTAACAAGGCATCGGTATACAGATACCAGATACCAAGTTAACATAGTATAGGGATGCTTGAACAACAAGAACATGCGCAGAGAAGTAAAACCAAAAATGTATAAACCATGTATGACTTAACCCTTTGACTACCAATGGGTCAATGCATCCCATAGAAAATATATTTAGGCACCGGTGGGACAAAGATCCATTCAAAGTGCGGTTGTTTTCGTCCCAGTAGTAGTTTGAAGTATATTCAATGATGTAAAATCAGCTCTTGACCTTGATCCGCCATTATTGTGTTATCATTTGATATTTTAGTTGTCAGATTCCAGTACGTTGAACCGGTTGTGCATTATTTTACAAAATAAGTGTTTTTTTCTGTATTTTATGTCTTATTATTATATGTTTATTTCGTAACTAGGCTGAAGTTTTTGTGTTTTACAATGAAATGTATAGTTAAATCATAAATTGACTTAGCTAAGTAAAAATTTTGTTGTGTTAGAGTTTTTAGGATATAATAATGTCCCAGTGGTATTTTTTACTGGGACTTTATATCCTACTGATAATAAAACACATTTCAGTGCAATGTTATGTATTATTTTAGGACGAGTAGAAGAATAATGACTAACCATAAAATGTTGGAAGCGCTAGAAGAGCAACAACACAATCGAAATATGTGTCATCCAATAACGATATAAATAAAAGTTCAAACGGAGAAAGTGATGTTGATGATGTCGAAAATGAAGAACGAGATGAAGATTCTGAATCTACAAATGTGAAACAAAGTACGTCAATTCGAAACCCAATTATTTGGAGAAAGGCTTCTGAAGAGTTTATTCCAAAACATACGATTCCTGAGCATTCTAAATTAGAAGTACGAATACCATTCAATGAATCGCAAACCGAATTACAGTCACTCAAATTGATGTTGCCTAAGGGCCTCTTTATTTTTATCGTTGAGTGCACGAACGAAAGACTAGATAGAAGACGATAGATATATATATATATATATATATATATATATATATATATATATATATATATATATATATATATATATATATATATTACAGAAATCTTTCACCCTTTCTCCACGTGGTGCCACCGATCGCCTTCGCCGAACTGTCAACCATGCGACGTCACGTGTCTCTCGGGACCGGTTTCTAGCCTTTCAGCCGTCATCAGCCGAGCTCTAGACGAGCGCAAGGAAAGCAGTTCGGAGAGGCAATCGGGGCCAGACCAGATCAACTGGCCATTTTAATGACGGGTCGTGATCGCACACAACTCACGCCATTATACGGCGAATGCTCGTAGCAGTCAGGACCGCTCGTAACATTCTGCCTGGAACCTCGGGTATAGTACCAAGTATGCCCACAAGGGAGCGTAACGAGAGACACGTGACGTCGCATGGTTGACAGTTCGGCGAAGGCGATCGGTGTTACCACGTGGAGAAAGGGTGAAAGATTTCTGTAATATTTTCCCTCCACGGTTCCGTTTCGCTACCTTGTGGGCATATATATATATATATATATATATATATATATATATATATATATATATATATATATATATATATATATATATATATATATATATATATATATATATATATATATATATATATATATATATATATATATAGGACATAGATACGAATATACTCCACTGGCAGATGAAGGCGAAATAATGTTGATTAGCCTGATGTTGGTTATGTCTTATAATCATATTCCCAGTCAAAGTGACTATTGGTAAAAAAATGAGTCAATTGGAAATGCATTCGTCAAGAAATACATGTCGAGAAATCGCTTTCAAATTTTGATATCAAAACTATACTTTAATCACCCTGAGAAACCTGATGCAGCTGGGAAGCTATACTATGTAGAAGAGTTGATAAATTACTTAAAATACACTTTACAGAAGGCTGTTAGAAAAGGTAATTATCAATCTATTGATGAGGGTTCAGGTCTACGACTTCGACAGAAGATCCACTAAGTGGTAGAAGAATTTTTTACAAATCTGTTATGGCAGCGACTGTAAATGCCCATATTGTACATCAAGAGGTGGTAAAATAAAGGGAAAATGTCTAAGTTTTCTCGTGAATCTGGCAGAACAGCTTGTACTGACTGAACGTCAGAGTGCTAAAATTGCAAGACAGCTCAGTGGATCAAACGGTCTTCGATTAAAAAGGGCCAAACTTCTACTGAACATTGGAGATCATATGCCAGTCCTAACTTCTGGCCGGCGAATATGCACCAAATGTGCCCTGGACAAAAAAAATAGGAGGAACAAAGACATATGTTCAAGATGTAACATTCAGCTGTGAAGAAATTCCTTTACTCCATATCATAGTTAATTGTAATGCGTATTACAAATATGATATGGTGTAATGTAATTAATCTAATTAAGTTTCCCGGAGTAATAGATTTTTTGTGTGTTTTTTCAGCTACATTTTGATTAATTAAACAAAATAGTCAAAAAAATGTTTGATAAACAAAGGGTTAAATAATAGAGTCTCTAGTAGAAAATAGAAAATCAAAATCCTTACTGAGAATAGTGAAAATGGGAACGCTTAGAAGTTAGTTGCTAACACTTTGTATGAAGGAAAAACATGTGGCAAGAATGTCATACAGGATATTGTAAAATGCGGATGAAGACGCTTATGAGCGTTGAACGAGCATGTGACACGAATGGCTCCTAAAAGATTGGCAAAAATAACAGGCGAAGGCAAATTACACTCACGAAGATCCATAGGAAGGCCGCCAAAGCACTGGATGGGCTCTGAGAATCAACATCTAATAAAGAATAAGTTGGAAGAAACAGTCCACCGGCCTTTAACAAGCTGAAGAACAACAACAGAGTAAAATTTAGTTGGCTCGGTTTGTCGAGATGTTTACAATGTCAGCAAACTCGCATAGCTTTTAATACGACATACGTCAAAATATTTTTGTTTTATTCGATGGCCAAAAGCCAGCAATAAATATAGTTATTTGGTCATACTTGCGCAATTTCTGTATCAGGCCGAGAACTTTTCGAACGACCCTTGTATTACCAATCTAAATTAAATACAATTTCATACGAGAACCAACGCACATAATGGCTAGTTTATATTTGAACTGATACCGATTGTTTAAATAAACGAATAAATAAGCACCGATCAGATAAAAAAGAATGCCCACATTGCAACACTTGGAAACTAAGCCAAGTTCAGTGGGTAAACTTCGTTTCGACCGGCAAGAGATGGAACCAAGGTCAGGAAATTAAAATTTCAAGTTGTGCAAAGGACGTGACCAGAGGCACATCGTTATTACTTTCGAACAAGGTTTTGCGAAAATAATTTTGGAAATGTTTCGCTTTAATGTCACCAGTTACATAACAAAGAAGCCTTGTAAGATATTATTAGATGACGTTTTTATTTATCTCGAGAATAAATGTTTAATTATGTTTCGTGATTGTTTGCTTTTCTATTTGAAGAGAAAAAATATTGCAATTCATACATTTCATTATTAAATCTAATACACACAAAGAAAGGAATATTAAAAAGAGATTTGTTTGTACAGCTTTTATTTTATGGCTGGATTATTTTTTGCCTAAACAAGGAGCCTAAACAAGACAATGATAAAATGTAAAACGAAAACTACTGATTTTTTAAATTAAATTTTAAAAAAATAAAGCAAATATTTGGTTTCATTTAAAATTTCAAAAAGTTTCTCTCAAAGACTATAAGGAGTAGAATATCAAACTTGCGAAATCTCATTTCATCAAATTGGTCATGGCCAAAAAGATAGGACACCCATGCGATTTTTAAAATTCTTGTTCCATATTATTTATGCCTTCTTGTATTTACCAGGTGTGACGGTTAAGAATGTTTTTTTTTCTTAAATAAAATACGTTTAATTTGGAAGATAAGTAAAAAATATTCAAAGTATACGCCATCGCCAGCTGCAAACTTTGCCCATTTCTCTGGCAATTTGTGGGTGCTCTCCCAGAAAAAACCGTACATCTTTTCAGGTGGTCAAGTCATCAAACCATTTTTCGACATCTCTGTAATTGTTGAAGTGTTTCATGAAAAGTGCATGAGATATCGATTAAAACAAGTGGTAGGCCGAAAAGGCCAAGTCTGGTGAGTACGGTGGGTGGGGCAAGAGTTTCCAGCCAAGTGTAGAAATTGTGTCTCTGGCCGCTTTCGCTGTGTGTGATGGGGCATTGTCGTGCTTCAAGATCAATTTGCCGTGTCTTGTAGCCCATTCTGGTAACTTTTCAATCGATATATGGTTTAAATTGATCATTTGTTGACGATAGCGAACGGTATTAGCTGTTTAACTTGGTTTCAGAAACTCATGGTACATGACACCCTTCTGATCCCACCAAATGAACAGCATTGTCTTCTTTCCAAAGCGATTCGGTCTTGCGGCAGATGTTGGTAGTTGCCCTAGGTCAACCCATGATTTTCTGCGTTTTAGGTTCTCGAAATATATCCACTTCTCGTATCCAGTCACGATCAGATGCAAAAAAGTATTCATTTTATGGCGAAAAAGCACACGTGTGCATGTCGTTCCCATGTGGTACCCATTTTCCTGCCTTCTGGATCTTTCCCATGGCATGCAGACGATCACAAATGGTTCGACCAACGTTGAACCTCTCTGCCATTTATTGTCGAGTTTGCATATCGTCTTCTATCAACAGTGTTTGCAATTTGGCGTCTTTAAATGTTTACCTTGGTGTTCTTTGTCTTTCAAGTCGAAACCACCACTTTTGAATCGTCCAGGGGTTTCCAAACTACGGCCCACGGGCCAAATCCGGCCAAGCAGTATCATTAATCCGGCCTGCGACTATATAAGCGTATGCTCGTTTAGAGCGCGTACTCGGCGACTAGTTTAGAAATTATAGATAATGGCAGCAAAATTAAAACGGTTTAAGGGCCTTGGATCTTATTGGAGTAATCAGTATGGCCCTAAGGCTAGAAAGTTTGGAGACCTCTGGTCTAAACTAGCGCCCACAAGCGTCTTGCGTTGGGGTATTGTTACCGTAATATATATATATATATATATATATATATATATATATATATATATATATATATATATATATATATATATATATATATATATATGTTACATCTAATATTTTCACGGATGGTAGATAATGTTTCTAAATCATTCCGGGTGTGTATCCGTAGATTCTGTGAAGAGTCACGACGTTTCGCCAAAATCCCATTTGGCATTCTTAATTGTTGTTCGTTTCGACTGAGAGAACTGAGAATGTCAAATAAGATTTTGACGAAACGCCGTGACTATTCACAGAATAAATGGATCGATACCCGGAATGATTTAGAAACATATATATATATATATATATATATATATATATATATATATATATATATATATATATATATATATATATATATATATGTGTGTATAGCATTTCAAGAGCTGAAATTGAAGCTGCCGTTTTTAGTACTCGTCGAAAAATAAATATTTGCATTTCTAAGGATGGAAGGCATTTTGAACATTTAGAGAGGCTTTAAAGTTCAGATTCTGTTAATTATTAGACTGTTGTGCTGTTCATTTTATTTGACTGTTGTTATTATTATTATCTTCGTTGTTGGCTCGTTGGCCTTTAAATACGCTCCAAATTAATATGGCACGAAGAATTTGGACCAGTCCTAAGCATGGGTATGTGTGAAGGAAGGCAAACATTAGGTTAATATTTTCTTAACTTAATGCAGGTAGTAGTGAAATAATAACTGATTTTTTCAGAAAAATCGAAATATCTCTTGACATGTCAAAGATATCGATTTCGGGTTTTCACTGGATGATTCCTCTTTAAATTACCTTTCTAGCCATGTAATAAAAGCTGTACCATTCCATTTGAAAAAACTGAACAAAACTTCAAAAAAACTATTGTTGAATGTAACGCCACCTCGCGGTTTCATTTATAAACTAAATAATTTATCTCCCAGATTATCTGATTGTCCCAGCAATTGCCTTTTAAATGAATCCAAATTGAGGAAAATCGGTTAAGGCAAACGGATATTAGACGACTTTTTATCTCAATAGGTAAAACTCCCCCCACCCCTCTATTCGTGAAATTACGACAAAATGTCATAAAACAAAGTTGTAGGAGACAGTTTGCTAATTATAACTGAGAATTTTTCTTACTCGGTTAACACTTGAAAATACACAAAAAAATTATTTTTAAAAATGCTTAGCTCGTTACGCCCTCTTGCGGTCATATATATATATATATATATATATATATATATATATATATATATATATATATATATATATATATATATATATATATATATATATATATATATTCGCGAGAAAACCGACAACAGATGGTTTGTGTGCGTGCTGTGCGGCGAAAATATATGTGTTTGATCTTGTGTCTCAGAGCGTCTACATTGCCACGCATACACACCACATACAACACATATGTGGATACATGTGTAAACCCAGCTTTATAGGTATTAATTGAAATTGTAAGCAAATTGAAAGATAATGTTTTTGTTTGGTAAATCCAGTTATAATATACAAGAAGAGATCAATAACATTGAAGAATAGTGTAAACATACGCAAAAACATAGAATTTCTAACTTTTTTTAATATCTAGTTTTTGCAGTCTGGCTATAAGATTAATCAAGACTGAGATGATACTGGTGTCAACACCAAATCTTAACTACAAATATGTTAATTGGCCGACTTCATATCTGAAATTTTGTTGACCACTATAAGGTTGCTCGTCGTTTTTCTTTTTTTTTAACCGATAAAGAATAAACATTTTTATTGACCATCATAAAATAAATGCACTTTACGATGGTTCCGAATCGTTTATTGCCACTATTCAACATCGCCAGTTCGCCGAAGTGCATTAAGTCGAGATTTGCCGAATAAATAGAGAAGCATATCTGTAGTAACAATTTCGCGAGAGATATATTTCGACCAGTAAAAATTGGCAATAAAAGTTCCAATAAACGAAAATCTTAAAATAGTATTCCTATAAATACTTGAAACCTAGATACGTAGGTGAAATCATTTATTTTTGTATTTTTGATTAGATAATTTTTGATATAAAGAATTATCCTATTAAGATCGTTATACTATATTAATTAACATCTAGATGTACTATAGAGGGGTCTATAGTCTTAGATGTCATCACCATGAGAAGGGTATTATTGAAAGAATGTTGAACAAATTCCCTTGTCACGACCCTCAATCCCCAAATTCTAAATCATACAGCTCACTATTAACAATTAATACATTCTCAATATACTCATCGTGAAGTAGTGCTAAACGTTTGTACACTAATTTTCTTTATATTTTCATATTAATGGGATAGGTCCGCTGCGCCATCTAGCGAACTTGATGAAATTTGTGAAGTAAATAGATAAAAGGCACTACGTAAAAATCTGTATTTCCATTTTTTTTGCGTGTTTGGGGAAAGAGGGATCTGTATCGAATGGTGAGTTAGTTCAGTCGGTGTTTTAACCATCTGACAAATCCTTTCAATCTAGTCTCATTGGATTTTTATATCTTCCCGAAACCCAAGGTTGATTTCGGAAACGTGTTTTTCTGGGCTAGTTTACATATTTATCTACATACCCTCGTAATATATATATATATATATATATATATATATATATATATATATATATATATATATATATATATATATATATTATGAATAAACATATAACAGTTTTAGTATTATACAAGCATGGTGTGAAAAGTTGTGTTGAAAAAAGGATAGAAGTCGCTTTTCATGTCAAACCTTATTCTTGGTATTTTGGCAAGTTTTCTGTTACATCAAATGTTTTCAATGTACTCGTATTCATAGAATTCAGACTGTTTCATTTTACCGATATTTAATGAAGAGTTTTTGATGATGGGAATAGTGTTGAAATTCGTACTATCATTAAATACCCCTATTTGAAATGCCAGCATGAATGAGTTGAAATATCGTCTGCATGACATGGTTCCTTCATATTCCACTCTTCAAAAATGGGTTCGTAAGTTCAAAAGTGCACATTCTGAAGTCCTGAACATTATGGAGCGTGTTTCACATCAGAGCAAAGCTTGCAAATTGTCGAAATTTATTATCAAAATCAGTATTCTGTGCGCCGAACTTATAGAGCTCTTCGTGAAGTTTATGGTGATCATAATCGCTCAACCGAGCAATGTATTCGCCGAATTATCGGTAAATTCCGAACGCATTTCACGCTGCTCGATATTAAAACAAAAACAAGACAAAAAAAATTGCGTTCTGAAGAAAATATCGCCTATGTTGCTAGCAGTATTGATGAAGACCCAAATTTATCAATTCGTCGTCGTTCGCAGGAAGTTGGGCTTTATTATTCGATTAAGTGGATTATTTAATTCAGAATTTAAATGGTATTGATCTGAAGGAGACGTGGTTCCAACAGGATGGCTCCACATGTCATACAGTCAACGCAATAATTGATTTATTGAAGGAACAATTAGGTGAGAAAATTATTTCGAGGAACGGACCTGTTAATCGGCTACCAATTAATTGGATTATGTTAACTTTTTGGTCTATGCCGATGAACCAGGAACTACTGAGGCCTTAGAAGCCAACATAACTTTTTCTGTTTTCACATTATCTATACTCTTATTTAGTAAGAGTATGGTCTGGTCAGTGATCATGATAAAATGAGATTCAAAACTTTAACGCACAGTTTGAATTTTTGCTAAAAATACTTTTGCTCATCATTCCGATTCTTGTATGTTAAAATCAAAATTTTATAAGATCCTACATTAAGTTTTTTTTAACAATGTCTTAAAGTACGACAAGCGCGCAATTTTTGAGAACGACCTCTAGTAGAATTCTTTAAATGTTTTCTGGGGTATGAACATTTCGAGTACGACCTGACCTTGATAGATCTTTAACCTTACCGGTTTGTTCGGATTCGTTGAATTGCAATCTTTGTTTCAATTGATTTCGAGAATAAATCTAATGAACTGTTGTGATCATTACTTAACGAAATTAAACTTCCGGAAGTAAGTGCATCGAAAATGGCATCCTGTTGGAATAAGCCAGTATATCCGGTATTTAGAGTGTGGACTAAAGGCATTATTCTCTTCTATTAAAGAGGCATAATTTGATGTTGTGTTAAGGAAACCCTTGATTGTTATTTAGATGATATTGAGGTTATGTACACTGGCAGCTGTAGAATATTTTTTGTTTTTTTTAATGCTTAATCCACAGAAGGTGGCAGGATGGTCGTCAAGGCAGTTGAAAAACCTGGCTGGTGTGGAAAAAGTATTCAGTACAATTAAAGAGCACTTGAGACAGTGCGGTTTAGGGAAGCAATGCAAAAAAATAATTTTTTTAAAACCTTTTATGCAATCGCTTACCTACAGGTAAACAAGTACAATAGTATATATATATATATATATATATATATATATATATATATATATATCATCAGCTCGTGTTGATCCACTGCAGGATGAAGGCCTCTTCAGCATGTTTCCAACTTTCACGGTCCTGTGCTTTCCTCTGCCACTCTGGTCCAATATACTTAACGATGTCATTAATCCATCGTGCTTTCGGTCTTTTTCGCGGACGTTTGCGATCAAGCGGTATCCACTCCAGGATTGCCTTGGTCATCTGTCATCCCATCGCCTCGCTATATGATCTGCCCATCTCCATTTTAATTGCTTTGCTCTTCCAATGATGGCACAGACTTTCGTTTGTTCCCTGATCCATGCGCAGGACTTTCTGTCTCATCTTGTAATGCCAAGCATACATCTTTCCATTCCCCTCTGGGCTACCCGAAGTTTTTGAATTGATTGCGATGTGAGTGTCCAGGTTTCACTTCCGTATGTCATAACGGGTAGAGCGCACTGCTCGAAGACTTTTCTTTTCAGGCAAAGTGAGAGTCTGCTTTTAAACACAATGTTGAGCCTGCCAAATGCCTGCCAGCCACATTTAACCCGCCGTTCCACCTCTCGGGCGATATTCCACTCCATTGAAATCTTTTGCCCAAGATATATAAAGCTGTCCACAATCTCCAAATCCCTTCCTAAAACTGAAATTCTTCTGTCCTGAGCAACTTATTGACATAACATAACCTGACTCTTTTTCAGGTTTATTTTCAAGCCAAATGGTTCGCCAGCTCTTTGTAGTTTTTGTATGCGTCTTTGCAGCTCCTCTGGGTCTTGTGAAAGGAGAACGATATCATCTGCAAATCTAAGATGGTTTAAGTTTGCACCATTAATCTTTACACCATCCTGTGCCCAATCTAGTTTACGGAATACTTTTTCAAGGCCAGCCGAGAAAAGAATAGGCGATATTGCGTCACCCTGTCGTACAATGGAAGCAGACCAACATCTGATACGTTTCAACTCCCTAGAGTCACTAGCATAAGTGGTCCGTAGCATTTTTTCGTAAACTGAATTTGTCTAGTTCATTCTGAATATGAGTAAAAACAATTTTGAGCAACCGTGCAACCGTGATAAATATTGTTTGTCTCCCGTCCAAAGCAGAAGTGAACAGTGTTGTCAAATCGACCACTACGATACCAGTCTCATTACTTTATTTACATACCTCGTAACATCGTGCCATTGGGTCTTTATAAAATGTATATGACATATTTTGTACTTACCAATGAAAATCATTGTTTCAAATATATACAAATATATTGAAGTTGATTATTTACCTGAAACAAAAACAATCTTTAAAAATAATTACTAACAGATAAAAGCGAAAATAAAAAATAAATATTTTAATTTAGTATTAAATACCGGTTTGATGCACAGCTCGCCCCATTTTTTTAAAATTATTTTGATATTATTTCTTTTGATATTTTTGATATTTTGGTATTTTTTGGTAGCTACTTCCCTTTCTCACGTCACGCTTTTCTGTTCTCTGGTTCTTTCATCCAGCAGGTGCCAGCTTTTCATTTTATGTTATCCGTCGTCCGGTGTTGGGTCTGCCGTTAGATCCTCGTCCTGTTGTGGGTCTCTGTTCCAAGATGCGTTTAATTCATCTATCAACTGTTCTCCGGGCGACATGCCCAGTTCATTTTAGTTGTGCAGTGTACTGTACTCTACAACTTCTCTCACCTTGGTTTATTGTCTTATCTACGATCTTTCAGTTTAATACAATCCTTATTTTTTCGTGGGTCCATTGTGTTTTGGCATAATTTTTTTCTTAGGCACCAAATTTCAACTCCAATGTTAAGATAGGCCAAATGCATTGGTTGTACAACTTACATTTCCGGGTATTAGGTATTTCTGATCTAAATACATGGTCAAACTGTCCAAGAACAACCCAGAACAGATTTATCCGTCGGGCAATTTCATCTGTCATGCTGTCTTTATTAGTGATGACCTTCAGCCCTAGATATATTTTTCGTCGACTACCTCTATGTCTTGTATTCTGGTGGTTTATGTTTGCGTCATTATTTTCTTTTTCTATATATATATATATATATATATATATATATATATATATATATATATATATATATATATATATATATATATATATATATATATATATTATATATATATATATATATATATATATATATATATATATATATATATATATATATATATATATATATATATATATATATATATATATTATATATATATATATATATATATATATATATATATATATATATATATATATATATATATATATATATATATATATATATATATATATATATATATATATATAATAATAATAACCCCAAATAACATAATCTAAAGGCGTTAAACCGTTGTTTAAGCTGGTTTGTAAGAAACTTTGCTTTTGTTTTAATATCGAGCAGTGTGAAATGCATTCGAAATTTGTCGATAATTCGGCGAATACATCACGAAGTTCAAATTCAGGATGATGATGATGATGTTAAACTTTCCATGACAATTTGCCAGGCTATTAAGACACAGGTTTGCAGACTTGTGCGCAAACTCACAGTTTATTTGACAGCGACCCATATCGCAAGTTCGGACACACTAAAAAAATCACCCTATTTATTTAATGACACTACACTTTTTTTCCATTAGTACTTAATCAGTGACCTATATAGGTCATGATTAGGAAATTCATAAAACGATACCTTTCCAAATATGATAGCTATAGAAAATTTCTAAATACATTCAAACCCTACTATATATTATGCAGTAATATCAATAATTGGCAACTTTACAATTATTTTTTATTTGTCGGTAAAAGGCTAGTCTATTAGGGAAAGTATTTCGTGAACCTCTCTCGTACAAAACTAATTTACAGATAAATCTAAAAAATGATGTCAACTATTTTGGTTTTTGGTGTGTGATAAAGATTGCATTTCTCTAAGTATAAAATATAATACATCTGATCATTAGTAATAACTCTTACTCATTTTTATGTAAAAAAAAAATATTTTATAACTTATTTTACCTGATGAAAAATATTACAAACTGCAAAAGTGACATTTGTTGGATACATAGGTTATCTGCCTTAGTTCCTATTCAAATATTTACCTTAAGATCGAGCTTGATTTTCTTTGATTTTCCTAAACACACACCCTCACACGTAAACCACATTAATTTAACACACCTTTTACTCCGCATATAAGAACATTTTAAAATCTATCCAAGAATTTTACACTTTATCAATATTAATGAAATTTTTCACTTTCCTTTTTTCGTTGTTATATCATCGAATAAAAAAGTATAACACAACCATTAAGCAAAAACACAAACAAAAACATGCGGTCGTATTGTTATTCGGAATGGAACTACCAATCAACATTAAAATTAACAACGGTGACGTCATGTCGGCATTTGCAGTCTTTTGTTTTGGCGATTCCGAGAATCTAGCGCTTATTTTTCCTGACAACACACATAATTCTACCCAGAGGAGTCTGGCGGAATAATTTCGATCCCATGGTTTACATAAATATGTTGGAGGGTTTTTTTACCAATTAGAAAGTCGAAAAATAAAAAACTTTTACTGCCATCTGTCGGAAATTTCACTTTAATATATTAGGTGTACCTATTAAACTCAGAGATTTACCACTAAACACCAAGTCGCTTTTTTTAAGGTTCTCGACGCACGTTTCGCTAACCATGTTAGCATCAGACCTAGGCAAATTCACTAGACCTAGGCAAATTCATAACGCCATCTGTGTTTTATTCAAGAATTAAAACAACCGCTCAATTTAAAAGACTCGTTATAAATTAAATTCCAGCTAAATATATTGAATTTGATAGTGTGCTTATTGTTAAATTTTGAAAAAAATAGGTTACCCTATAAGAATGGAAGAGTGTTGATAAGCTCCATTAAGAGCCTATATATGTTTCGAAAACAAAACAATGCCACTAATGCCATTAATGCTTTTCATCCTAGTGCTTTGGATATCAGAACATGTCAGCGACGGTTTAAATCATTTTCGACGGTAAAACCAGGAAGACTTGTTGAGTTTGATTGATTGAGGATCTGCTGAAACCGACTTAGGGTGAAACCGAAGCTAATCCAAAACAAACCATCCAGGAATTAGCCACAAAGCTTAAAACTTCATGATTCATAATACAACGGTGTTTACAACAACTGAATAGAGCGCAAAGGGGAGGAATGTGGGTGCCATATCAACTTTCATTTGAAAACAAAATTCAGTTTGTAATTATCTGCAGTGCGCTGTTGTCCAGGTATGGTTGGATGTTTTTTATGGTTCTATGTTGGTTTCTCGCAAGGCTATATGTTTTCGACAAAAACTAAAGTTTAAGTACAAATCTAGGATCGGTAACCCTTGTGATGTGCTAACTGGGGCTAGACGATATCTGATGACCGTGATTTGAAGTCATCGTTAAGCTGTAAGCAGAGTAATGGTCGTAAATTGCTAAATAACTTGAGTTGATGTAGCTCTAATCCAAAACTTCGCTTCCCTCTTATGTCACCTTCGAAAATTAGCTTCTGCACCATTAACATTGAAAATTTTATTGCTTTGCATAAAATATACAATTTTAATTTGAAAAGCCAAACTAGTTTTACAAGGAAACCATATTTTTAGGTTTGTCGGAATATTACAAGATAGAAAAATACCTACCAAATTTAAAAGGTTCTTATTCTCATTGTCAATGTACTTTGGACTAATGTTAAATGATTCATTCATTCTCAAATATAAATAAAATAAATTGTGTAACCTAATAACTACAATTTCGATTATAGATATAAAAATTAAATAAAACTTTATAATCTTTTATATGATAACATTGTTAGGTAGCTCGAAAATAACAATTTTTACGTAATGCTAGACAATCGTAACCTTTCTGTAACAACGTATATACAAAAACTAAGTAATTATCAGCTTTTTTGTTTAAGAAGATTTTGTTCGCCGTCGAAATATCGAAAACCTTGAAATATACGTGAATCCCTGTTACGAAAATGATGAAAAAATAATGATTCTTAAAAATAGGTTTCTATCGAATCTTGCATAACTAAAAATTGATAGTTTTTAGGGAGTTCTTCGAAACTATTTTTGTAAGAAGACTGGCATTTTTGGTGAGATTTTGATACCTGAAATTGATCTAAATTTATATTATTAAGTTATAAGATGCTATTGGAAGAATTCTGATATGGAAGTGTTGACTATACTTTATCACAGTCTGTTATGTTGGTCTTAAATGTTAGAGTGGAAGCTAAGTGTGTATTATTTAGTGTTAACATATATTAATATGAATAAAAAAAAGCAAACCCGATTATATTAGCAACATTCAAAACATTCTGAAATACATGGTGTAAGGGTAATGGCTGTAGTAAATTTAACAAACTATTCTTCACATCATTTGAAAGAAAAAAGTTTAAAAAACAAGGATCAAAAACCTCACAATTAATGTCAAATAATGCAAATGTTGCAAATATTAATTGGTTATTATTTAACGAATGGGGCTATAATGGTTGGTGATAGAGTCTCGGAAACAGTCTAGGTTGCCGAAATCTAAACTGAAAAAAATGACCGAGTAAAGTCCCAGTCTTATAAAGACGAACAAATCCCAGCCCTGGACCATGCAGTACGTATATTAAGATGTACAGGAACCCGTCGACTAAGATGTGGTAAACCCCTACAAAAGAGTCCCCGGTCCTCCGGGTTAAGGGGTTGGGCGTGCGTTTCGCAGTCCCACCCCAGAAAACAATTCTTGCTACGAAACATTTAATTGAGCCTCGTATTGGATTGATTAACTATAAACAGACCCGGCAACGATATACGGACATGAGATTTGATACGTGGAAGATTAGGTCTCTATATGTATCAACCAGGAATTTTAAGTAATATCCTCCAACAGGTAAGGAAATATCATTTAGATATAGTAGCAAGAGATCAAATGGTTAGATGCAGGATTTTTGACAAAAAGGGAGGTATCAGATTTTTTACAGCGCGGACAGGAAGTATTAGTTTGGGTGTGGGTATATAATACAAAAATAAATTGAGTCAAGTGTATTTTAAATAAGTAAAAAAAGAAGAAGTTTAAAAACAGTGAGCCAGAGAATACCACCTTGATCAAAAAGTTCCCGGAATGACCACCGTGTGTTGCTCAATCCCTGATTAGAGTTCTGGTTTTTTTGCCTGGTTGCCATCCTGACATCTGTCATTGACATTCCCACCAAATTTCAGGGTCATAGACTGACATTGAGTCTTGAGTACATTTGCCTGCGTGCGTATTTTCGATTTTTACAATTTTAAAAATGGAATTGCGTTTGCAACAACGAGTTTGTATTAAATTATGCGTTAAAAACGGATTCAATGGTGCGAGGATCTTGGAAATGTTGGAAAAGTGTTTCGGCAACGATACTCTAAAGAGATCGTGGCACAAATGCTTCAGAAGTGGTCATGAGTTTGTCGATGATGACGAACGCCGTGGCAGACTGTCAACATCGAAAACCGACGAAAACATCGTTAAAGTGAAAGAAATGGTGGGGACTTAGGGACTTAGGGACATCAGGGACTTAGCAGAGGATTTGAACATTGTTTATGGATCCGTTCAAGACATTTTAGTTAATTATTTGGGTTTCCACCGTGTTGCAGCAAAGTTGATGCCGAAAGATTTAAATTTCATGCATAAAAGGGACCGCGTTGACATCGCAAAAGACATAATTTCCAAGGCTGAATCCTACGTCCAACATTTATCAAACTCATTATTACTGGAGATGAGACGTGGGTTTATGAGTACGACACGCACTGCAGACATCAGGCGAGTGAATGGCGTGCACCCAATGAGCCAAGACCGAAAAAAACACGTCGTTTTCAATTAAAAAAGAAAGCGATGCTCTCGGTTTTCATGGACTACAACGGTGTTCCGCATCATGAATTCCTTCCGGAAGGTCAAACAAAGAGTATTATTTAAGCGTTATGAGGCATTTGAGGAAAGCAATTCGCCAAAAAAGAAAGAATTTGTGGGCAACCAACTCGTGGATTTTGCACCACGATAATACAGCGTTGCAAAATTTCCCCATTATCCACGACTTTTTGACCAAGAACAAAACGAATACTATCCAACAGCCACCGAATCGAGTCAAAAAACTACTACGGGGAACGCGTTTTAGCAGCCGAGAGGAGGTTATGGAAAAATCGAAGACGGCTCTGATGGCCATACCCAAACGGAGTATAAAAAATGTTTCGAAGAATGGATCAAGCGCTGGCATAAGTGCTTTACAGTCCATGGGAAGTACTTTGAAGAGGACAATATCAATTTTGATGAATAATGTATTGTATTTTCTATTTTCTGAATAAATTCCGGAAACTTTTTTATCAAGGTGGTATGCTGTATAAGAATGAATGAAAAATTTCGAAATCTATCAATGTTCTCTATACATATACCAAAACAGAGGAATGGAAGGATGAATTCTATACGCTGCTCGAAAGTGATGGAGACAAAAGCCCTATAAACGACATTAGAACGTTTTAATGGACTTTATTGCTCAAATTAGAAAAAAAATCGGAATATAGGCAAATGCAGCCTACATGATAACACAAATGACAATGGGGAAAGAATTCGTTGTATACAAGGGCCTTTCTGTCATGAGTACAAAGTTCTCACGCAAAAACATGCATAAGGGAACATGAGTCTCACTTGATGGGCAGACAGTAAACCAAATAGATCATACCATGATAGATAGCAGATCATACTCAAGTGTGCTTGACGTGAGAAGTTACAGAGGAGCATCATAAAAGTCGGACACTACTTGATAGTAACAAAAATACGACAACAAAGAAACAGGAACCAAGACAAAAATTCAACATTGAAATGTTAAAAATAGACGAAAACGCTAAGAAGGAATATCAATGTAGAATGAAGCAGGAGTTCGAGAAACCAGAGGCTTATACAGCAGTAGTAGAGTTGGTAGATAATAGATGGGCAGCAATAAAATCTGTAATAGAAAAAGTTACGGAGGAGACAATTGGGGTTCGAAATCAATCAAAGAGGCGAATAGAAAATGGAGAGGCGAATGGAGAATAGAAAATCTGCCCGACAAAGTGTATACAAAAACCCACAACAGTACAAAAAGAAGAACGCGAGTGACTGAGAAGGGAAGCCAAACGTGTAGGCAAGAGAAAAAAAGGTACTTTCTAAAAACGCAAACAGAACAGATACAAGAAGCATATGACAAACAGGAGTCAATAAAATTCTACCAGAACATTAAGACAGCAAAAAACGTTCATTCTATAGAGGTCTTAATATAAGAGTATACTAGGGCATGGAAGACACATTTCCTTGCCTGGAACATGGAAGATAATTCCTTGCCTACAAATTTCAGTAGTTCTGAGGGTATGCTATCTATCCCGGGAACTTTATTATTTTTCAGTTTTATTGAAGTGAAAATTTCTTCAGCCGCGTCGAGCGATTTTCGGTAGGGGCAAAACTTATGGGTACGCGTCACCGACATGCTAGTGACGTGTTACGCCAATTGTGTTTCAAATGTGTTTTAATGTGTTTTCAATTAAATTGTGTTTTAGATAATTGTTATTTTAATTGTTTAATTGTAGAATCACTGTGCAGTGAGTACTTAATATGATAATATTTTTATGTAGAAAAATGAATAACAAAAACAAAGCATTTATTTTCGAATAGTTCCAATATTGATATCAATATTTGCATTGAAAAATTTGATATTATTGATTTTTCTAATATTTAATCTTTGTAATACATCGTGCAATGAATATTTCATAGTGGCTTAGGAGTTATTTTACTAGTGTGGTAAAACAGATTTCTAGTTGTTCGATAATATTTTTGTCGCGAATTTTAAAATTAAAGATTCTATAAAATTTTATAATAAATTTATTTTCTCAAAATTATTGTTTATTGGTTTAAATTATCAGAAATAAAATACGTGTTTTGTTATTTTTTTTTGCAAAATGATTACTTATAAACTTATATCATTTAATTTCATCATTAGAACTTTGCAAAAAAGTATTGTAATATAATTAGTTTTTCTAAATGTCCATTTTCTATATTTGTTTAGATCCTTGATCCTATGTGAAACAAAAAATATACATTTTTAAATTATACATTTAATGAATAATTAATTTAAAAATTCAAAAAAAAACAGTTTCCAAAAGTTCCAAAACAAATTCCAAAGTTTCAAGTTTTCACTTCTATCGGCAGTCCTCATGACCGCCTACCTTTTTTTTAACTTTCTTCCTCCCTCTGCAACGATGGTACTTCATAAATTGTGGTTTATAATTATGATCTTTTCTAGTGGTTTCGTTTAACTGTATTTCAAAATTGAAATACCGTTAAACTCACACATATATTGGAAAACTCTTTCCGTGGTTATAGATTTCCTACTTTAAGTTCTGGTATTACAGATAGTTAAAGAATGATAATGTTTTAATTTCAAGTCTTGCGAGGAACTGAACGCATGATGGAATGAGGGAGGCCTTTATAACAAACATACAGCTGATTATACCGAATCATTAACTTTAATAAAAACACAATAAATGCATCCTTGAATCACTCAGGTAAATGAGTTGTTCTATTCTGACAGCGTTATATTATTTATCGTGAATGTACAACCTGTTAATCCGCTTGCAACTCCACAAAATCATAGCCAAAAACATTTATCTAAGTTAGTACCTACTTTGTATATAAATCTATGGAATTATAATGTCCAGCTCCTTCCGGTATCAGTCGGACAGATAAATTAACCGCCGTCAAAGCCGTTTGCAGTCCATCTTCTTCGCAAAAACAAATCGAACACGGAGACCGAGACACGAAAAACAGCTCGGAACGTTACCGGCTGCCCTATGCCAGACAAAGACGGAACCATTCGGGCGTGATGCGCGAAACCGCGATGACGTCAGCTAGACATTTGCATTCCTTTTGTTTTCGATGCCGGTTCCGAGAAACCGTCGGCCAGTCAGTCGGTCGGTTACCACACCACATCGAGTGAGCCAATATCAACTTCTCCATAGCGAATCTTTCCACTTTATTATATACGATGGTAACTAGAAAAGTCTGCTAACATTGTTTTAACATCATAGTGCCGTCCTGAACAGTCTACAAAGTACCATTCTCCAAAAGTATTATTTTACAGTTTCATCAACACGAAGAAACGGCACTCGTCGGTTCCAATTTTAACAATTTTTTAGAGATGGAATCTGTCCATTTTACATTTTTTAGCTCTTTAATAAAGAGTTGACCAATAAGAAAGTCAGAATTGCGCTAAAATGAAGCACAATGATAACTATAATGTCAACCACCTACCCCACTGTCAACTCCCCTTAGTAACTCCTGAATCACTTGAGTATACTTATCGGCCCATATCCAGCAATTATGTTTACAAACCCAATAAGCCAGAAGTGCGCTTCCTCGGAAAAGATTAGTTTTTCCCCAAAGTGGGGGTTGCATTGCAACTTCCAATTTATACGCGCTGTTGAATCGTGTATCTTTCCACGGTGAATTGACAGAATAGTGAACACAGCATTCTATAGGTATGTCCACACTTGTTCAACTTTTGGTCGTCAAGACGCATGCACCTGTTGAAAGGTTAGACGCATGCGTTGTTGATCGAGAGGCATGCAAGGACCTATGTGAAAAGTCATGATGCACGAAGAGGCGCAGAGCTAGCGCACTACTCTCACCAATGTTGGGTATATTGCCCTTTCGCTTTCAACTTCTTGATATAATTTACAAGTTTTTGTAACAGTTTACAAATTTAATTCAAAGTAAAGTAATTTAATTTTATTAAATTAAATACATTTTTCCAAAAAATTAAACCAATTTTTTTTCTTTTTAAGGATATTTCATAGTGCTCTGCTAGATAGTCCTAACATTGGCAATTATTTTCACAAATTTTATTTTACCTCGGATATTCTAAATAGTTAAGAATTCACGGATATTCTTCAGCCAAGAGGAGATCTGTTTTCTCCCGACGATCCTACTAATTTTATATCGATCGCCTCTAAGAATATGTTCGAGGTACGACAACTTTCGACCCTTCACAATTGTTAGCAACTCCCATACTCCAACTACTCTATTTAAGGCAGTTGCGTTTGTTGGTATATTTGTCCAAGGAACTCGAAGCATAAAATACCTCCACCTGGTTGACTGTGGAACCTTTTATAGTCCAGACTTCAGCCTCATATAACAATATGAACCAAATGTAATGTGAGATTTGAATCGTCATAACAAAATGTATTGTCACTCATTTTCAGAATGCACTAGAAAAATCGGGTTCACGAAAAGTTAGTGGTCGTTACGGACCACCAATTAACTAAGCAGTTCAAACTCGTACTGAAAAGATACATCAGATGTTGGCACGCCTCACCTCCAAAGGGGAAGCTGACAATGTTGCTAGATCGAATGCTACACCATCAGTTTGGCTTAATTTGGTTTGGTTTGAGAATATCCATATATATATATATATATATATATATATATATATATATATATATATATATATATATATATATATATATATATATATATATATATATATATATATATATATATATATATATATTCTTAATCAACATTTTGTAATTGTTTAATAGTTCAATAAGAACAAAAAGAGAACACAGAAACACTTGCGAGTCATAATAATTTTCAAAATGTCCTCGTAGACGAAGTAGGCCAATGCCAGTTACATTCCTTCGTGAATCTCCCCATTTCATTCTACATAATCAGCTCCATCGTCTAATGTTACTTGCACCGGCTTTCGACGAAAAAGTCGGCCGACACTGATTTTTTCAACGTCAGGTGGGGTTAAGGTTTAATTCTACTTCTTGTCGAAGAAACAAGTTTGTCGACAGATGACGTTCATAACTGTCGTAAGCAGTGCGATAAAGAGTCAGTTGATATTTGATACGGTGTATGCTAGATGGTGCTGAATCAGGAGTAATCAAAACTGTGGGCTTTTCTGATGTGATTTTTCCCATACGGTTCATCAGAACAAAAATAAATTTTCGATTAATATAATGAAACCTTTGGTATAAGTATCAAGAACTATGGGACTTCTTAAATATCTTTCTATGATTATAAAATATCTTGTAAAATATTTTTTCTCTGTCACATTTTCAGAATTCTGTGAAATAAGTCTACCAAGAATGAAAAAGCAGGTATAAATACGATTGACGTCTAAACCGCTTAACGCATGTACTAAACAGTCATGACCTCGAAACAGTCGCCATGTTGAAACCAAGTGCGGAGTATAACTGAAGAGTGGCGATTAATGAAAGTGTTCGCGCTGGGCATGACAGAAATCATTCGGTTCTTCGGATATACGAGATCCAGTGTGTATGATGTCATCGCGAAGTATAATGAGTCGGAGTAGTTCAACGAAGGTTTTGTAACACCGACAAGGAAAACTCACTCGAAGGAGCGCGTTGTAAGGACGCCCGATTTCATTCAACGCGCTCAGGAGATGATTTTTGAGGATCCAGAGCAGTCAATCAGAAAATTGTCATCGGTTGACGGTGTGATTGAAAAAACTATGCGTCGAATCGTCGAGCAGGACCTCGGCTACAAGTCTTACATAATTAAAATGTGACAGATGCTTTCCGAAGTTGTTAGAACAAAGCGAGTTGAACGCTACAACCTGTTTTGGTGTTCCCTACGAAACAATGCTGCCGGTTCTTTTCTGACAAAAAAATTTTTACTGTCGATGCGAAAATTAATCAAAATAGTGATCGCTGGTTCGCACATGACCCTAAAGATGTTCCCATTGTTTCCAGAACAAAATTCCCGACGAAGGTTCATGTGCTAAGTGTTGTGTCCAGTGAGGGTGTTGTGATGTCACCGCATTTCTTTAACAAAGGGGAAAATGTCACAAAATAAGTTTATTTGCGTATTCTGACAAATGTAGTGAAGCAGTGGCAGAAACTGTGTTGTCTGGAAAACCGTATATTTTCCAGCAGGACGGTGCGCCCGCCGACACAAGCCATTTGGTTCAAAATTGGCTGCCGAACAACGTCGACATGTTTTGGTTCAAAGAATTGTGGCCTCCCACTAACCCAGATTTAAATCCTTTGAACTTCTGTGTACAGGAGCGTGGTTGAAAGGGTCACCAACAAGTCCAGACATCCAAATGTCGCATCACTGAAAGTCGCTACTGAAGCGGCATTCGCCGATATGGACAGGTACGCATTAAAAGGACCTTGCGAGCATTCTCAGACCGAGAATGGAGGCGGTCATTCAAGCAGGGAGAGGATATATTGAATAAATGTGTTCTTTATGACCTTACAAATAATTTAGTAAAAAATTGTAAACTTTTTTTATAAATAGAATTAGGATAATCATAAGTAATGTCGTTTTTTCAAATTTTAAAAGCGTTGCTATTTACTATTGCCAGCTATAGTGGCAGTAGTAAATAGCAACAGTAGTCGCAGCAGAAAACCTTTTTTCACGAAGAAAATGTTCCATAGATCTGAAAAGACGGTAATTTAACGCTGCAGCACCAGGAGAATACAATGAATACAAAAATACTTCCCAGTTCAACTCTTTGATTTTTTCATAAATGATTCTGGCACTATGAGGTCTTGTATTGTCATGCTGCAGAATAATACTTTTTCGATTAATCAGTCTTAGACATTTTTGAATCAAAGCCATATTTAGTCTATCAAGCTGATCACAATAATATTCAGCTATTGATGATAGTGAGCTCATAGTGAATAATTAATGTAAAATCCCACCATACCGACAGTAACATTCTTAGGGTGAAGACCTGGTTTTATAGTGTATAAAAGAGGGTATCTTGGTGTTAACCAATCGCTTTTCTAATGTGGATTGCTGTACAGAATTCACTTTTTATCTCTAATAAAACCTTGTTGATAAAGCATCTCTGTCAATATGGACAAAAGTGCACTACAGATGGTAACTCTTTGAATTTTGTTTTCGACTTAAAGTTGATATGAAACCCACATTATTTCTCTTTGTACGTTGCTGAATTGCTTTACACTGTTATATTGTGGACCATGAAGTATTAAGCTTTTTGGAAGAATTCCAGGATGATTTATTTGGAATCAGCTTCAAATCATGAATCTGCTTTTTCAGCAGAACATATCAGGAGAACGTTGATATGTTCTGCTATACCAGACACCAGGATAAAAAATATTAATGATATTTGTGGCATTAATGACATTATTATACTTTCGAAACTCATAAAGCATCAAATGTCTAATATGGAACTTATCCACAATTTGCTCTTCCATTCTTATAGGGTTCATCAATATTTTTTTCAAAATTGAATAAAAAACACATTAAATATCAATATATTTAACTAAAATATAAGTTAGGTTAAATGTTTGTCAGCAATAACAATAACACCAGAGGAGATATCAGAAATCGTATTATGAAGGGCAATAAAGATACTTATTCCCTGCATTCTGTCCTAAGATCTAAAATTATTCAAAGGAAGACGAAAGTTGGGATCTATAAAACACTTATTCGGCCAGTAGTCCGCCAGACTTGAATGGCTGACGCTTATAGCTGCGAGACGCGAATCCTCATAAAAGAAAAACAGAAGACATGCTTGCAGTATTTGAAAGAAGAGTACTGTAATTTCCTGGGTCAGCTAGAGACCCCCAAAACCTAAAAAGTGCCCCCTCAGGGTCGTAATCTCATTGTAAATTACTAGGAGTCTCCGGGCTAAGTAAAAAAACTGGCTAAATAAATCGAAGTCGAAGTACTGTAATAATTACAATATAATTATTATATAAGAAAAATAATGGAGGGGGGATAGGGGGTAACAGAAAAAGAGGTGGCCAAGAAATTAAAATTAAAGTATTCCTTAAGTCTCTCGTACTATTTCTTACTTCATGAGCAGAAATCACAAGTTTATTTTTCCAATCCAAGTCCAATTTTTGGAATCTCCATTTTTTGAAAACAAAATTACTCTGAAACTCACATGTAACGTAATGTGGAATTATTATTTCGCATTTTTCTTCAATGCTATCAAGTTATCATTAAATCTCGCTTCACTTTTCCGGTGTTTTTTTTCTCTTCTTTATGAGAAGACATACATATTTACATTCCCCAGGATCTAACAGCTCTGATGTAATCTGACCTTCAACCAGTTGCCGATCCAATGCTATTCCCCCTGTCACTCAAAAAATATTTCGCTTAATGTATAAAGAATCATCGACAAAAAACACAAGAACTGATCGTTATATTCTGCATTGTTGTTTTTGAAACATGCAGCTGGTCAGGGTCGGATTCGGCGAATATTTTTAGTTTTTAGTTTGGATTCTATACGTTTAGTATTTTGAATTGATTTACTATAAAAAATATATAAACTCGTGTGTATTTTGATGGGGAGAAAAGAAGAATGTTTGTAGAATTTAACCAACTAATCGTTACAAACGGTATTTTTACTGTTTTGAATAAATCAGGGCCGGCATTGCTGAATGTTTTAAATTTTTTGTGTGTACATATTCTTTATTATAATTGATTTTATTTTATTATTTTAATGCAGTTAATTAGATACTGAACTTAATACGGGGTTATTCATTTCATGATTCGGAAAATACATTAAATGTCACCTATAGTATGATTTGTTTAGTTTAAGGTTTGTAATTTTACAATATGCATTATTTAACCACCGAACAACGCGTTAGAATTGTTAAAAGTTTTTAAAAAAATGGCGATTCTGCCGTGACCATGAGCAAAATGTGGTCGCCATAATCATCCTTCTGAGTGCACAATTACCAACACAGTCAAGAAATTTGAAATTACTAGGCCTGTTACTAATGTGGTAAGACATGTGCATCATCGTAACGCTCGCTCGATGGAGAATATCGCTGCTGTTAGTGAAAGTGTGGCTGAAGACCCAAATTTATCGATTCCTCAGTGTTCACAGCCTTTGGGCTTGTCTTACGGCACATTATGGCATGTTTTGCATCTTCATCCTTACAAGGTTAAACTCATGCAAGAAGTGAAGCCCGGTGACCATGAAATGCGCCGAGCATACGCCGACTGGGTGCTTCATTCAAGCTCATTCACGCTCATTTCTCGCTCGGCGGATACGTAAATAAGCAAAATTACCTAGTGAACATTTAAATGATGTTGTGTTTCACACTTAATGGCATATCCCAGCAATTATATTAAAAAAAATCATTGAAATCTTAATTCTTAGTGTGTTTTTTTAATTTTACTTTTTTTTTATTTTAATTTGGATCTATATCGAAGACTGTCAGCAACAGCGACCATATTGTCTTCGGAACGTACAGTTTTTTGTCTTGTTTTTGTTTTAATATTGAGCAGCGTGAAATGTATTCGAAATTGTTTGATAATTCCGCGAATACATCACGAAGTTCAAAGTCACGAAGTGCTCCATAAGTCTGGCAGACAGAAACCTGATTTTAATAATAAATTTCGACAATCTGTAAGCGTTGCTCTGATGTTAAACATTCTATGATGATTTGCCAGACTTAAACAGATTCGACAGAACTCCCAGTTCGTTTGACAGCGAACCCTATCGGAAGAATATATATATATATATATATATATATATATATATATATATATATATATATATATATATATATATAACCATCTGCTTTTTTATCATCGATAACGAAAAAAAAAATTCGTTAAGGGGGAATCTAATTATTTTCATATGTCATGGGTGTTAAACCAACTTGATCATATTAGTGGCATCTCTATGTCAACTTGAGAACTTTTAGAACGCCCCTCGTAAATTCTAAGAATATTAAACACAAATCTGAGGCATTATATTCACCACAAGTAATTACCATATTTTCTATTGTTTATAAAATAATATGTAAAGTTTCAACCCCATGATAAAAAACCATTAAACATGCGTTGTCGATAGTTTCTCCATATTCGCCTAATTTCACTCCATTTACTTAATAAAAATGTACGGATTATAATCAAAATTATATAGAATTATTATTTCGATGGTGAGGAGGTAAAATAACGATGTGAGATGAAATGAAGAAAAGAACGACTTTACTGGCTTATTCAGTGATCTGTAGTTATACACACCCGTATACGTTTGCCGTTTTCACAATAACTCAAATAAATAGTTATCTTAACTGGTTGTCAACTAGGGGAAGCTGAACAAAAGAGATCGTATGTTATATTTTTTCTCTCTCTCTTTTTTAAGACCACTCGATTATATTCTATAATCTGACATCTTATGTCAAGTTCGCACATTGACAATGCTGGTACAATTCGTTGGAGCGTGAATGACCCCTTTAAAAACCGGATTTCCTCCGAACGCCAAAAGATTGGCAAAAAGTGAATAGGCCCGCCGTTAGAAGCCTTTAAATAAATGCAAGTCACTATACTGTCGTATTGGTTAAAATGAATCAAATTAACTTTGGATGATCAAAACAGCCTGTTCACTGAGGCACACATAACGAAATTGTTATTATTCATTGAATAATATTTAGGATTACCCAAAAGCTATATACAAAGGAGAAAAACGTATTTGAATTATTCAATTTGCTCAATTTTCTTTATTTCAACCGTATTAAATTGTGTTTCTATTGGATTGTACACAAAAGGCCTCAAGGAACAAAAAATACACAACCAATGGAAAAATGCTGAAGTGATTCTTATTCATAAGAAAGGATGTTGTGACGACAGATGGACCAAAGCAATCCTGGAATGGATACCGCTTGATCATAAGTGTTCACGAAGAAAGAAGACCTAAAACCCGAATGGCAGAGCAAAGCTCAGGTCCGCGCGAGTTGGGAGCATGCTGGGGAGGCCTTCATCCTGCAGTGGATCGAGAATGGCTGAATCATTAAAGCAGAAGATATTGTTTTTTTAAGTAGTTAATAAAGTATCGATTTTTCATGGGAAAAAATATTTCAACAGTTGATTTTACTGATTTAATTTGCTTTGGAGATAACAAATATCTTCAATGCATAAAAAAATCAACCCATTTAAAAACAATAAAATAAAGAAAGTGTTGAATGTTAAAGTTCTAATAATAATGGCTAACCGAAATGAAATATCTACAAGAATGGCAGGTAAGAGAAAACTAGTCAAAATATGGAATGAAGAACTCATCACTTTAAAACGAGAAAATAGACAACTAAACTGGTCATATTATTCGAATGAATCCAGAAACATTAGTCAAAAAGATAAACTGTAAGGTAAGTCTTGTAATAATAGGAAAACTTAGAAAATGAAAGAAATATAGACCAAAAAACATGGATACAAAGAAGTGAAGGAAAATGATTAAAGAGTGGAAAAAGAATACAGGAGATGTGAATAATGACACATTATCGAATAATATTTAAAAATTGGATAATTTAATCTGGAGTGGTTCTACACACTCCGATACCTTAACGGATATAAAGAACACGGAGAAACAGGTACTTTATTATTTTTGATTGTATCAATTCCTTTAAAGCTAACTTCTTATCAGATACTTCTCTAAACTCAATGAGATTTACCACTAAACACGATATCAAATTTTTAAGCTTCTCGATTTAACATTGACATCACCAGAACATTATTCAATCTAGATTGAATCTCATTAGATAAAAACAGTAATTTGGTGTTTAGTGGTAAATCTCTTCAAGTTTTGTGTTTCGTGTTCACAGCGAATGTTCCAACAGAATAATTGAGATATTTCTCTGTGATTCTTTTTATCGTTTAGTGGACACTTAAACATGTTCAAACATGTCCTGGTTTGATTTATAAACTGGAGGAAAATGTATTTGTTTAAGTAAAATAAAAGGACAACAAATAATGAAATAACACACCTATGAAAGCCAAATAGATAAAAACGTAGTAATCAAATAGTCATACGTTTAAAAATTCAGAAATTTTTGTCTTTGCTTATAATCTGTTATTTTGCATACGCGATTAATTATTCAGTAGATCAATTGAATGAGATGTAAGAACAAAAGAGTAAACATCTAAATATCAAGCGAACAGGAAATGGCTCAAGGTAAGGATTTATATTAAGATTCTATAGAAGTAACGGCATTTATTTTGACACTTAACGAACGGAGAAAAGGTTAAATCCAGATTGTTTAGCACATTATTTGAAAATTATTTAATAAAATAAAATAATTCAAACTTTTTAAAAGAAGAAAACATGGAGCAAAAACCAGAGTTCAGGGGCCGGAAACCGAAAAACTTCTCTCATTTAATTCACGAAGTGTGTAAAAATCCTTTTTTGACTTCGACGGTTGCCAAACGGGAATATATAGTTACCTATCAATACGAGAAGTATTAGGAGACATTTGAAACAATTTGGCTATAATTACAATGAATTACAAGGAAAGTTCCCTATTTGAATAAAAAACACTTAAAACAAGTAAGGAGTTTGTACGAAATAATTTCAATAGAGAACATTACAAAAATATCGTTTTTCCGACGAAACTAAAATAAATGTATTTTGTAATGATGGAGGAGTACGTGTTCGGCGTCGAGTAAATGAACATTTAAATCCAAAAAATACTATTGGTTGCGTCAAAGATGGTGGTGGTAATATTAAAATTTTCATTCATTTTCATTCATTTCATATGCCGGGGTTCATTTTCATATGCCGCAGTTAGTCCAATTCATATGACCAAAGAAATTTACTTAAATATCTTACAGAATATTATGTTGCCTTATGCCGACGAACATGTGCCATTGAGGTGGAACTTCCATCACGACAATGATCCCAAACACCGCAAAAGTGTAAAAACTTGGTTGGATACCCACAATATTGTTTGTTTACCTTAGCTATCTCAGTCACCGTACATGAATCCTATACAACATTTGTGGAAAATTTTGAAGACGTGTGTAACTTTAAGGAAAAATCAAATACCAAAAATTGATGGGATACTGTTCAATAAATCTGGTAGAGACGATGTGCCAGGGTCTTGGAAAAACCAAGGCTATCCAACAAAATACTAACTAATAATTTGATTTTGACTAGTTTGTCCTGGTTATACTACTTTTTTCTTTTTTTGTGCGTGCTATTTCTAAACACTCTTTTTTTGGTGAATAAGCTCATATTTATTGATTTTTTTTTTTTAAATTTAGTTTATATTATTTTATATATATATATATATATATATATATATATATATATATATATATATATATATATATATATATATATATATATATATACCAAGTAATCAAAATTAACAGAGTCATTTAAACCGCGCGCGGTTTAAGAATCGTAATTTTTTTCTTAGGTTAGTACAACCGTATGTGACATATACATATACAACCGTATACACATGTGAAGTTTGGGCGCGATATGTCAATTAGTGTGGGTTTGACAGATGTTTGTTTGTGTCACGAAAAGTTACTTGTTTTTACTATCGATAAAACAATTGTGTAAAATTTTGTATTTCCAATACAATTTCTGCAATGGATGCATTAAATATGCTGCAGATAGCCTATAGGTATATATATATATATATATATATATATATATATATATATATATATATATATATATATATATATATATATGCAGAAGTGATCCTTTTACATAAAAAAGGAGCACAGGAAGATTTAAAGAACTACCGTCCAATAAGCCTCCTATCAGTGATGTACAAAGTTTTCACTAAGATAATTTCTAAAAGAATATTAAAAAAACTGAATGACGCACAACCAAGAGAACAAGCAGGATTCAGAAGTGGATTCAGTACAATGGATCACATCCAGGTTGTACAGCAGGTCATAGAAAGGCACAACGAATACACCATGCCACTGTGCTTGGCTTTTATCGACTACGAAAAAGCATTTGATTCCATCTCAAAGCATGCGATAATGGATGCACTGCTTAGCCAAGGTGTAGAGAGAGCCTATGTAAACCTATTAGAATCGATATATGATGGAGCTACAGCCACAATTCACCTTGATGATCTTGAAGTGGGAATTAATATAGAACGAGGTGTCCGGCAGGGTGACGCAATATCGCCTATTCTTTTCTCGGCTGGCCTTGAAGAAGTATTCCGTAAACTGGATTGGGAACAGGATGGGGTAAAGATCAATGGTGCAAACTTAAACCATCTTAGATTTGCAGATGATATTATTCTCATTTCACAAGACCCAGAGGAGCTGCAAAGACGCATACAAGAACTGCAAAGGGCTGGCGAACCATTTGGCTTGAAAATAAACCTGAAAAAGAGTCAGGTTATGTTCAATAACTTCGCTCAGGACAGAAGAATTTCAGTTTTAGGAAGGGATTTAGAGATTGTGGACAGCTTTGTATATTTTGGGCAGAGGATTTCCATGGAGGGGAATACCGCCCGGGAGGTGGAACGGCGTGTTAAATGTGGCTGGCAGGCATTTGGTAGGCTCAACATAGTGTTTAAGAGCAGACTCCCACTTTGCCTGAAAAGAAAAGTATTCGATCAGTGCGTTCTACCCGTTATGACATACGGAAGTGAAACCTGGACACTCACATCGCAATCAATTCAAAAACTTCGGGTGGCACAGAGGGGAATGGAAAGATGTATGCTTGGCATTACAAGACGAGACAGAAAGTCCTGCGCATGGATCAGGGAACAAACAAAAGTCTGTGACATCATTGGAAGAGTAAAACAGTTGAAATGGAGATGGGCAGGCCATATAACGAGGCGATGGGACGACAGATGGACCAAGGCAATCCTGGAGTGGATACCGCTTGATCGCAAACGTCCGCGAAGAAGACCGAAAGCACGATGGACTGATGACATCGTTAAGTATATTGGACCCGGGTGGCAGAGGAAAGCCCAGGACCGTGAAGGTTGGAAGCATGCTGAAGAGGCCTTCATCCTGCAGTGGATCGATACGGGCTGATGATGATGATGATGATGATGATATATATATATATATATATATATATATATATATATATATATATATATATATATATATATATATATATATATATATATATATATATATATATATATATATAAATAAGGTGTTGTCAGCTAAGTTGAGACATCGGGTAAGTTGATACAGTGCCATTTCTCGGTTTTTTTTTTGACAAATGTCATTTATGTCAAATTCTTGTCAGACCAATACTTCACTTTTCATAAAGTTTCGAAAAGAGCGCACGCATGATCTGTACTTCTGCCAAACAACGTGCTGTGAAAATTAAAAGTTTTATCGTGATTTTTTCATTAATTGTGTGTCATTAGTGCTCAATTTTAACGATTTTTCAAGGTAAATACCATCAATGTGTTGTAAGTTACATGTATTTCGCGTGTAAAAAGATTTCCTGTAAAAAATCCTGATAGGTATATTTTTTTGCGTGACAAAAAGTAAGTCATTCGGGTAAGTTGAGACACCGGTGTTTCTTCGGTTTTCGTATCCAGGCAGCATTTTTTGCTTATAAATATGTCAAAGCTTTTGAATTGTTAAAGCCGCATTGCTGTTTGCTCTTTTGCCTCAAAGCATCATCAATGGATTCGAAGAATCTGCCCATGAAGAGGTGACAATATCTGAGGCACCTTCAACATCTATGTCTCGTACGTCAAGCCTCTCTTCGATATCGACTAAAATTGGTCCAGTGCAAGTAACTACACCTGCCAAAAAATCGAACCGTGGGAGAAAGCCAATGAAAAGTGCCATTCTAACTTCACCAGAAACAATTTCGGTATTAAAAGAACGGAAATGATAAACAATTAATAAATATTCCGTAAACATTAAATATTTGGTGTATTTACTTCATTGTGTCAAGTTTTTGAGATATCGCAACATATCCGACAAAAAAATTTTTTGCCCATTAGAAAATTAGATATATTTTTTGGACTTTTGAAAAATTGAAAAACGTTTATTATCGAAGAGTTGGTATGGCCTCTACGGTATATAAACGGCATAATAAACTCAATTTATATAAAATATAAATCAATATAAAAGGCATAATTCCTACAATTCTTTCGGACAACCCCATGTTTGCATAGTACAATTAAATGTCGAGAAATTGAATCAAGCTTTGAAAGCTGACATAATATAGTTAAAACAGCACTTGCAAAATAATTATTCATATTATTTAAATTAAGTATTTTTTTAGGCGTTTTGATGTGCGTCGCAGAAATCTGCTCATTGTTTACGAAAACAAACAGAATTCCCAAACGAGAACCACGAAGTTCAACATCGACACGAACTTTATTTTAGTTAATTTCTTTCGCCATTAAACAAAAACAATTAATATTCGACAAGAGCGAAATTGCCTGGACGATTCGACGCTCGTCGGGGATCAGTTAATGAAAGGAAAAGTTCAGTTTGGGCGTAATCGAAAATAAACCGCACCGAACAGTGTTCGTGAAGTATTCCAAATTGTCTGCGGTTAGTACGAGCATTTAAAAAAAATGAAGAATTTTCTTGCGTTGGCAGGTGATGGGCGAACAAATAATTGACGAAGTAAATGTTTATTGTAACGCAAACTCTATGAGCAAATACATATATTATATGTTCTCAGATTAGTTTTCTTTTGCTTCAGTTAATAATGTTGATGAATATAGTGTTTGGATTTTTTATGATGTAATTTGATACGTTGAAAACAAATCTGTAAACAGAATTTTTCTATTACCCATAGGTATTTTCGGTAACATGTAAATTTATATTTTGCAATATGCAGTCTATAAATCAACTCACGGCTTGTATCTGCAACAAGCAGTGGCGAACATTCCTCGTTAAGACTTAGGTTTAGTATATGTATAGTATTTTTTATGCCGTGATTTTTTTGTTCTGTTTTTTTGAGTTCTGCGTAATTTAGATTTTTAATTTCACTTTGATTGTGATTACTAAATACAATGCCTAATGAGTTCGTAAATGTGCCAACACTTTTTATGTGCGCGGTAAACACACATTTAAATTGCAAATACGTAATTTCACCGCGCTCGTGCGAAAGGCTTACGAATTTTATTTCGGAATTAAACTTGGAGACCGGGGCATGGGCCCTTCATATATGTCGTAAAATGTGTACGATATTATTAACACGTTTGTTGAAAAGTGCAAATCGTAAAACGATGTTTACAGTGCCAATGATTTCAAGAGTACTGAAAGACTATGTCACAGATTGCTATTTTTACCTCCTTAATACATCAGTAAGCATGAACATACTGTATAGTATCCTAATTTACCACCAGATTTACGACCTGTCAAACATAGTGAGGAACTTCCTATTTCAAAACCATCGGAATTTTGGATTCTGAATGAAAAAGAACATAAATCCGCTGATTCTTCAAGTGGTCATGTAGATCTTCTACAGGGAATAGAAAACCATCCTTTATTTGATGTTCAAGGACTTTCAATGGGGCCGCATCTGATTTCACAGCCTGAACTTAATCATTTTGTTTCAGATTTAAAACACCAAAATCATAGACGGGGCTTTTAGTATTCAGATTAAATGGATCGAATCTCCTTCAAGGTGACTTAAAGCTGATTATCGTTGGACATTAATAAAGGAATTCCCAGAATCGCAAAATATCATCGTAAAACATTCTAAGGTTTTTTATTATACTTAATTTACAATATTTTATAAAAAAAAATGATGGGTGATCAGAGGGTATTTTCTGTTACACCATTAGCAGACCTGATAATAATGTTTAGCTGTTCCATGGCTTGGTTTGTTGAGTTGCCTATATTAGTATCACGTATTCATGTGTGGACTGCGAGCGACGTCGCTTAACTTTAGTTATCAAGAACTGGTAAATATATAAATATATATATTTACACAGTACAGTTCATATTACTGCTACTTACATGTTGAGACGTCTTTCTTGTGCCCTTTTAATTTAGTTAATTTAGTGTAATTCTATCGTGTCAAGTTTCAGTTCCGTTGTTCTGGTGTAGAACTCCTTCACGTTCCGAGTTTTATTAATAATCGTAATTTGGACTATTTTTTGGCTGAAATGGCTAGTTTTACCAATGAAGAATACGCAGATATTCTGTATAGGTATGGCAATGGTAATGGATCAGAAGCACGCCGGCTGTATCAGAAACAATTTCCGAATAGAAGATTGCCCAATATTAAAGTGTTTTATACCTCATAAGGTCGCATTTACGAAACTGGAGGTACCCGGCAGAGCCTGAGACATATCATACAGCAGACGACGAGCTAATTCTGGAAGCGTTTGAACAAGATCCACCACGAGCATCAGGCCAATATGAACAATGGTATAACTTTCCATTTGTGAGTTAATAGAGTTTAAATATGATACCGGGTATAACTAGTTTTTTGTATTCTTATACGATATTTCTTTTGAATGCGATGTTCGATTTGATCAGTGGTAATAATTCCTTAATAGTGCGTGTTTAATTTTTGGATAGTTTCTGCGATTCAAATGCCAAATGGAAAAAAATGAACTAGTGGATATATTATTAACTTACGGGGAGTGCCAATAAAATGCAGCTGCAGTATGTCGTTTGTACGTGGAAAGGTTTTCTTTAAGAAATCATCCGGCTCCGCGGATACTGCTAAATTTAGTTAAACACAACGAGGAGGTCACGTTGGAAGACGTCCTCCACGTGAAATGGTAGAGATTGAGAAAGAAATTTTAGACATTAACGAAAACGAGCCAACAACGATCACTACGTCTATACCAGCTCAAATTGAAATTGTTCATAGTAAAATGTGGAAGACTATACGACAAGGACAGTTTTATCCCTATCATTATCAACGGGTGCAAGTGTTACAACCCGAACATTATTCTAGAAGAGTTGAATTTTGTCAGTGGCTTTTACATCAGTACAACAGAAATGAAAATTATACCAAATTTATTTTGGCTACCGACGAGGTCACATTTACAAGAAATGGAGCAAATAATTGCCACAACAACCATGTTTGGACAGTAAAAAATTCGCATGCTGTGAAAAGAACCCATTTTCAGAACAGAGTTTCAATAAATGTTTGGGCGGGCGTAGTAAATGGTTTACTAGTACTAGGCTTATTATGTCTTTTTCCAGGTAGACAGACAGCTGAAAATTATTTAGACTTTCTTCAAAACAATCTGCCACAATTATTACAAAACGTTCCTTTAAATGTTAGGCAGAATATGTGGTTTCTACATGGTGGAGCTCCGCCACATTTTAGACGAGAAGTTCACGAACTTTTAAATAAGGAATTTCCTAACATGTGAAGAGGGCACAATTTACACGTTTCTTGGCCTGCACGCACTGCTTATATATATATATATATATATATATATATATATATATATATATATATATATATATATATATATATATATATATATATATATATATATATATATATATATATATATTGTGTGTGTGTGTGTGTGTAACTACTACTCAACTTTCAAATTAAATAAAGAAAACCAAAAAAATAAGATAAAAAAACTTGTTACTAAAAGACCCTACATATTGTGCATGAACAACCCGAGAAGAAAAATACTTTACGACCTATTCATCTCGAGTTCTCATTTCGAATGGTCAATGAGGATATAAATTTGAAATAAAATGGTCGGCAACAAAAACGTATAGAAATAAAATCACGTTTTTTATACAATATATCAAACAAGATTAACTTAAAACTCCATTAAGTCAAAAGTCATAGTAATAAATAGCTTCATAAAATCTATAGGTCGCGAGATGCTATATGCGTTTCAAGAAAGAAAAAGTTATTCCGATGTTCTTTTTTTTAGATAATATGTACATATTTACAATTGCAAGGAGTGTAAATATAAGTTTCTACTGACATTTAAAAGAAAAAAATATAACACATAAGTTAAAAAAAGTATTTTATGTTGCCTATATACTTTAAACTATGCACTACATTTTATTCATTGGTCAACATTATATTCAAGATACATACATCATATTAAACCATGAACAGTTCTCTGAATTTCATCGCTTTGTAGCTGTAAACGAGCTAAATCAACAAAAATAAATTATTCTCCCCGAATCGGTCATTCCATTTCCTTTCTAGTTCTCCAACTAACAGCGAACATCTGTTCGCCGAGATGATGAGTCTAAATTGACTTTTTGCCAAACGCAAAGATAGCAAATGCAAATTGATTTTTTTCGGTGGCAGTTTTAATAATCACTACTACAAATTATTATTTGATCTTTTTTTTTCAGTGGTTGGTAGTTAATGTCGAAAGAAGTGAATGGTAAAAAGTACTGAATATGGCTTTAAAGTTTATGAGGCTAAATTTTCATGGTTATTATATTTTTAATTACGAAATAAATAAGCAGTAACTAGAGACCCAAACAGAGGAAAGAATTAGAAGAACCAGACTGTCTTGGGCAGTTTAAGAGAAGAGCAAATAGAAGGATGAGACAATATTTGAAGACCAGAGTGTACTACTAATCCATCTTCCTTGTTCTAATGTACATGGACTTCCAGACATGGATACTTACAAAGACCAACATGGACAAATGAGCAAAAACACAAGAATCAATGGAGGGAGTTAGGTTTAGCTGTAAAATTGCCAGACTGAAGGCCAAATAACTGAATTTGAAGGAATCTGAAAGTTAAGGATGTGAGAGAACAAGTAGCGCCTTAAGTGGAGTTTAAATAACAAACAATAAAGTTGGGTGGTTGACTGTGGATAGGGTCTCCCTATTCTTGACAAGAGAGCATATGTCGGTACCCTGAAGAGCCTAAACATCGAGAGGCGAAACATTGAACATTGACTCCAATTGAAGGGGCGGGTGAGGCTCGTCCCCAGTCAGGCACATAACAAAATGTTCATATATATATATATATATATATATATATATATATATATATATATATATATATATATATATATATATATATATATATATATATATATATATATATATATATATATATATATATATATATGTGTATATGGAGTAGAAACGATGACGCTCACCAGTAGGGAGGAGAAGAGAGTGGGGAAAAAAATGTACTATCCCTACTACAGATCCCCCATCATAGTCATCTTAAGATGTGAATACTAACAAAAATACGACCATAGTCAGTGTATAGGTATACGCCACCCAGTGCTGTTATGTTAATGGGTAAATATTAATGGGATATTTATCAATAAATAAAAACCGTTAAATAATCTTTTTTCTATATTATTTTTATGAAAAACCTTGATTTTTTAACATTTATTTATTGGCTTCCTTCACTATTTATTTATCTCAAAATGAACACGCGTCCTCGTATTCGCTATGCGTCTGAAGTAGAAGCGTTATATGAGGCAGCTAATATTTTCGATGACAAAGAGAGTGAAAGCGAGACCGAATCGGTTTTTGAAGAGCATCATACCAGTGAACTTTACCTAACCAAATAAATATATTTTTTAAAATAAAGCTAAATTATGTAATGATCCCCTGTATTTGAAAGTCCCCTTTTAAATGACGTTGGAAGAAAGTTTTTATCTATTAATTTCGCCTAGATATGATAGTTTGAATAGAACACTTTTTTTTTATTATTGCTGATTTTTAGGAATACTATTATTAATCAATAATAGGAATATTATTATTTTTTGGAACATTTTATAGATATAATCTTTTTTTTATGCTGATTGAAATTTAAATTAAAAAAAAAATAAATAAATTGGATAATTTAATCAAAAGATATTAATAATCAAAGACATGTGCTCCTGAATCGGAAAGCAAGTGCTTCTCTTGAGGGTTGACATATCATATTTTACATATATTTGAGGAAAATTGTGAAAAAAGTGCCATTTTATTTTCAATAATCTATACAAATGCAGATGAATAAAAAAAGATAGAAAAGACATATTTTAGATGACTAAGTTTCCATTAAAATTTATCATAAATACGCAGATGATGCGTTTCCTTTGCTGTAGCGAAGTTGTAAAACACAATAGGTTCGAAGTGGCCGCCTACTGAACACTATTTCGACAATCGTAACTCTTTTTTTTCCAACTTTAATACCACGATTATGTGACTGCGGTTTAGTGCTCGTCTAGACTGCATTTTTCCTCGAGCCTGGTGGTTTGTCGCACTTTAATCTATTATGTCTAATAAAACAAGGTCGTTATAACGCGTCGTGGGTTGTTATTACTATCGATAAATGCACTAAATTTGTGCTTACTTGCTCTTTATCGTGGCTTAAGTACTTGGTTAATAGACAGTAGCAAGAATCGAAAAAAAGCATAATCATTTTGATGATTAAAATGGGAATATGATGAATATTTATTAATCATAATTTATTATTTAAGTATTAATTTTATTTTTACGTTGTCTGAAAAGGTAATTTTCTAATCGTAATACTACCCGGCCATTACACTAATGTCAAGTTTTAGTTCAACATTTTCTAGATGTTTTGTACATGTTCGGTAAACTGTTATTAAATCTTCAACTTAATTCTCGTTCCCTACCTTGCATAGACTACTCGAATCAGAATGTTTTCTTTCCGTATTATAAAGCGCCATCTTTCAGCTTAAAAACGAGTTACAATATATGAGCCTACTGTGAGTATAGTTTGCAAAATCAGTTCTGCACGCGTGGTCGTTCGAAAAGCAACATTTGAGGCGCTTCTTTTCGTCTTTCAATAGAAAAAAATGCTGTGAAACCTCACGATATGACTTGTGCTGCTTTGGGAGATAATGTTGTTTCCTACAGTACTTGAAAGAAGTGGTTCCAGTAATTCCGAACTGAAAATTTTGACCTAAATGATGCAGAACGTCTCATACAGCTAAACAGTGGAGTATGAAGAATTGGAAGCACTGCTGGAAGTAAATCATTGTCATAAAGCGTGGACAGGAGAAAGTTGGCCCCAAGCAAAGTTCCAAGCTGGGGAAAATTCAAAAGGAGAGTCATTGGGTCCCCGATAAACTCAAAGTTTAGAATAAAGGCAGACGCCTTCCAAATTAAAAACATTTCCTGTATAAGATTGTGATGAAAAGTGAATCCTTTACGACAATCGAAACAATCGAGGCCAAAATAGTTGGTTAATCTTAGTCAGCTCTTAATAAGTAGCGCAAAACAAATATCCACACCAAATAGGTTATGAGTTGGTTCATTTCTGGTCACGACCAAACATGGATTACCCTAATCAGCAGGAACTGATTCGTTTGAACTCATTTTGCTTCAGGACTATGTATGGTCACATAAAGCAAAAAAGACTCTGGAAATGACAATCTAGTTGAATTGGAAAGTTTTATCACATAAGGCGTATTGATCTGCTTGATAGCCTCTTCAAGTCTCACGAGGAAGGCGGAAAAAAGCCTCCATTACTTTATCACATCAAAATAACCAAGTTTTTTCGATCTAGGATTCGACACTTGCTTGAAAGGAGATGAATCTGAGGAAGATTATGTTTAAAATAAAGGAGTTTTTATATATGAAAGGATATAAATATAAAAGCACAAGAAAACTATGAATTAGGACGAAGGCTCCATTATTGCTTGTGGAATATGTTTTTTGGCGGAGATAACATGTACTTTTGGGCCTATATCCTATTGCTCAAGATTAATACTGTTTTGGAGCCAGTTGCTTTGTCATTCGTTTTAGAGTTAGATGACGCCTATATTCAGCAAGATAATGCCCTTCCTCGTGCTGTAGCAGTTATATTAACATTCCTGAAAGAAGCCAACAGTAATACTCTTCCTTGGCCCAACCGATCGCCTCTTTTGACGCCTATAGAACAAGTCTGAGATCTGATAGGTTGAATGTACTGCATTTCAACAAACAGGAGTGTAAAGAGTGAGGAACTGCCTTTCAGTTTCATCATTTGTCAAGCTGGATCAGACCGACTGCCTTCTGAGATTTATTCTAGATTGGTAGCTCGAATGTTAAGCTTTTTGAGATATTAAATGGTAATTAAGAACCAGAAGTTGATAACCCGTGGGGGATGGTGACCAGACTTGGGGCCCAGAGTGGATTCTATGACCACGTTAATTAATAATACTAAATATAATTAATAAGTTGCAAAATAATTGCAGTGATAGAAGCATGTATAATTTTACATAAATCTAAAAAACATTGCAAAACATTGTGTGAGTTTGTGCGCAAGTCTGTTAATCTGTGTCTGAATAGTTTGGCAAATCATCATGGAATGTATAACATCTGAGCAACGCTTGCAAATTGTCGAAATGTATTATCAAAATCAGCGTCTCTCGTGAATTTGAACTTCGTGATGTATTCGCCAAATTATCAACAAATTCTTAACGCATTTTACACTGCTCAGTATTAAAATAAAAACAAGACAAAAGAGTGTGCATTCCGAAGAAAATATCGCCGCTGTTGGTGGCAGTGTTGATGAAGATCTAAATTTATCAATTCATCGCCGGTCAGAGGAAGTTGCGCCAGTTATTGACTACGTGGATTATTTAATTCCAAATTTGATTGATATTGGAGAAGATACGGTTTCAACAGGATGGCGCCACATGTCATACAGCCAACGCAACAATCGATTTATTGAGGAAAAAATTCAGTGAGAAAATTATTCCAAGGAGCGGACCTATTAATTGGCCACCAAGGTCAGTTGAATTAACGCCTTTAGATTATTTTCTTTGATGTTGAAATTTTGGGTCTATGCTGATAAACCAGCAACTATTGACGCCTTGGAATTTAACATAACTCGGACAATTGCGGACATAATTAATTGTAACAGTAGTCGGAAATTCGGATTGACAGAATGCGGTTTGTTAGAAGTAGCCGCGGCGGACAATATCCGAAATTGTTTTCAGACATTAATGCCATTGAATATCACCCTATATATATATATATATATATATATATATATATATATATATATATATATATATATATATATATATATACATATATATATATATATATATATATATATATATATATATATATATATATATATATATATATATATACATATATATATATATACATATATATATATATATATATATATATATATATATATATATATATATATATATATATATATATATATATATATATACATATATATATATATATATATATATATATATATATATATATATATATATATATATATATATATCATCAAAACAAAAATTATACTCAAAATGCCTCAAAGAACAAAAAGTACCGGACTTATGGAAAAATGCAGAAGTGATCCTTTTACATAAAAAAGGAGCACAGGAAGATTTAAAGAACTACCGTCCAATAAGCCTCCTATCAGTGATGTACAAAGTTTTCACTAAGATAATTTCTAAAAGAATATTAAAAAAACCGAATGACGCACAACCAAGAGAACAAGCAGGATTCAGAAGTGGATTCAGTACAATGGATCACATCCAGGTTGTACAGCAGGTCATAGAAAGGCACAACGAATACACCATGCCACTGTGCTTGGCTTTTATCGACTACGAAAAAGCATTTGATTCCATCTCAAAGTATGCGATAATGGATGCACTGCTTAGCCAAGGTGTAGAGAGAGCCTATGTAAACCTATTAGAATCAATATATGATGGAGCTACAGCCACAATTCACCTTGATGATCTTGAAGTGGGAATTAATATAGAACGAGGTGTACGGCAGGGTGACGCAATATCGCCTATTCTTTTCTCGGCTGGCCTTGAAGAAGTATTCCGTAAACTGGATTGGGAACAGGATGGTGTAAAGATCAATGGTTCAAACTTAAAGCATCTTAGATTTGCAGATGATATTATTCTCATTTCACAAGACCCAGAGGAGCTGCAAAGACGCATACAAGAACTGCAAAGGACTGGCGAACCATTTGGCTTGAAAATAAACCTGAAACAGAGTCAGGTTATGTTCAATAACTTCGCTCATGACAGAAGAATTTCAGTTCTAGGAAGGGATTTAGAGATTGTGGACAGTTTTATATATCTTGGGCAGAGGATTTCCATGGAGGGGAATACCGCCCGGGAGGTGGAACGGCGTGTTAAATGTGGCTGGCAGGCATTTGGTAGGCTCAACATAGTGTTTAAGAGCAGACTCCCACTTTGCCTGAAAAGAAAAGTATTCGATCAGTGCGTTCTACCCGTTATGACATACGGAAGTGAAACCTGGACACTCACATCGCAATCAATTCAAAAACTTCGGGTGACACAGAGGGGAATGGAAAGATGTATGCTTGGCATTACAAGACGAGACAGAAAGTCCTGCGCATGGATCAGGGAACAAACAAAAGTATGTGACATCATTGGAAGAGTAAAACAGTTGAAATGGAGATGGGCAGGCCATATAGCGAGGCGATGGGACGACAGATGGACCAGGGCAATCCTGGAGTGGATACCGCTTGATCGCAAACGTCCGCGAAGAAGACCGAAAGCACGATGGATTGATGACATCGTTAAGTATATTGGACCCGAGTGGCAGAGGAAAGCCCAGGACCGTGAAGGTTGGAAGCATGCTGAAGAGGCCTTCATCCTGCAGTGGATCGATGCGGGCTGATGATGATATATATATATATATATATATATATATATATATATATATATATATATATATATATATATATATATATATATATATATATATCCATAACAAACTTAAACGAAGTTATATTAGGGAACGCACAACTAAAGCCTAATGCACACTGAGGAATTTTATTGTAGAACATTGTACAGAAACTGTTCAAAAACAGTTGTTGTTCAAAACACAAAGTTTCATTATAAGGGGATAGTTTCGAAACAGTTCCGAGACGTATTTCTGGTTTTCCGCCAAAATGAAAAACACGATACGCAAAAATTGCGCAATATTCGAAAGTGTGGACGTGTTTAAAACCGTTCGTGAAGTCAAAGCTCCCAAACAAGTGAGTACTGAGACGTTAAAGTTATATATTAAACTTGCAAATTAATCTTCACTTGCAGGGAAGTGCAAAATGAGTGCATGCCGGATATCAGGTGAAATCGTTTGCTTTAAATTAATGTTGCGTTTTGAAATTTTACTTTCATGTCAAATCATTTTCAAAATCAATAGTTGACATTCTCAATAAATTCCGAAAACCCGAGCCACATTTTTGTGTACATATTTCCGGCAACAAAAAGTTTTCTAGCCCACCATTTTTTCTTTTTCTTTTTTTGTTTTCTTCCTGGTACATCAGGAGAAATGCGCATATGGTAAGAGCAACTGGTGCTTGCGAAGGCATGTTAAGACTAGCTGATTTGAGAACATTTTTGACTTGAATAAAGTATTCAAATAACAAATTTATTCGGAAACAATGTCCCGTGATCGATTTCGGAACTTTGTCAAGAAACATTATTCCGTAACATAGTCTCTTAGTATGTACTAATCTTAAGGATTAGAAATTTAGACATGGACAGTCTTAGTTCGTTTATTTAAAATGAATTTCCATCAATTATTGGCTACCTCAGTTAAATATAGAACATTTGTTTTGATTATTAATATAATATTTAGAACTTGACAATTTTTTGAGCAAAGCATGAAATTAGCTGTGAAGAAAAACTGAGATTTGGTGTCTGGTGAAAAAAAATGTAATATAAAGGCAATAGTTTTAATTTAGGAAATGATAATCTTGTTGCTATAATAGCAATTAATTAAATGTACGGTACAATTATTTGCGGTTATATTTATTGTTATTGCTGTAATAAAAAAAAACATGTCATATTTCTATAGAGGTGCACAGAATAAGTCCGTTTCAAACACGATATAGTACGAACGAATAATGATTAATGTAAATGGCAATAAGGCTAATTCGGGATTGTATACACAATGAATATTTCCAAGCATGCAACAATGCACATGTTGTACTCAAATTCAACAACAGATAAATGTGCAATTTTAATGATGGTTCGTTTATCGGTCATTGATAGGGATTGATAATATTCCGAGGCTTATATTACATGCTGGTTAATTACCGGAAATTTTTTATTGGTTAAATTAGATTTCTTAAAAGTCTCCTCACTCTAAGATAATATACAAATAATTCATAATTTAAATTTTAAAGTATCTTCAGATGTTATTAAAGTAACTGTTTTTTTTTGGCAATATAGTGAGCTACAAAATGATATTTTCACTTTTCATTAATTTCAATCATTTTCAATTATTCATTTTCAAGGTGCGTCTCACGGAAAACAGAACTTTTTAAAATAATAAAATTTCATGACATTCGGATCATTAAAAGCCAAGTTATCTCGCTTAAAGTGTCAGTGTGTTTATACCATCGGTCGAAAAATGAACAGCGAATATTAAGTAGTTTTGTTTTAAACTTGGTAAAACATTCACCGAAACGTTTCCATTAATAAAACAATTAAATGGTGAAGATAACACTGGGGAACAATTTGAAAAAAAATTTCTGTTGTGTTCGATATTTAAGCTGTTTTATACGTAAATTGACATGCTAATTCCAAAACTTTATTTAGTTTTTTTCTATCACGTCAAGTTTTTTCTCTACAGTTGTTGCGCATCTGACTAAGCTTGGCGAATCACAGACTATCGGAGAATCACTTACTATCGATCCAGAGAAAGTGAATTTAGGCAGTACTTCAGAAATATAATGGATTTGTTATTGCCAGAACGTAGAATGTTTAATGAAAGAGTTGGCCATTTCTAACTATAACGCAACTGAATGGCGATTGTTTATAGATAGCTCAAAGCGTAGCTTAAAGTGTGTTCTCCTACATAATGGAAATTTATACGGTTCAGTCCCAATAGGTCATTCAGTTTCTTTGCGTGAAGAATATGGCGACATAAAGAAAGTCATTGACTTATTGCAATATAACATGCACCAATGGATCATCTGTGTTGACCTTAAAATGGTCTGTTTCTCCTTGGCCAGCAACGCGGGTGTACCAAGTATCCCTGTTTTTTGTGCATGTGGGAGAGCAGCGCTCGTGAGAAGCATTGGGTGCAATCGAACTGGCCGCCAAGATCTGACCTAAGACCTGGTGATCCAAACATTTTAAATCAGCTACTTGTCGACAGAAATAACATTGTATTTCCGCCTTTGCATATAAAACTAGGTCTCATGAAGCAATTTGTTAAGGCTTTGTCAACTGAAGGAGACTGCTGAAAGTATATCGTTGCGGCATTCCCTAGCCTGTCATAAGAAAAGATAAAGGCTGGTGTGTTTGATGGTCCACAGATTCGGCAACTCGTTAAAGATGAAAATTTCACTGAAACATTGACCGAACTTGAAAGGAATGCTTGGTTGGCTTTTAAAAATATTGTTAAAGACTTTCTTGGAAATATATGAGCTCCGAATTACATCGAAATTGTTCAACAACTCTTGGAGAGCTTTAAAAAGCTGGGTTGCAACATGAGCATCAAACGACATTTCTTACATAGTCATCTTGCTAACTTTCCAGAAAATGTTGGTGCTGTTAGTGATGAACAGGGCGAGCGATTCCACCAAGATCTAAAGGTTATGAAAGCGCGGTATCAAGGTAGATGGGATGTCAATATGATGGTTGACTACTGTTGGAGCATCAAGCGACAATGTTCATAAACTGAAAACTCCAGGAAAAGCTTTCTATGCTATTATGGTAAAAATTATGGAAATTATGGCTATTATGGAAAAGCTATTATGGTAAAATTTTTTTACCATAATATCTTTTATTTATTTTTTATATAAACACAATTTAACTTTTAATAATATGTTAACTTCTGTATGAATAAAATATTCTAATCTATTTGGTCAGATCTCACCTTATTTCCTTGCGTATGTACACTTTTAAGATAAAATGAGGGGTATGCTGTAGCTTAAGAACTTGACGTGATAGAGAAAAACTGTGAATATTTTTAAATTCAGAGATGAAAAATTAGTCAAAAACAATTACAGATCCAAGTCAACAAAATTGCTGTTCCCCAGTGTAATTTATCCCGTAGCAGGGTCCACGAGTGGGTTAAAAGAATCAAAAATGGTTGTGACGACGATCAAGGACGACGAACATTCTGTTCCGAAAAATCCCGTGGTTACTCATATTGAAATTATGCGTGAATTTATAAAAAAATCAGCCAAAAACTTCGAAACTATACATGTCCGAAGATTCAATTCATCACATTTTGACCGATCATTTGGGACCAAAAATTGCTCCGAATCGAACATTGCAAAAATTTGATTAAAGAGTAGTCGAAAAAGGTTGAACACTTCACACAAGTACAGCATTGTTACTGATAATGAGATGTGGCGTTTTCAATATGATCCAGAAACCAAGCGTCAAAGTGTCGAATGGAAGCACCCGAGCGAGTCAAATCCGAAGAAAAGCCGTTTCGACATGTCAAAAACCAAAACGATGTTGATTTGTTTGTATAATTCGGAAGGAATTGTGCAGAAGGAGTTTATTCGACGTGGTCAAACAATCAATGATGTGTTTTATCTTCGTGTTACTTATGAAGCATCTGTTCGATCGATGCTCATCACTGAGTTTATTACCAAAAATAGCATTTTAACCATTAATCATTCGTCATACTCGCCTGATTTGGTTTCCTGCGACTTCTATCTCTTCGATAAATTTCATTTGTCGATCAAAGGACAGCGTTATGCCGACATTGGACTCATACAAAAGGCGTCGACCGCCATCCTGAAGAACATATCTTTGGCCGAGTTCAAAAATTAATTCGTCAACCTAATTGACCGTGCAAAACGTTGTATTGACGCGCAAGGAAACTATTGAAAAACTATAAAAATAATGATTTTTGTCGAAAAAATAAATATTGCACGCACGCACCTTGTATTAATACTTAGCTGCTTTTTGAGTATTATGTTCTAAAGGTTACCCTCAACAGTCAGCAACTAGTAATAATATTACATTTAATCAAACTAATAGTAACGATATTAGTTAGCTTAATTTATCCAGAAAAATCAGTTGCAAGGGTTTCCATTCGAAATGCTTTGAGCTGAAAAAAAAATGTTGCTGGAGCTTAGGACATTATTTGAGAGATAGTGGTGTTTCGCTTAAAACAGACATTTTAACTAAATCATTCAGAACTTCCAGAATAGCCAAAACAAAAGTTAAGGATGAAGAATTGGAAACATTGTTGGAAGAAAATTCTTGACGCACACTGCTAGACCACGGACCAGAACTCGGAGTAATATCGCAAGCCATTTCCAAACGGAAACACCAGCTAGCGAAAATGTATAAGAAGGTCGTTAGGTTTCGATCGGTTTGACGAAAATAGTACTGCAAAACCAAATATCCACTTCAAAAATGTGTTGCTGTGTATATGGTGGAATCAAATAAAATTATATTTTACTATATAAAATTTAATTAGAAAATTTAATATTAACACAACTGAAATGATGGTTAGATATACATTCTGTTAAAAAAATACCTGGAATTGATCATTTGAAAAGACCGCTTAAAGGGATTGTCAAAATTCTTTTTATCGCTAAGTTGGCACAACTGTCCTCTATAGGGACGCGGAGTTTAAACGTCATCTGTCATTTAGTTTGTTTACACTGCTCGATTATGTCAGTTCACCTGAAGTTAACATCGCTAAAGTGAAGGAAATGGTGACTGAAAATTATCATTTAAGTTTAAGAGAGATAGCCGCTGATTTTTCTGTGTCTTACGAATCAATTCGTAACATTTTAAGTGATTGGGCATGAAACGCATTGCCGCTCGACTAGTGCCGAAAAACCTGAATTTTCTTCAGAAACTCAATCGCGTTAAGGAGGTTGAGAACGGGTAGAACGGATCAATTCCGATTCCACATTCATAAAATGCATTCTAACTGGTGATGAGACATGGGTATACCAGTTTGACATGCAAACTAGTCAACAAGCTCAACAAATCAATGGCGCCTTTCATCTGAACCAAAACAGAAAAAAGTCGATCAACAGTTAAGGTATTTTCTTTGATTATCACGGTGTTGTGCACTCGGAATTCTCCGAAGGTCAGACAGTAAATAAAGAATATTATCTGAGCGCTATTTGTGAAAAGAAAACTCTTGGATTTTGCATCACGACAACGCATTATATCACAAGGCTATCATTGTGAACGAATTTCTGGCCAAAAACTTAACAAACACCATCGAACAACTACGGTGGTTGTCACCGTTCATCTAATATGGTTCCGGCCGACTTCTTTCTCTTTCCAAAACTCAAATTACTTTTGTTGTCAACCATTTTCAGTCGATAGAAGACATAAAAGAAAATCTGCGGCGAGAACTGAAGTCGATTCTGGAAAATGCGTTTTGACAATTGGATTATTCGTTGGCATAAGTGTATTATTTCGGAAGGAATGCAATAAATTTGGACACATAATAAACATTTTGTTTTATTGAGCAATTCCCGGTACGTTTTTGACAGAATGTACATAGCTAGAAAAGAAAAAATATGCGTGTTATTAATACATTCGTTGATATAAACCAATAACCTCTATAGCGTTTCGGAGGGTAAACATACATCATCAAATACCAGTTTGTTATTAACTGTCATTGTGCAAAAATCATATTTTTTTCATAGCTTTGAATATGTCGACTTATGTACCTGAAAAATACGTTTTGCGGGAAAGTTTCCATTGTTCCTTCTTTCAATTGTTGGTTGAAACTTATGGTGAACATGCTCTAACCCTAAAAAGTTGTGAACGATAGTTTAAACGCTTTGAAAGTGGCGATTCTCATAGAAAAAACAAGGACCATCCAGCACAGTTGAAAAAGTTTGAAGATGCAGATTTGCAAGCATTATTAGATAAAAACTCAACTCATACGTTGAAACAATTGGCAAAAGCATTGAATATTGCTCGATTCACCATTTCCGAACGTCTACACGTATTGGGAAAGATCCAGAAGGAAGGAAAATGGATTCCATATTAATTCCATTATTCCATATTAATTGAATCATGGTCAGGCCATTCTTCAACATGGAAAGAAGGTTTTGCTGTGTATTGTGCACTGTGTTTTGCGGTGGTATTGGTATTGGTAGTGACAAAAGAAAATGAAAAGGCGAGAATGTCAAAAATATTTAGGAAAAGAGATTTAAGATATGAAAGTATGATGATGATGTTAACTTCGGTGGCGAAACTCGTATCGAGTAGGTTCAATTCGATTTGGCGTGAGTGAAAAACGAATTATAATCTCCCGACGCGCGTTCAATCACCAAATCACTTGATATAATTTCTCGACGCATGTCAGCATCATCAGGATATGATTCAATCTAGGGCGGCGAGAAATTAAACAATATGTATTTTGTGATTCTTTTTGACTTTAGTGTTTTTTATTTCTTCTAGTTAGTTTCAGTGTTACTATAACAATGATTTCAATATATGCACTGATTGATCATAAAGTCCACGAAGAAAACCAAAAACACGATAAACTGATGACATTATCAAGTATATTGGAACCGAATGGCAGAGGAGGGTAGGCTGCGCGAGTTGGAAGCAGGCTGAAGAAGCCTTCAATCTGCAGTAGATGAACAGCGGATGAGTGATGATGGTATATATTAATGAAATATATTATCTCTATGGCAGCAATTATTTGATACACACCATCATACCACCGGTGTGTAAAATCTTAAAAAGTGTATCACTGTTCCAATTCATAAATAAAACAAAATTAAAATATGGCACATAACCTGTTTCAATTTATGTTACTGTATGATGATGAATAATAAACTGATTGACTCATAAGTCATTGCATAACATTATTCAAGAATAGTAAAAGGAAAAAAGAGCTAAAAAAGAAATAATACCGTTTTAGAAACACGATATCTGTTTGTTCAAGAAATTCATTATTTTCCTATCAAACACCTGTCTCGACGATAAACAGAGAAAAAAAATCTGCTAACCAGCTTTACGAATCATTTTACAATGGCGTATTCAATTTAATATTTTTCATTTCTTTTCACTGTTATTTTTTTTAGAACATTAAGAAGATTTAAAGGACGTTTTGTCTGTAGCCCTTAGAGGCGTTTCGAAGCCCTGTCAAGCGTCCAAAGCTTGTTTATTATAAATTTAATAAAATGAGATATTTAAGAAAAGCGAAAAGATTTAGCTGAGAATCGGTGTAAAAGAAGAAAACTGAATAGTGATGGCTATGTGAGAAATTATACAATATAGAGTCTCTCAAGAAATAGTTTCTTTTTAATAGCTAATTTAGTACATACATTCATGGAAATGTATTTTTCTCAATTTTTTTATATCTTAACTGCATTAAATTAACAAACTACAAATTAGTTTCAACAAAACTATACCATAATTAAAGTAGAATATAAAGTTTTTTAAAAAACTAATTAATAAATAATTTTAATATACAAAAAGACATGTAATACATCTTAACAGATGTGAAGTGAGTCTTTGGAGACTGGGGAATTGTGAATTTGAAAAGAAATTTCATGAAATTGTGCTAAATTACCAAAAATTTCAAGCTTAATTTATCTATAGCATATTACACAGTGAAACGACAATCATGAAAGGACTGACTACATTGAAAACAAATAAGAGCAAAAGACGACCAAAAGCAATAGAATTCACAGAAAAATGTTTAATTCTGTTAGAAAAAATGACTTGATTTCAAGTCAAGAAGAAGGCAATGATTCTTGTTTTGGGGTAAACGCCTAGGGCCGAAAGATATTGTTTACATAATTTCGAATATAGGGGGGCGAACTATGTTCCGTTCAATTCGAATGTGGTCGACAAATCATTTTCTGTCAAAGATTTTTTGTCATTATTTCCTGTAGATCCAAACACTGTCAACATCAACAACCTTTAACTAATGTGTATAATACAATTTATAACAAAAAATATATTTTTGAAACAATATATCAATCACGCTTGGCACGTATTGGCATATAAAGGAGTAAAAATGAATATGTACCAAACAGTCTTACAATTGCACTTAAAAAAAATGTAACGAAATTGTTCGAGCAAAATATTATCTCAAAATTAAACTGGCTTGCTATTTCTCCAGATTTGATTATCATTGAAAATATATGGAAGATGCTATCAATACGAGTTTATAGTGTAAAGATAATTTACAGATATGGATGATCTGAAAAGTGCTACTGAGGCTTCATGGGAAGAAATTTCACGACCAACAATAAAAAATTTGTATGATTCATTACCAAAAAGAATTTTTAATTTAATAAAAGATGGTGGAAACACCATAAAATATTAAAATGTTGCTTTTTTATGTTTCCGTCTTGTTAACTTTCATCTTTCCAAAAAAACTGTGGGTGAGAAACATGTTGAGAGATCTAAAATTTAAAATAAACAATTTTAAGATATTTTTTTTCTTGATAAAACTTTTCAGAAAGGTCTTCAGTTCAACTAACTAAGAAGGAGTAAAAGTTCATTTTACTTCGGTTTTCATATTAATATGTCTCTAACATTAATAATATCTATTATTAATTATTAATAATAATAATTATTAATAATAATAATAATTAATAATAAGTATTATTATTAATAATAATTATTATTAATAATAATTATTATTAATAATAATAATATCTAACATAAATAAGCATTAAGTGCAAGTTGTTCAGAAGCTTAGCAGAGGTATCATGTACTTATTATGACTAAATATACTTTGATAGAGTGCAAACAAGGGATTAAGAGTTTTTTCTCACAGTAATAGCTCTAATATAAAATAATAAACGAAAAAAGAGAACTCCTATACAAAAATAAACAATTACATCGGTAATATTTACACGTAAAATGATGTGATAATGTCACTTAAAGTGATGAAGAAGATGAAGAAATGTATATTATTCATCATGTTTCATCGCAATTCCCACAGTCTACTTGTAAATATGAGCTGTATGAAAATGAAATACCGAAACAAATTTCAGTCGAGCATAAACAACCACCGATCAACAACCTAAAATTTGTTTTCGAATCCAAAAGGAAATATTTATAGACCGATTCGTATCTATCGAGCCGTACGACGACGACGAATCGAACACCGGCCAAAAGCGCGAGTATTTCGTCAGTTGCAAAAAAATCAGTTTCAGAAGGTTAACGAGCTCGGTGAGTGTTCAAGGCCATAAAGCGCAGTTGCCGATATGTTTGCGCCATTCGTTTTTTCGATTCTTTTCCGTCCAGGTATTGAGGGAAGAGTGAGAGAGAAGTATCAAACGTAAACAACAATATTTCGTTAGGTACAATGATGGAGGAGAACGTATTATCTTGTGTCTTGTTCGTTTAATATTTGAAATAATTACAGAAATATGAGTGCAATAATTTGTTTCTTTTAGAACATATATTTCATGTATAATGTCTATAATAAATGAAGTATATGCACGTTACCTGAATTATTCGTGATGAAAATCAGTTTTCGAATGCGAGGAGTTTTTATTAATTAGTTTCTAGTGAGAAAGATTGAAATTGTTAACATAATGTAATTTTTTAAAAATACATAGTTCATTTATATGAATACTTACTTTTTAATGAAATATTTAATTCTTTTTGGTTTGTTCTTCAAAAATTTAATTCATCTAAAAACTGTGATGTGGTTTGGAAGAAGTTGAATAGCTTGTTATAAAGTTGATGTATGTCCATTGATTTATTTATTTATATACATATTTATATATATATATATATATATATATATATATATATATATATATATATATATATATATATATATATATATATATATATATATATATAAACAGTATGTCGGCAAAATAACGGAACTTTTTAAATTAAAAAAAATACTACCGCCATCATTCAACAATCGAGTAACGGATTGTCAAGTTATAGTGCTTAAAGTGTCAGTAGCTTTTGTCACGTCGTCACATAAACACGATGGAATAAAGAGCTAACATTATATTTTGTTTTAAGCTCGTTAAAACTTACAGAAACATTTGAATTGATAAAAGAAGTTGATGGTGATGATTGCTTATTTCGTATACGTGTGTTCGGATGGTATAAGCGATTCCAGGATGGTCGTGATGCCTTGGAAGGCGATCAAAGCTAGGCCGGCCAAAAAACAAAAATCGCGATTTGGTAGAAAAAGCGCGTGAAATGATTACCTACGATGCGAATTTCACTGCGAGATGGATAGCGGAGAAATTAAATACGACCAAAAACATGATTCACGGAATTGTGACAAAGGATTTAAACAAACGGAAATCTGTCGTCCACGACCGTCGCTGTTCGTGACTTTTTAGCCTGTGTGCTTCAACATCCTCCGTATTCGTCTGTTTTATCTCCATGTGACTATGTTCTGTTCCCGAAACTGAAACTGGCCATGAAAGAAATGTTTTATGACAGTGTTACACAAGTCTAACTATAAAGCCCTGACGAGGGTGGTTAATGTGATTCCGAAAAACGACATAAAAAAATCTATGCTAGTATTGGTTGGTCGTGTCGTGATGTATTTTGAATAAAAAGAAATAATTTTGGCAAAATATCTAAATGTTTATTTTTTTTAACTTAAAAGGTATACTATATATATATATATATATATATATATATATATATATATATATATATATATATATATATATATATATATATATATATATATATATATATATATAAATTTTAATTTACTGTTTAATTTTAATTTCAATATTAACACTCAACTGCCTCATATCGGTTAATTTATTTCGCCAAATAGAATAAAACTGGATATTTTATGTACAGTGTGATTTAGTAGTTCTATGATAAATTTTGTGAGATAAAAATAACTCTGTGAAATAAAAAATAGTGCAGGAACATAAATCTGATTCAAGATAAAATGATAAAAATCGTCTAAAAATGTAACAAAGTTTAATTTATAATGCTTAAAATATCATATTAATACATTTAATTTGTTAAATATAAATTATTTTTAATTAAAATTTAGTCGCGGGTATTTGCTTATTTTTGAAAATATACAATTATATTTGTAAATCACTGTCAAAACTTAAAAAAAACAATTCGAATATAATTGAGGAAATTTATAGACCATTCAAAAAATTAATTATGTTTTTCATGAAAAAGTCTAAATTTGTATTGTGTAAAAGATTTAATCAAAATCAGAAACTGTATTTTGAAGGATAATCTCTAAACTTATTCCAAGGAACCCGAAAGTTAAGATCTAACAATCATGAATTCGGCGAGCAGTCACTTGGCCTTCGAGACGTAGACCTTCACAAAGAAAATAGAATAAAAGCTTGCAGTATTTGAAAGAAGAACACTCAGAATCATTTTTGGTGCCATGGTGGTAATTGGAACCGGAGGATGAGGTATAACTTACGAACTAACGAATTCAAGCAATTATACAATGATCTGGATATTGCAGACTATGCGAAAATTGAGCGACTTAGATGGGTGTAGACACGTAGCGAGAATCCCAGAAATATCAAAGAGAATCACAGAGGGATGAATAGTGGGTAACTAAAAGACAGGTAGGCCAAAGAACAATACAAAAAGAGATGTTAAAGAATCACTGCATATAAAAACTGACAAGAGACTGCTGGAGATATATCCAGCTGGAGGTGAAGGTTGCGGAGGTGCAGGCTCACTGATAGTCGTAGCACCACGGAAAAAAAATATATTCTTTTTAGTTGATGAGTTAATTTTCCGTGATAATCGTTCGTTTCGATGGGATTATAGCAGAGTTACTTCGACGGATTGTTGAACAGATGTAAAGAGTGAAAAATGATTGCCCCTCCAGGGCAGGACGATTCACTAACATCAGTAGAAGTGACATAAGTAATAAACAATTTAAAATAAAATTAAAGAATTGGAGCGTTATATTCACAAACTTTACCATGCACATTGAAAAAAAAAATTAATCGAATCAACGATTGCCACAAAACTGGGCAGTGGCAGTACCGACTTCTGAAGAGAAATATCTAAAAAACAGGTTTAACACCCGTCGAGTCTTCGCAAGGATGATACAATTGGTAGTATGATACAGTTGGTAGCAAAATATTCTCATGATCACTACTAATTTTGCGACTAACGTACTCATCTTGAATTGTTACCTGAATTTATTTGAGACCAGGTATGTAAGAAACGCTTAAACAAAGTAGTGCATCTCGACTAGATGAGCTGCACATGGCGACGGCATGTCAGGTAACATAGGTCTCTGTCATTTTTGAAATTTTTGAAAAAAGGATTTACCATTTTAGTCTTACCATTTTTCTGCTAACTATTGGTCATACAAAAAAACTTTATTTAAATTTTCGTATTGATGTTTTGTAGCTTTTAATTTAGCTGTTCCAGAACTTTTATTATAACATTTTTAATTTTCCAAGTCAAATTTTTACATTGTTGAGACATCGATACCCTGTATATTTAAAAATATATAAGTTTTTCATGTGAACTAGCCTTTTTCCACGGTCTAAGTTAATGCATAAAAAAAGCTTTGTGATCTTTGGTTTCATTGATATTGTCATAAGACTGGGGGTGAACGCAGAGAAAATTTAAAAAATGGCATTATAGCATATAATGAACACCATTATATATATATATATATATATATATATATATATATATATATATATATATATATATATATATATATATATATACATAACCTACAACAGACTAAAAACACCATTTCTAAAAAAACAATATGGTAACATTAGACGAGTCTATCAATTTAAATATTTGGGTGAAATCAAATCATGGAGAGGGGGTGGGAAAGGCGGCCAATAAGGGTAAATGTCAAAAAATGGAAACTGCATTGAGACTTACTACACAAAATATTTACAACAAAAGATGTATATCTAAAAACACAAAACTGAGACATTATGACACAGTTATTAAGCTAGAATTTCTATATGGTGCAGAAAAGCTAATTTTGAATAGAAAGAAAGACATCAAGGAGATTGAAAAGGAAGAAAGAAAAATCATAAGAACAATCTTAGGCTCTAAATAAATAAATAGCACAACATACCGATTTCGAGAAAACCAAGAAATCAAACAATACACAGATATACATAGCAATATGAGAAAAAGAAGACTTAAATTTTATGGACACATAAAACGGATGAATCCGAGTAGGCTAGCTAGACAAATAGTTGAATTTTATGAAAATAGGAGCACAGTTAAAATAGAAACAATTAAATGGATTGCTGCAATTAAAGCGGACCTAAGATCAGCAAATATTACATAAAGTGAAATTCAGGATAGAAACTGTTTCAGACACAAGGTTAACGTTTGGGAGGTTGGTCAGAGAGAGAAATGTAGGAAGACCGGAACAAATTGGTCTGACGAAAGAAAAAAAAGCTCGAAAGAACGATATCAGTATGGGCGCAAAGGATGGCTAACAGTAACAAACGCCTCTAACTGTACTTCCACAAAGTCCCATACGTGAATAATAATAATATATATATATATATATATATATATATATATATATATATATATATATATATATATATATATATATATATATATATATTTATATATATATATATATATATATTTATATATATATATATTTATATATATATATATATATATATATATATATATATATATATATATATATATATATATATATATATATATATATATATATATATATATATATATATATATATATATATATATATAATAAAACCAAAAACAAAGTACTGAACAAATATAAGTATTTCAATCAGGATCACTTACAATTTTAATTCCTTGAAGGGGATGAAACCAATAGTTATATCAATGAAAGGAGGATTAGGATAGAATTTCAATGGAGGGGGGCATCGCCCAGGAGGTGGAACGGCGTATTAAATGGGGAATTGTGGCAACATAGTGTTCCCACCATTTAATCCCACTTAGCCTGAAAAGAAAAGTTTTCGATCAGTGCGTCCTGCCCGTTATGACATACTGAAGTGAATGGACACTCAGATCGCAATCAATTTAAAAACTTCGGGTAGCACAAGAAGAATGGAAAGATGGATAGTGATATGACATATGGATCAGTGAACAGACGAAATTATCTGATATCATCGTATCAAGTATATTGGACCCGAATGACAGGGGAAAGCTCAGGACCACGAAAGTTGGAAGTATGCTGAAGAGGGCACTATCCTGCAGTGAGTGGATACGGCGTGATGATGATATCTATGAAAACAAACTTGGCATCAAATTCAATCAACTTTACTGATTGATAGAAAGGAGATCTTATTTATCTATTGAAAACAAATTTGTGTTTTACAAAGTGGTCCTTAAACCCAGCTGGACCTTTGGTATCCAATTCTAAGACACAGACAGCGAAATTCTACAAAGGATTCAATCGAACACACTTCAAAGTATGTTTGCAACGATCTTGATTTGAATGTGAAATATCTTCATGATGAAATTGCTGAGGGTTAAGTGACGTCTAACCAAACGCCGGTGCATTAAATCTTCTAGATAAAAGTATTGAAGTAAAAAGGCTAAAACTAACGGAAAAAAGTGGACTCGATCAATAAGGAATAAGTTCCGATTAGGGGGACGAATATATGTTATAAGTAGATATCTATCAAAAAATAAAGTGATAACACTATGTCATTTTATACTATAACAATGGAAATAAGCTATGATTCTCCATTATTAAGATTCGTTCCGATATCGTCAAAAAACTTATTTTAAAATGTTTATAGATGCATCTATATATTCGTATATACTTCTGTCGTTGGCAGTAACATGTTTGAATTGCTTTAGAACATGCACGTTACTACCAAATCCGACACGCAATCAGCAATTCCATTAAGTTAAGTAAAAAAATGTAAAACAAATTTACTCTATGATATTTTTTTTCTTGGTAATTCTAATTCCAGCGGTTTAAAATACATCTTATAAAAATTGTTTGTCACATTCTATGTATAATTGTTGTTAAAACTAAAAACAGAATACAACGACCTGCATTTTGAACATACACTCTCTTACAAAAGGTTCGACAAATGTATAATTAATTTCACAAAATAAACACCATAGTGAAGTCGTGGATCATTAAAATGTCTTAAAGAAACGTTTTTCACATAAAAACAATACTTCTATACTTGAGGAAATAAATGATGAGACTGTTGCAATACTAATTATACAGAGCAGGAGTTCTTTTGTTAACAGAATTTGGAGGATCAGGTATCATATTGCAGACTATGTAGACTATATTATTGTAGACTATGTGAGAGTTCAGTGGCGCAGATGAGCGAGACACGCGTCGATAAAAACCAGAGAGCTGAATACCAAGGAGAATTATGGAGGAACGAAATAGTGAGGAACAAATAAAAATAGTGAGGAACAAGATAGCAAGATAATATTTACTATGGCCATGATCATTAACACCCCTTAAAGAAGAATTTTTCACATAAAACCAAAAATGTTATCTATACTTGAGGAAACAAATAACGAGGCTGTTGCAATACTAATTATACAGGGTTGAAGTTCCTTTGATATCGGAATTTGCAGGATAAGGTATAACTTCGAACTCAAGCAATTATACGAATATCTAGATATTGTAGACTATGTGAGAGTTTAGTGGCGCAGATGAGCAAGACATGCGGCGATAATACCAGAGAGCTGAATACCAAGGAGAATTATGGAGGAACGAAATAGTGAGGAACAAATAAAAATAGTGAGGAACAAGATAGCAAGATAATATCTACTATGGCCATGATCATTAAGACCCCTTAAAGAAGAGTTTTTCACATAAAACAAAAAATGTTATCTATACTTGAGGAAACAAATGACGAGGCTGTTGCAATACTAATTATACAGGGTTGAAGTTCCTTTGATATCGGAATTTGGAGGATAAGGTATAACTTCGAACTCAAGCAATTATACGAATATCTAGATATTGTAGACTATGTGAGAGTTTAGTGGCGCAGATGAGCAAGACATGCGGCGATAATACCAGAGAGCTGAATACCAAGGAGAATTATGGAGGAACGAAATAGTGAGGAACAAATAAAAATAGTGAGGAACAAGATAGTAAGATAATATCTACTATGGCCATGATCATTACGACCCCTTAAAGAAGAGTTTTTCACATAAAACAAAAAATGTTATCTATACTTGAGGAAACAAATGACGAGGCTGTTGGAATACTAATTATACAGGGTTGAAGTTCCTTTGATATCGGAATTTGCAGGATAAGGTATAACTTCGAACTCAAGCAATTATACGAATATCTAGATATTGTAGACTATGTGAGAGTTTAGTGGCGCAGATGAGCAAGACATGCGCCGATAATACCAGAGAGCTGAATACCAAGGAGAATTATGGAGGAACGAAATAGTGAGGAACAAATAAAAATAGTGAGGAACAAGATAGCAAGATAATATCTACTATGGCCATGATCATTAAGACCCCTTAAAGAAGAGTTTTTCACATAAAACAAAAAATGTTATCTATACTTGAGGAAACAAATGACGAGGCTGTTGCAATACTAATTATACAGGGTTGAAGTTCCTTTGATATCGGAATTTGCAGGATAAGGTATAACTTCGAACTCAAGCAATTATACGAATATCTAGATATTGTAGACTATGTGAGAGTTTAGTGGCGCAGATGAGCAAGACATGCGGCGATAATACCAGAGAGCTGAATACCAAGGAGAATTATGGAGGAACGAAATAGTGAGGAACAAATAAAAATAGTGAGGAACAAGATAGCAAGATAATATCTACTATGGCCATGATCATTAAGACCCCTTAAAGAAGAGTTTTTCACATAAAACAAAAAATGTTATCTATACTTGAGGAAACAAATGACGAGGCTGTTGCAATACTAATTATACAGGGTTGAAGTTCCTTTGATATCGGAATTTGCAGGATAAGGTATAACTTCGAACTCAAGCAATTATACGAATATCTAGATATTGTAGACTATGTGAGAGTTTAGTGGCGCAGATGAGCAAGACATGCGGCGATAATACCAGAGAGCTGAATACCAAGGAGAATTATGGAGGAATGAAACGAATTATGAGGAACGGAAAAAGACGTAGACCAAAGACACGATAGAAAGGCAATTGAAGAGATGCATAAGAATTAGTGCGCATTAAAAACTGGCAAGGGGCTGTTGGAGATCGACCCGGTTGAAAGAGGTCAAGGCTCACTGACAGGCTGAAAGACCACAGCTTCCTGTGAAGAAAAAGAAGTTCCTTTTAACAAAAATTATGAGTGGTGAAGCTCATTGATTTGACTGAGAACTTATTCCCATTGATTATAAAACACGAATTTTACAGAAGCAAAGGACAGACACTAGAGATATCAGAAATAGAGACCAATGAAGCCACGTTGTTCGTAGAGCCATCAAAACTGAATACCCCTAGATGTTAGTTTCCTGCACAAGAAACATGTGAATAATGATACGAATAATAGTAATTTATTTCAGGTTCTCAAAATCTCCAAAAATGTGAAAAATCAAAGGAACATTTTGTTATATCCTGATAAGGCCTGATAAGCAAGTTATTTTCAAATGACCTGGAAAGCCTTTGTGTCTCATCGTCTGCCATAGTAGGACAATGTGCAGTACTTTTACGAACATGTCACAAAATTTGTCCTAAGCTAAAAGGGACGGATTGAATTGCTTTCTCATTTTAGCATTGTAACATTAACCAGTCTAGGTTGAGATGATATATGGATGTGAATAATAATACTGTTCAAGAGTGATTTTCTTTAAAGTTCCCAAAGTAGTATCATATCATTGAAAGTCTTTTCTGTTCACAAAAGTGCTAGGACTTAGAAATTTGCAGATATCCGAGGAAACCAAATGAGGTGGGAAGCACGTGAATATGGTGGATCCGAACGATTTTTAAGCTTGTATTGATGTTATTCTCAAGTGGTTGAGGTTTGCACCAATGAGATTCGCCGACGATCTAGTCTGGATGATGCTATTGTGATGTTAGAAGATCTCAATGAAGTCTCCAAGAAAGTGGGACCCAAAATAAACTTCACAAAAACTCAAAATATGACAAACCTGGTACTCGACGGGGGCGTCTACATCAGAAAAATACAGGTGACACAACTAGCAACGGAACGGAGAGAGCTGGGAGTTTCTCTTACAGACTGAATATCAAATATGGAAAAAACGCAAACGTACGAAAGTGATTGATAGAAGTAGAAAGTAGAAAGAACAGCGATGCTGAAGTGGAACTGGGTGGGTCATGTTGCGGAGCGGTTGATGGCAGGTGGAGAAAACGAATTCTGGAGACCAAGATCGGAAGCCGTCAGAAACAGAGAACGTCCTTACACCAGATGAACTGATGACCTAAAATGCATCAAAAGAAACTGGATGCAGGTGGTACAGGACCAGTCACAGGGGAGGCTCTTAAGGGAGGCTTATATCCACCAGTGGACTTACTGATGATAGATATCTATGGATGGATAGATGGTTGGATGGATGGATGAATTGCAGTTAATCTTTGCACATCGATTTGTTTGTTTTTATGTACTGAAGTTATTTATTTCTCTAAAGCGGATTCAAATTATATCTTCCCATAAAAGATGGATACATTATTAACTATTTGTTGTAAAACTTTATATTGTCCTTTGATTAGGATTTTTTAATATAATGTTCAAAATTTAATGCAGTTAAAATAAAGAATATTAGAAAAATTGAAAAAATGTATCGCACTGTATAAAAAAAAATTATTTCGAAATTACTAAAACGAAGCTGACGTTTTAAAAAGCAGATATCGATTGCTTTGCTGTTGTAAGTTGAGTAAGTTTTTTTGTTAACGTCGATGTAAAAATATTTCTATTTGGGGTATCGTCAAATTATCTACAAATATCTGATTGTTTTACGTGATACTTTTGGAGTAGTGTTTCTTGTTAAAAAAATAGATGGTTTCATATGAATATAAATCTATGGTGAATAAATATAATACCCATAAATAACCTCTTAAAAAATTGCGATTACAATAATTTAAAAAAAAACTTCATTATGGATTAGGCAACTTCATTTTGAGTTGTAGGTTAATGTAACAGATTGAAAACGTTATATCAAAAGAAATTCAATCCTATTACAATATTTGATACAGATTAATACAAAGAAAACTGAGAAAATAACAAGCAAGACCATTGGTCCGAATTTAAGGCAAAATATTTTCTACAAAATATTAATTCTTTGTTTGCAGTCTCTCGAAACATAGTCTTTATAATAAAATGAAACTTGGGAAATCCGCTCAGAGACTATTTATATGTCGCCTGTCCAAATTCAATAAAGGCGAATTGTTCAGGTCTAGTTGGTCGTTGAGGAGAGTGTTTGTATCCTTTAATCGGTTTATTTCTAAACTTTCAAGATGATTCAGTTTTTTGCCTTAATTCTGAAATATTTTGAAATTACCATTAAATCAATGATTTTAATTTAACAAATGACATAAAAATTGCAACACTTAGATGGCAGTTCAATTTTTCTTTCGCAACCTTTAGTGTGAAACACTAAAATCGAACAGATTTACCACTAAACACCAAATAACATTTTTAATTTATTGACGCGCGTTTCGATTATCATGTTAGCATCACCAGGGGATGATTCAAGTAAAAAGGACGTTATTTGTTATTTAGTGGGAAATCTCGTCGATTTTAATAATAGTTGGTACACATGTTGTACCATAGTATATACTCACTATATATGGAGAGGTACACTCTTCAACAACTCAATTTGGCTGTCATAAAACCTTTATTCCTTCAATTGTATCTAGATCCCCTTAAGATTACTTTTTGGCTGGGCTCAAAATTTATCGCGAACTCTTTAGATAATATGTTTAACACTTTTGTCTTCTCAAAAAAAAAACAGTTTCAGCAATAATCTGTATCGTTGGGCTTGTGTTACTGTTTAGATTCTATTTATTCTTATTGCTTTTTATATATTTTTACTGTTGTTGTCCATTAGTAAGTCATGACCATCTTCAACCTTCGCCTCCAACCAGATTGATTTTCAGCAGTTCATTGCTAGTTTCCGATGTGCAGTAGCAGCAGTTATTCAGTATCACTTGTGACATTGTTCTGCCATCCTGTTTTTGGTCTACAATGATTCTCTGGTATTCGGTATTCTGGTGTTCTCGCCACGTATCCCGCTCATCTGAGACTCTAACCATAACATAATCTACAACATCTAGATCTTTGTGTAATTGCCTGAGTTTAAAATTATTCCTGACCCTTCACAATTTCCGTTATCATTAGCAGTACTAAAAATTCTTCTTTCAAATACTGCAAGCATCTCTTCGGTTTTCTTTGTGAGGGCCCACCGACCGAATGAGTCATTTACATATCTTAACTGGCATTTTTGCGAATAAGTATAGATCTTTTTGTCTTTATCGCCTAGCTTCCTTCCCAGATCTGAAAATTCCTTCAGAAAATATTGCTTTTTATAATTTATATTGATTATAATCATTTAGTTCATGTTCCAGTACTTATATTTTACTAAAAAACCATTTAAATCGATCACGTCCTTCTGGGTGTTACAATTTCTATGTTGGTTAGTATAGTTCCACACGATATATAATTTTAAATTTATCTTACGACATGACGCACTTATTTAAGTGGTTGTAATAACTTAAAATGTTTTTATCTCAGTTTATCGAGTTGTTAGTTTCAGTCCTAAACGAGAATTTGTAATTTATTATCACATACATACAGTCAGCAGAAATTTTACCCATACATTATTATGTAATAAAATGCGGAATAAGACACCTAGTCCTCAAATTAAACTTGAGAAAAGTGAAAACCGGTTTGTTAGTTTCCAAAGAACAGAAAGATTCAAGAAAACTGGGATTTGAACATGTTCAATATTGAAGGAAATATTTTTTTACGTGAGGGTTTTCGAGAAAAATCAAATCAACAAAACGAGTACAATGAGGGTTGCTATTTATGTATCCGGAAATAAAAACAAACATTTATCATTGCAAATGGTTTTATTGCTTTTCTAAATATTCTCCGGGATGATCGACACACTTTGCATACGTTTGAACCAAGTTTTCAAGCACTTTTTTCATTCCGATTGAGGTATCTCCAAAACATGCATTTTGAACGCATCAACCGCTTCTTCTGGCGTCGAAAATCGTTGACCACGTAGTTTATTCTTCACGGACGGAAACAAAAAGAAATCATGGCGTGCCAAATCAGGACTGTACTGCGGATGACCCATCAATTCGATGTTTTGACCGGTCAAAAAAACCATTGTCATGGTGAAGAATGATCCTGTGTCGCGGGCTGTTCAAAGACTTATGGCAAACCAATAGTTATGTACTATTCAAAATTGACCGTTTCACGATTCTCTAGTCGTACTGTAGGCATATGCCCATTAATTCCTAAAAAACAGGTGACCATTTGCTTCGAAGTGCTTTTGCGCGAACAACTTTTGCTGGGTTTGGCTCATTTTGGAAGACCTATACAGTCTACTGATGCACGGCTTTTGACGCACCATGACAGTATTTTTCTGCAGTATATTTCTTTGCACGACACGAGCCTTTTTTTTTGAGCGATTGTTAAAATATGCGGAATCCAACGCACACAAATCTTTTTCACGGAAAAATGTTCATGTAAAATTTTGTGTTATCACAGTATCGATGTTTTTTTGCACAACAACTGATTTTGGACGACTTTCTTTAAATTCGTTCGTGGCGAACGACGGTCACGACTGAATTCGCTAAACCAGGAATATACAGTGGTTTTAGATGGTGCTTCACCGCCAAAAGTTACAGTGGGTTGATGGATGCACTGTTGTTGAGATAATCCACTTTGAAAGTCGTAGTAAATCATCGCACGAACATTATCACGAGTTAATTCCAGTATTTGACTGAAATAAAATTTTCAAGTCGTTAAGAACACAAATAGCGTCCGTATGACAAAACGTTCCGAGTACGCATACAGTCAACAATGTCATAGAGGAGGTATTTTCACAGTATTCTACGAACAGTACAGTCAGTAGGAAGTCGATTTTATATAAAATGGCAAGTTCTAGTCGTCGATTTTGCAAAAGCCAGCAGATAAGTTTTGTTATATATGGGCATGATTTATTTTACAGTCACAAGCTAGATCTATATCCCAGGACATCAAAAAAGCCTATCTTTTATATTTTAAGTGTCAAATGGGAGATTAGGATAAAAGTTGGGTTCCTCATGTCTGCTGTGTAAGAATAGTAGAGAATCAGAACACAGAAAAGAACCATGGAAACACCACATAAATGCTGGTTGGATATCAATAAAGTCGTACGAGAAGATTGAAGTGGATGCAAAAGGCAGCTAAAAATAGAGAAGAGTTGCACTTATAATAATTCAGAAACACAGGGATAGTTAGAACCTAAAATTGGTGAATATCAAGCAGGTTTTCGACCGGGAAGATGCCCTGAACTGATCCTGAATCTAAAGTTAATCCTAAGACATCAAAAACTGTATAATAAAAATCTCGTCTGTACATTTGTGGTTTTCTAAAAAGCATATGATTCTACTGACCGCGAATCTTTATTCCGAATCTTGAAAGAATGACTAGATCTGAAAAAGCTGGCAATTATTAAAGCAACATTAACTAACACAAGGTCAAAAGTTAAATTCATGGGCGACATCTCAAAGCGCTTCGAAATTAAAACTGGAGTGACACTCTTATTCATCTGTGTTCTAGAAAAAGTAATACAGGAGTGGCGTGAAAAAAAGTCGGCCCTGAATATTGACCAGCCCATTAAACTGGGGAGAACCAACATCAAAATTGATTGTCTGGCGTTTGCTGATGATCTAGCTTTTAGCAAAGAAGCAGCAAAAAAGGTAGGACTCCAAATTTCCTTTGAAAAGACACAATATATGACCCGCAACAGACTAAGAACACCATTTCTAAAAACAAAATATGGTAACATCAGACGAGTCTCTCAATTCAAATATTTGGGTGAAATAATCATGGAAAATGGGTTGGAAAAAGAGGCCAATAATGGTAGATGTCAAAAAATGGAAACGGCATTGAGACTTACACAAAATATTTACAACAAAAAATGCCTATCTAAAAACACAAAATTGAGACATTACAACACATTTATTAAGCCAGAATGTCTATATGTTGCAGAAACGCTCATTTTGAATAGAAAGAGGGACATCGAGGACATTGAAAAGAAGGAAAGAAAAATCATAAGAAAAATCCTAGGCCCCAAACAAATAAATAGCACAACATACCGACTTCGAGAAAACCAAGAAATCAAACAATACACTGATATACATAGCGATATGAGAAAAAGAAGACTCAAGTTTTACGAACACATAAAACCGATGAATCCGAGTAGGCTAACTAGACAAATGGTCGAATTTTATGAAAATAGGAGTAGAGCTAAAGTAGAAATAATTAAATGGATTGCTACAATTAAAGAGGACCTAAGATCAGCAAATATTACACAAAGTGAAATTCAGGATAGCGGCTGTTTCAGACACAAGGTTGACGTTTGGAAGGTTGGCCAGGGAGAAAAATGTAGGCAGACAGGAACAACTTGGTCTGACGAAAGGAGAAAAGCTCACAGCGAAAGAATGAAATTAGTATGGGCGCAAAGGAAGGCTAACAATAACAAACGCCTCTAATTGTACTTCGCGTGGTCCACTAGGGTCCATAAGTGAATAATAATAATAATAATTCAGAAGATAGGAAAAACTAGATTAAAAGTAAAAAAGTATTGGACTTAAATATTTTTGCATAATTTTATGTACCGTTTAAAGCAATTTTAAATGAAATTAAAATTTACACTGAAAAATATATATCAATCTAATGACGCATCGTACACGTCAGAACCTGTTTGTAATGTAATGGAAGTCGTTTTTGGTCATAATAAAATACAGCAGCGTAAACATCGCAATACAACAAGCAATTTATTTAAGTACATCTTCGTATAATGTTTCGTTGTTTGGTGACAAGGTAAAACAATTCTCACTAGAACATTTAAAAAGTATGCAGTATATATTAAAGTTAGCTTGCAAGTATAAAAAAATATCTTATCTATGGGGGGATCTACGTCCAGCAGTGGATAGAAATCAAGAAAGTTGACTGAAATTGAAGTTTTTGAAAGTAGGTGAAACTAATGAAGTGAAGTTCTAATGTCTTCTGTAGACAAAATTTACTAATATATTTACAGTAGTTATATAAACATTCAAAGTTGGTAAAAATTTAATAATATATAATATATAAACCATGTGATCAAAATTGACCGGGACTAGTAAAAAACACATTTTTTGCAATTTTACTACAAATTTTTATTATCGTCTACAAAATAGGTTCCATTTGATTTGATACAGGTATACTAATGCTTGATTTAATCTTCAATCTGCACTTGGACAACGCCTCGGCCGGAATGGCTTTCAATTTCTTCAGCGAATTCTTTTTACTATCCTCAATCGAGTTAAAACGCGTTCCACGGAGCGGATATCCGAGTTTGGAGAAGAGAAAAAAGAGCTTGAGCGATCATTTTCGTCATATGTTTGGCTAAAAAATCACGCACAATTAGAGCCGTAGGAGAATCATCTGGGGTGAACTTATTTTGGGCATGAACCGCACCAGCGTTTCATGCCCAAAATATCAACCCAAACATATCGAGATGATCCATAAGAGATGCCAAGATCTTTTATCTTTGTAATGTCAACATGACCATTTTCAAGCACGATTTTTTAAATTGATTGAAAAGGTTGATGGCCGGCTGGCATGGGGCAAGTTTTCAATGATCTCACTAAATGTTTTATGCAACTCAAATATTATCAGCAACATTTTCAATGCATCCGTTGCGAAAATTCCATTGGAAACACAAAATTTCACACAAATTCTTTGTTAAATTGTTATATCCATAGTAAAAATAATAATTAGTACAGTAAAGTAGTAATAGTAAATAGTAGAGTAACTTTTCGTGATCCAAACATCTGCCAAACTTACACTAAACTAACAAAATTCAAATTGCGAAAATTCGCTCTTTCCCACATATCTTCGGAAATATTCGGATTTTTTTAAATTTGAAAACTTGCAGAGTTCAGTGAGGTGCAACTTTTTTCTAATTTAATAATTTCTGTATCTCTTATGGTTTCCGAGATCCCTGCAGAGTGCGTTCTTAAATACAGAGACATGTCATCATCTGTAAAACTCTTAAGTTGAACTTTCAAGATTTATTATTATTTTGAAGAGGGTTTAAAGTTAATATAATATATTGTTTAAAAATAACAATAAAAATAATGTTCAAAAAGAAAAAATAATAATAACCGTTACATTTTCCCTAATGAAACAGAAATGATCAGTACACTATAGCCTGTACAAAACTAAAACCGTTGCACGTCATCGATGATGCTATTGGAGAACAGCAGAAATACCACTACATAAATTAAATAATAAAATAGTCAAATGGAATGTATTCAATAAATTTCAATTTTAGAGCTGGATTCAGTTGGCAGCATAGGCGATGTTGTCGAGTTTAACATTTTTCATCTTGATATTCATTGGCACGTTTGGAGGTTATCCCATTTGTATCTGAACGTTTAACTTTCATTTTTTACCTTACAATCGAAAACAGTTCTTTTAAGAACCATGACAGGGTTACAATTGTCAAAGTCGCGCCTGTAAAATGCCAAATCATTTAAATAGTCCTTATCAAGAGTTTGTAGCATCTCTGATATATATATTTTGAACAAGAACGAATCAATAATGGTCTATTATTACCCTTTGGGGCTGGTAGAGAGGTATATTAAGTTAATTGCTAATAATTGGATATGTTTAGTTTAGTTAGTTTTTTAGCGTGTTGCAGCAGCCTTAAGGTTAGGTATGTCCACTGTTAGTACTTTTTCACAAAAAGTAAAAAACAATGAAGTTTTAAAATCATCTAGAAAGCGTAGTTTTACTAAAAGGGTTACCAATACTGCAACTTTGGATACAAGTTCTATTCGTGACACCATTTATATCATGTATGAACACAGTAGTAGCCTAAGAGTTGCAGAAAAAAAATTAACTGAGGTAGCCTTACTTAATGGAAATTTATTTTAAATAAATAAGCAATACAATTTTAAATATAATGGAAATTTTTAGATATTATTCTTTGCTTATTTAATTGCAGAAAAGACTGTTCTTAAACCCATATGTAGTTTAAACGTAGTCACTCACAGTTTAATTTTCATTTTCAAGACGGTATGTAACTTTCAATTCCTTACATGAGCAATTAAAAGAGAAACAACTGCTTGATAGATGCCATATGTCATTGTGCAACATATTGAAAAGAAGTAGGTTTTAACTGGAAAATAGATGACCCAAGACGAGGGCTTATGGACCTTCCCCATATTGGCCTAAAACTTATAGATTTTTGAGAGGTTATATAAAGGAAAGAAAAATAGCTTAGATGAAGAAAAAAATAATCAAGCTTACATAAAATGAAATAATGAAATGATATGACAGAGAACATATACTAGATTGAAAATAAACGATTATATTAATGAAAATATAAGTGCATGTATATATTTCATTGTTTTTTCTTGAATCATCTCATTGTTCATTCTTTGAAATTAAAATAAAAATAAATTATAATTCTTAGATATCTAAAATACAAAATAATTTACAGAAAACTCAGTATTTATCTATTTCAATGATACTATATCAAAAACTTAATTTAATTTTCTTATATTCTCCAATTTTAGCTCATGAACTAATCAGTATCATATATTATCATTTTCTGATTTTGAATTACCAAGAGAGGCTTGTGTTACCAAGTCTAAAAAAAAACACTAAACAAAATATCTGTTTTAGATAATGAAAAATACATTTATTTAAATAAATTTCCCACTGTAATGCGCTTTTTTTTTAAGTTTACTTGATAAAATACCAAATGTTGAATCATCAACGATAATGATTCTTTTGCTGATTAGTCGTTTTCTGTCATTCGCTCGCAGCGGGTCTCTCGTTGAAACAATCATTCATTTTATACGGTCTGGGACTGGTTAACAAGCTGCATGTATATTAATTAAATTAGGACGATAGCGAAAAAGAAATAAGCGATACGGTAAGGGGACAAATTGCACAGTGCGTTTACTTGAAACAAACAACAGTTTTCAAACTTTAAATATCATTGCTGGAGCAAATTGATATTGCTTGTATTCTAGCAACATTAATGGTTGTTCAATAAGAGCATCAGAACTTTTAATTGAGGCACAGTAATAACTACAAGTGATAATCCGGTCATTTTTATTTTATCTTGAAACACAAATAATGGCATTATATTTTGAAAATGTTCAAATGAGGCAAGTTCTGACACTCTTATTGTATAACCCTTTATTAGATATTCGTGTAAATTCGAAATTCGGCGGAATTTGGGACTGTCATGGTTATATTACTATGATCAAATCATTTGGATTTCCTTTCCCAATTTCAATTTCAATATATTTGGAGTAGCGAAGACCCAAAGCCCCGATGCCTTGATAATATTCATAAAGTTCTTCAATATACAGTGGATCCCAAAAATAATAATCATTCTAACAGTTCCAATTTGCGCAAAAAAAAAATTCTTCCCGTATATTTTACCTTTCTTACCTCCTTTTAACTTCTTGTATAACAAAGTTCCGAAATCATCGGTGTAATTCTATAATTTTAAGAAAAAAACATAAATATTGTTTTTATACATCTCTAAACAAATAAATAAATCTGGATGGATCAATCATTTTTAGATATACTCAGATAAGTGGTATTTTCGAATTTTGTTTACTACAAACAGTAATTGGCAGACCGGTGTCGAAGGAACATCTTAAATGGTTCGTATACCAAATAAAAAAAAAACATTAGTTCTGAAAATTGGCAATTAGTGCTATTTCATTATGAAAAGGGAAATTCCTACCGAAAAATTGGACAAATGATTCATTCAGTTAAGTAAAAGTACGGTTGGAGATATCATGCAAGGTTATAAAAATAACAACAGCATTTTCCCGAAGAAGCAAACAGGGCATCCGAAATTATTAGATAAAATATACTAACGCTTTATTTTAAAAGAAGTGCATAAAGACCCTAAAATTAGTGCACCTAAGCTCAAAATATTGGTGGGAAACCATCTTCAAAAGGTACTTAGTACCGAAACAATACGTCGTTGTATAAGAAAACACGGAAAAATCTTAAAACTTGACTGGATCTTATTAAGGAGTTCGTTTTGAAGCCTAAAAATTATTGGAATGAAATTATTTTCTGTGATGAGTCAAAATTCAACATTTTTTGCTCAGATGGACGACAAATGGTGTGGCGAAGGATTCATGAAGAGCTTAACACAGAAAATCTTTGTCCAACTGTTAAACACGATGAGGAATCGGTAATGGTTTGGGAATGTACATCCTCAGAGGGGGTTAGTAAATTGGTGTTTATTAATGGTATAAGGGATAAAAACAGTTATTTAAATATTTTAAGGTAAAATCCGAGAATAAGTACGGAGAACATGAACATTACAAACTCACTTTAATTTTACGAAGACGACCCTAAATATAGTGCGGGTATAGTTCACGAATGGCTATTACATAACTGTCAAAAACTATTATAAGAAAACATGAAATTACAATAAAGAAACTTAAAAAATAAGTAATTAGAGGAATGGAATAAAATAGAAGTAAATTATTAAAAAAAAATTGGTGGTATCCATGCCAAAACGTTTAGGACATTTGATTAAGGTCAAAGATGGTCATACCAAATACTAACTAAAATGCTAAGTTTTTTATACAGTTAATTTTTTTGTTGATACTGATTAATATTCGAACATTTTTGTGGCTTTAAATTTATAAAATGATATTTTTTATTGGTGTTTTTACTATTAATATGGATTTATAATTATTTAATACTTAAATTATGGTTATACTATAATTGTTTATTAATTTCCTTAATAAATTATTTTTTATTACATTTTATTATTTTATTTTCATAAGCACATTTATAGTAATATACTTTTGGGATATATTGTATATATTCACAAGAGTCTCATATAGGTATTTTTTAAGTGCGGAACCATATGGTAGTTGCACGTTGCTAAGTTTAGCGAATAAGATGGGTGTGACTGTAAATTGAGGACTAATTCTTTTTAATCGGAATTTCTCAAAAAAAAAACAGAAAAAGTTGCACAGAATATCTGTCTATTACAAACATTTTTCTATAATTAACATTCCCGAACAAAAGATTGTCTGTTCTATGAAAACTTGATGAAGGATAATAAAGAACGTAATGTTACTCCACTGAACGAACAAAGATATTATTCATGTTCCTTCAATAATTTTCTCTCAAAGGAAAATAAAAAACAAGACATAATAATGTTAATTGATTCAGTGGTATGAGCGCGAAGACTGTAAATATTTCTTTTGCATGATCCAATTCAGAAAAGTTAACTGGTTTTTGAATAAAACATCACTAAATTACCGAAAGAAGACATGGTCTTGGTTAATTTCTATATTAAGGTTTCTTTACGAAGTATTCTGAATATGGAATTTTATTAAAAATAGATTAAATTAAATGTGTTAAGCTTTGGGTGTACTGTATTAAAGGATAAACTAAAATTTAACATAAAATATAAGATAAGATGTATTTGAAATTAAAATATTTTTATAATTAAAGAAAATACAAGAATATTGTTCATATACAGTGGATCTTAAAAATATTCGGACACTATTTAAAAAATTATTATAGCATTATAAAATCTATATATATATATATATATATATATATATATATATATATATATATATATATATATATATATATATATATATATATATATATATATATAGATTTTATAATGCTATAATGATTTTTTAAATAGTGTAGTTTTCTATATTATTCATTATATGCTGTATGTATATGCTTTTGAGAAACTGAAGATTAAATAGAAACAAAGGGTTGATAATTCGAGGGGGTTAGGAGGATCAACTAGATAGTTGATGAATAAACTAGTTGAGTTAAAATTAGTTAGAACCGCAATGATGGTTCAGAGAGTAAGTCCAGTTGTTAAATATTCTCAGTTCTTTATGCAGCTCTAATTCTAAACGTTACCTTTCTAAGAAAAAACTACAAAAATAGTTGTAAAATAATATAAACAATAATAGAATCTAATAAACAATAGACTAATGATGACTAGATGAGAGTTATTTGGTGAAATGAGAACATATAAATTAATATACATATAGTAGATAAGGTCGAAAGAGCTATTGGGCGAAAAGGAAAAAAATGCAGATATTTAAAGATTTACATCCACATTGTGCAATATGGTGAAGGTATAACATTAAAAAATGGATTTATGTTTTTCAAACTGATATACGGGAATTTTAAATACATATATTTAACAGAAACTTAGAAAATAATCTAGAATGCCAGGTAATATCTCAACATGATTATGATCTTAAAATATCAATGATAATGAAAACTCTGATTTGATTGAATATTTAAAGTTTTGGGAGAGACCAGCTCAAAGTCCTGACCTCAACGCCTTAGAAAATGTATGATCATAGGTAAAATATAGCTTTGTATATTATTATGACTGGTGACAACAAATTCCAAAATTCTATAGGCGCATGCGTAAGAATAATGGGATAAAGTTCCACCAAAAATATGAAAGAAAATTATTAGTAATTAATAAAGTAAAATATTTTTTTTTGGGCCATTATATTAATATTTTTTATAGTGTGGTATAAAATATATCATATAATATGTTCTAGGCTAATTGAAAAGTTCTTGGAGCGACACCTGTAGAGCAGTAAAAGAACTATATAATCTACTACATTTTGAAGTGCCATCCTTCATATGAACATATGCGAAGTTTCAAGTCGATCTTGCGCATGCGTAAGAATAATGGGATAGAGTTCCACCAAAAATATGAAAGAAAATTATTAGTAATTAATAAAGTAAAATATTTTTTTTGGGCCATTATATTAATATTTTTTCTAGTGTGGTATAAAATATATCATATAATATGTTCTAGGCTAATTGAAAAGTTCGTGGAGCGACACCTGTAGAGCAGTAAAAGAATTATATAATCTACTACATTTTGAAGTGCCATCCTTCATATGAACATATGCGAAGTTTCAAGTCGATCTTGCGCATGCGTAAGAATAATGGGATAGAGTTCCACCAAAAATATGAAAGAAAATTATTAGTAATTAATAAAGTAAAATATTTTTTTTGGGCCATTATATTAATATTTTTTATAGTGTGGTATAAAATATATCATATAATATGTTCTAGGCTAATTGAAAAGTTCGTGGAGCGACACCTGTAGAGCAGTAAAAGAATTATATAATCTACTACATTTTGAAGTGCCATCCTTCATATGAACATATGCGAAGTTTCAAGTCGATCTTGCGCATGCGTAAGAATAATGGGATAGAGTTCCACCAAAAATATGAAAGAAAATTATTAGTAATTAATAAAGTAAAATATTTTTTTTGGGCCATTATATTAATATTTTTTATAGTGTGGTATAAAATATATCATATAATATGTTCTAGGCTAATTGAAAAGTTCGTGGAGCGACACCTGTAGAGCAGTAAAAGAATTATATAATCTACTACATTTTTAAGTGCCATCCTTCATATGAACATATGCGAAGTTTCAAGTCGATCTTGCGCATGCGTAAGAATAATGAATAAAATATTTTTTTGGGCCATTATATTAATATTTTTTATAGTGTGGTATAAAATATATCATATAATATGTTCTAGGCTAATTGAAAAGTTCGTGGAGCGACACCTGTAGAGTAGTAAAAGAACTATATAATCTACTACATTTTGAAGTGCCATCCTTCATATTAACATATGCGAAGTTTCAAGTCGATCTGTCAATTAATTCGTACAAAAACAGCAGCTTAAAGTAAATGTATCAGGATTATGTTTTAAAATAGAAAATATTCAATATCGTGCAGTGATTAAATTCTTTGTAAAAAATAAAGGCAATGGAAATTCCTTGTGAAATGGTAAATGTATTAGGGGAGTCTGCTCCTTCAAAACAATGGTTTGAAAGTGGGCAGATGAGTTTCAACGTGGTCGTATAAGCCTGGATGATGATCCCCCTTCTAGACGTCCGAAAAGTGCTTGGGGAGAGAGTTATGTGCAAGGTGGGTGCCGCATTTGTTAAATTCTGGTCAAACCCGACTTCGAGTAAAACTTTTTAACCAATATTTGGATCTTTTTCGAAAGAATAAAATACATTTTAAACGACGTTTTCTAACTATGTAATAGACTTGGGTTTACCACTATGGTCCTGAACTGTGACAATAAACTGCAAAGTGGACTGAGCTCGGTTGTTCAGCTCCGAAGCAACCAAAGTGCTCAAAATCGACCAAAAAGGTTATGGCATTATTGTTTTTGGATGCAAAAGGCATTTTGTAATTGATTGCCTTCAAACCGATAAAACAATAACAGGACAGTATTACTAAAACTTTATGGATCAATTGCATGCAAAAATTCGTGAGAAAAGACCTGGTTTAGCGAAGAAAAAAATAATGTTTCATTAAGACAATGCACCTGTTCACTGAGGTGTATTTGCAATGGTCATATTGAAGGAGTTACACTACGAATTGTTGGAGCATGCACCATATTTATCAGATCTGGCTCCATCTGACTTTCATCTGCTTCAACTCAAAAAATTCTTACGTGGAAAGCGTTTTTCATCAAATGGAGAAGTTATAGCAGCCGTAGATGAGTATTTTGAAGGACTTCCGGGAAATCGCTTCAGAGTTGGAATAAATGAATTGGAGAACCGCTGGAAATAAATGTATTGAGCTTAAGGGAGAATATACGGTAGAATAAAGTCATTTTTTCAATTATAAACTAGTTTTATCATTTCCGCTCCGCGAACTTCTTAAGTGGCCTAGTATAATTAGAATTTAATATTTAACCATTTTTATTGATTAACCATCAATAAACGTAATTTCTACCCAATATAAGAATTTAAAGAAATATTTTCTCAACTTAATTCTCGGAACCTACGTTTCATCGAGTGCAGAAACTATTCGAATTCATTTTTTTCCCGTCTTATAGTTATTTTAAAGCGCCGACTCTTTAGTATATATAACTTGAAAAATCAATTGCAGATGTAATGTTGTTCGAAAAGCAACATATGAAGCACTGTCTATTATTTCTTCGCCTTTAGAAGATAAGGTTGTTTCATACAATACTAGGAACTGGTTCCAACAATTTCGAACTGGAAATGTTGGCTTGAATGATGCAAAACATCCTGTATAGCTAAAAAAGTGAAGTATAACGAATTGAAAACATGCTGGAAGAAAATCATTGTCGTACACAGCAAAAGCTTGGAGAGGAACTTGAAGTAACACAGCAAACCATTTCTAAACGTCTACACAAGCTGTGGAAATGATTGCAACCTGTGAGGAAAAGTGGATCCTCTACGATAAGTCAAAGAGGCGAAAATCGTGGATTAATTCTGGTGAGGCATTAACCACGACTGTAAAATCAAAATTTCTACGCCCAAAATATGTTGCTGTATATATGGTGGGATCAGCTGGGGATTGCTCCAACCTAGTCAAACGGTTACTGCCGATAGTTAGTAGCAGTAACCGACTTGAGTTAGGGGCGGTCTGGAGGATAAAAGGAAATAAAGGAAGTTACTGTGCTTCAGGATAACGCACGACAACATACAACAACATGACTTATTCGGATTTTCATCTTTCTCTCTGATCTCTGCAGCATCATCTGGTTGACAACTGCTTCACATCTCTTGAGGAAATCGAAAAAGTTTCAATGACATCATAAAAAAACTACTAAGTTTTTTCGATATGGGATTTGAGAGTTGCCTGAAAAATGGAGAAAGTGTATAGCAAGTGTGGGAGATTAATTTTTTATTACTTTTTTCATAAATAAATGTCAAATGTGAAAAGTCAAAAAAGCCGATAATTAAGTTAGGTACCTAATATAAACATCAAAACAAATTCTAATAAAATTGATAATAATCAAGACTTCTACTGTAAATAATACTATATATAATAAATAGAAATAGTGATTTATATTATTCGAATAAATATTAATTGAATAGAAATAGTATAAAAGAATAAGAATTGTTATGGTAGTCGGGTCTATATATTTTCAGTATGGCCGGACTAATAAACCATGACTATTTTTGCTTGAGCGGCTAGCGCGCCACAAAAACGTTCTTGTCGAACTTGAAGGCGACTAGTTGTTTCTATGTCCATTTTTAAGACGTAGTTCAGGTCATTGGCGGTACCGCGTCGCCCAGTTAAGACATCTAACCCGCCGCCAAAATCCAACCCGATATGCTTCGGTTTCCGACGTTTTTGCCGACCGGCGGAGCAATCAGAACGAAACTCGATCAGTTTCAAATGTGTCGAAATGCAGTTTTTTTGTCTCTTGCTTTATTTTATTCGATTTTACGGCGAACGCAAGTTAAACATGCCTGTATGGCACAAACAACATATGAAATTGATATTTGATACAATTTACGAAAAAATATTACTAGAACTAGATATATATTCAATGCCGGGGCAGTGTGCCCCTGACCTAGGTAACATATACAGAGGTAAACCTCTAAATACCTATATGTTTAGAAGCATGGTACAAAATGAGCAAGAACTGAAGAAAGGAAAGGAAGAAAGGAGGAAAGAGATGGGTAGAACAAAATTAGAGGAGATCAATGTCCAGCATGTGAAATTAGCTATCCCACTGCCTTTAATTCTATTTAGGAGCTCGGTTATGATGATTTATCATAATTTGTGATAACCGAAAAAGAAAATTTTGGCGTGCTATTACAAGAAATATAACGTAGTAAGAGTAAATAAAATATTTATAACCATGTGGGAAGAAGCTATGTCTGGACTAAATGTAATGTCCTCCAGAATTTTCAACAAAAATCATATAATACAGTGTTCTTGACATAATGTAACATAATAGGATTAGGTATAAGCAGTGGCGGCTCATGAGGAAGAATGTTTGGGCATCGCCCCTTTAGCATTTATCACAATTTTTCAGAGCAAAACACCAAATTTTATTTCCGTTCGGTTTCTTTCCTTTAACTAATTTTCCTGGTTTACCTCCTGTATAGGGTTTCAATAGCACAAAAAGTAAAAAGGAGGAAGGGGAAAGCAAAAAAAAGTGTCAGCAGCACTATTTTCTTCTATGCCCTCTCACTTTAAAAACCCACAAGCCGCCTCTGTATAAGTAATTGCATAGACCATAATTCTTCTAAAAATAAATGATCATCTTGGACAGATTTCTTCGACAATTAACTCTCCACGTACAAACTATGCGCATCTTGATAGAGATATGTAGAATATAAATCTTCTGTAGAATATAAAATTCTGTCAATCTAATTTCAGACCACTTTTTCAAGCAATTGATGTCTTATGTCCTCAATTATGTTGGTTTCCAAGGCGTCAATAGTTGCTGGTTTATCGGCATAAACCAAAGATTTAACATAACCCCCGAAGAAAATAATCTAAATGCATTAATTCATATGACCTTGGTGACCAATTATCAGGTCCGCAATTATCATTTTTTTACGGAATTGTTCGCTCAATAAATTGATCGTTGAGTTGGTTGTTGCGTTGATATGTGGATCCGTCCTGTTGGAACCACATCTCCTCCAGACCACTACCATGTAAATTCGGAATTAAATAATCATTTATCATCGTTCTGTAACGATCCCTATTAATGATAACGTTCTTTCCAGCTTAATTTTTGGAGAAATACGGTCCAATTATGCCACCGGCGTACAATCGAGACCATAGGGTATATTTTTCTGGATACAACAGTAACTGTTGGATAATGCGGATTATTTTCACTCCAAATTTGGTAATTTTGTTTAATAACTAAACCACTTAGCCACAAATAAGCTCCGTCGCTGAACGAAATTTTGCGATCAAATTCTGGGTCAAGTTTATCATCAGACCAAGATCTTTACGCAAAATTTTCCACGTAACAAAGCCCAACTGCCTGCAGACGGAACGTACAGTTTTTGTCTTGTCTTTAATTCCATATCGAGCAACGTAAAATGCGTTCGGAATTTGTTTATAACTCAATAGAGGCGCGCGAACTGGTACTCGAAACGATCCCTATCGGAAGATTGGACGCACATTGCTCACATCTAAAATCGACAGGGATTGCTACAGTTAACTTTAGTCATACACAACAAATACATGTATAAGCAACATATATAAAGAAATATTGATGCATATTTATATAAATTGAGAAGCAATCATAATAGAGTAGAGCAAAAAGGAAATAATATGTCACCCGGTGATACCAAAGGACCTTTATAAAGGGTTAGACCGAAGAGGGAAGTAATATCAAAGCAGTACCACATCAAGTAGCACTTCCTATAAACACTTATTCGGCCAGTAGTATTATGGCTGGGAGACGTGGATCCTAACAAAGAAAACATAAGAGATGCTTACAGCATTTGAAAGAAGAGTACTCAGTAGAATTTTTTGAGCTGTGATGAGATGATAACAGAAATTGGAGGTGGAGACACTAGCACACTTGTTTGTTATTGGAAGTTGAAAGAGGTCAAGGATCATTGGTGGGCTAAAACACCAAAGGAAGAAGAAAAATAATTCATTCTAATTTATCGCAAATGACAAATGAATTGTCTGTAAAATATTATACTGGGCGGTATGAATATTTAACAGAACAAATTAATAATTAATAAATTAAAACATTAATAATTTTCCAAAAGAGTAACTTAAAAAGTTTCCCCTTCAAATTCTTCAAATGCAGTCTAAATACTGAAGTTTAAAAAAAATGCAAATATCGTGCCTAAAATATTATATTTTGCAACAATAAATTTCTAGATCATTACTAGACTCATTAAGATACTGAGTGAACAAGAGATAAAATTTTGCAACCCCCTAATTAAGCACACAATTCCCCAATCAACTGCTCATAATTTCCGAATAATCAAACCCCACACTTTTTATTATTTAATCTAACGATCAAAATCACAAATAGGAGTTATTAGTAGAGTCTGTCAGTATGTCGGCGGAAATTACGTAGTCTCCGAAGACCTTGAAAGATGCGTAGTGCGTAAAGAATATTTAAATGTTTTATAATGAGGCTCCTATAAAACGAACGAAAAAAAAACAAAACAATCTCCGAATATATTCAAGTTTGTTAATAATTTCGTTGAATTGGGTGTAGCATAATATAAATAATCGTTTCTAATTTTCATGTTCATTTATAAAAACATCCGATAGTCTGATCGTTTTCAAAGTAGTTTTTGATGTGTGTTTCACGAGGTCAATTTGTTTCACCAGGTTAGACGTTCTTCATAATGAAGGTCGCATTTTTCACCCTTAAACGGCTACTTCTTATAACACTTGTAAGAATACATCCGCCCAGAAGCGCTTTATTCTATAGATGCAAAAATGCGAGCGAAATATGACTGTACCTCAAATATTGCCTCAAAAACAAGAATGGCATGACGAAAACATAACTTTTTAATTCAGATTTTTCTTTTTACTGCTGACCTACCCACTTTCAAAGATGCCAGTACGGCCATCTTATCATCGTATTTCAAGCAAACTCTGATGAAATAGAAAAATGCTTAACAATATGGCGTATGCGAGTTAATGAAAGCAAATTCATATATGCTTAAAGTTATATGTCATATATGTTAACAACACAGAATATATTAGAAATCGCATTATGAAGGGCAACAAAGTCAATTATTCAATGCATTCTGTCATAACATCTAAACTTATTCAAAGCAACATGAAACTTAAGATCTATAATACATTCATTAGTAATTCAGTAGTCAGTTATGGCTGCGAAAAGTGGACCTTCACAAAGAAAACAGAAATGATGTTTGCAGTAACGAGGATTATATATCGCCATATTACAGGCCTTTAGGCTCATAAGTTTGTGATTCTTCTCCATATTGTCCTTGCTCTGATCATTGCCTTCAAGTCGTTAATCCCCTTCTATTTTAGATCTTCCATGATAACCTCTATCCATCGCTTCCTTGGTCTTCCTTTCCTTTTTTCACCTTGAGGTCTTCCCCATTCAATCTTCATCACCATTCTACATTCTACATTCATTACCATTCCACATAGAGAGAATGAGCTCTATGTGGCTCAGCCACTGCAGTCTTCTCGATTTTACTATCGTGTTTATTCTTGGATCTTTGAAAATATCATAAATTTCCTCATTTGTTCTTCTCATTTAAAAGCCATTGACCTTCTTTCCTCCTATTATCCTTCTGATTATTCTACCCATACTGTACCCATCTAAACAGTTTCTCTTCTTCTTTCTTGTTTAGTACCCATGTTTCACATCCGTATAATGCAGTTGGTCTCAATATTGTCTTATACAATCTTAATTTAGTATTTCTTGCTATGAATTTCGATCTTATTAGATGGTTCAAGGCTTCTGCACATCTGTTAGCTTTGATTAATCTTAGGTCTATATCGATCTCTTCTTCACACTTGTTTGTTATCCTTTCTTGATATGCTACGCCACCACTTTCATTACTTTATTGGCACATCTCGCAAATCAAAAATAGGCCATGTATTAGACTCCAGAGATGATGAATAATAGAATCTTTCACATTATCTTTCAATTATCATTGTGAAGTTGCTATAATTTATATGAACCAATGTAAATTTGTTATGATTACAACACAATATTATTTTATCATATCTTTAAGATAATAAAAATAACTACATCTAGAAACAAATACAGACTATTTAATATCTCGAGACAATTGTTTATGGTTTTAAGTTTATTTTATTTGAAAACCTTCTAGGTAATCTATTAGTAATGATATGATATGCATACAGTTATATTTATCATGTAAAAAGTAATATATATAAAATATTTTTATAATGTTATAAAAATGATTTTAAAATCGATTATAAAAAGATTATAAAAAGATTTTTCGTATACCAAATGTTCATATATACGAGGGGTATATTTTAAATAAGGTCTGTTTGTTAATGAGAGTGAGAATGACGCGCAGAGCGCTTGAGCGTCTCATTCCAGCATGCTTTGCACGCGTTTAGGCGCCATTTGCTCAGGATCGTAATTCGATTGTTGAGTGCAAGAAACTTGGCAGAGGCTGGAAATTCAACGTCAGATTTGTGAGGTTTACGGTAATAATACAATAAGTGACAGTAAAGTTCAAAAGTGGATGAGAATGTTCCAGGAGGGGCGTGTTAATACGCATGATGAGTCCCGCCCTGGCCAACCTTCTCTGACTCCTAAAGATTTGGTTCGTGATGTGGACAACAAAATTCGAGAGAACCGACGATTCACAATTTCAAAGTTATCAATGAGTTTCTACAGCTTTCAAGGTTAATTTTGTACACTATTATTTCGGAGAAACTGAATTATCGAAAATTGTGTTCTCGCTGGATTTCAAGACTGCTTTACAACGATCACAAAATAAAGAGATTGGGCTGTACTATATCCTTTTTGACTCGATACAATTAGGAAGGAGATGAGTTGTTGGACCACATCGTTACAGGAGATGAGACTTGGGTGTCTCGCATCTCTCTCCTGAGTCCTAGCAACAGTTAATGGAATGGCGATTCATATCGTCGCTAACCAGAGTGAAAGCCAAACAGACAATTTCAGCACGAAAGATCATGGCAACTGTCTTTTGGGACAGGAAAGAGATTTTGTTAGTGTATTTTATGCCGAGAGACACAACAATCAATTCTGATGCGTATTGAGTATACACCTTGACAAAACTTCGGCGTGGCATACAAAACAAGCGGCGTGGCCTACTGTCTCCCGTGTGACGTTGCTCCATGACAATGCAAGGCACAAACACAACATCTAATCAGGTCTTTTGGATGGAAAGAACTGAATCATACACCTTACAGTTCAGACCTTGCACCCAGTGATTTTCACTTGCTTCGGTACTTAAACGAGTTCCTTGGTGGTCAACAGTTCAACGACGACGAAGGAGGTAAAACTGCAATCATGGATTGTGCTTCTTTACAGGAACCAAATTTCTTTGACGTCGGAATTCAAAAACTTGTTGAACGGAATGACAAATGTTTGAACAAAAATGGAGATTATGTAGAAAAGTAGATAAAAGTGTGTAGAATATGGAAAAAAAATACATTTTAATGCTCTTTATAGTATTTTTCTTTTTACTCAAAAAACGGACCTTATTTAAAAAATATACCTCGTATGCTATTATATAAAATGTTGTCAAACAGTTCAATCTTATAAACACAAACAGGCTTTATATAAACAAGTCCGGTAACGAAATACGAATATGGGATTTGGTACATAAAACTTAAAAAACATTATATCAAGGAAAATCTGATTTGGATATTGTAGCGCTACAAGAGATGAGATGGTTAGGTACAGAATCTCTGAGAAAAGGTAGGTATCAAATTTATTACAGCGGACAGGAGAGGAAGCAAGAATTTGGGTGAAAGTTCGGTATGGAAAGAAAATTTCAATGGTATTGGTTTCAATTTGGTATGAAAAGAAATCTGTCAATTTTCTTTAAACATGCTCCAACACAATACAAAACCGAGGAAGAAACGAAAGAATTTTATACGCTGGAAAGCGTTATAGACAATACCCCCAGAACCAGAACCCCTCTACATAACACAAATGACAATGGGATAGAGCAATAGAGTTGGTTGTATGCAAGGACCTTAAGGTATAAAGTACAAAATTCAACAGTTTGGAATATTTTAGCAGTTTTATGAAAAAAAATCACGAAATTTTTTCATTCATTCTGTGCAAAATTAAATTTTGAATTACTCCGTTTAGCACATTGAACCCTATAATATAGACCCTCTTAATGTCATAATTACATCTAAGTTAATTCGACATCTTTACTTTCACTTAGAAATACCATTTTGAAAACAAATAGCGAAATTAAACCGTGCTATTGACTTAGTTGTACAAACTGACGAAATCCCCAAACCGCAAGAGGCGAATTTCAACAAACTCTCCTCAAACAACAAGCGAATTTAACTCGATATCAGCCAGAGTTTGAATTTTGTAACTGCTGTTCGTCATATCAGACACAGGCGAAATCCGAAATGACTGCTTCAGATTTGACATTGCCACAGATTTGTAAATCAATTCTTGTTCGGTGCGGTAATTACGTTGCTCCGCATGATTATTGACTACCGCCACGCCTTTTAGCCCAGCCTGGGCTAATTCGTGCAGAACTAAAACGATCTAATGCTCACGTGACCTCAACGTATTTATCGTTGGTGTGGAATGTGATAGTGGACCGCATCGAAAAAGCTGATATACGCTTGAAACGTCTCTTACAGTATTGAGCAATTTTTAATTACCATCAGAATATCAGAAGATAAAATAAAATCATTTAGGTAAATAAAAAATGTTCATTGGAATGAAATTTTTATATGTTACTATTACATTTTATATTCCTCAAAATTATTTATAAAATCAGTTTTAATCATAGAACAAAAAAAACTATGTGTTTAAGAAATGTTTATCATTAATTTCTTAAATCGGATAAATCTAAAGCCGCGAAGTTTACACTAAATAGATGTAAATTCTATAATCTGTATCAACTTCAACCAACATTCAGCAAGAGATTACTTTAAAGCGTAATTTCGGCAAGGAAACAAGAAGTAAATATTCGATAAAGAAGTATCTTTACTGATCTGATCAGAGTTGGTTTTGTGGTTCTGGATGAAGGCTCATCGGGATTAACCCACAATTTTCGTCTCTTTGCATTATCAAAGAACATCTTCTTTTCGTCAAAGGTTACAATCTAATGCAAAAAGTTCTTTTTCTATAATCCGGAAAGCAATGATATAACAACATAAAAGCGTCAGATCTTCTTATCTGTGAGTTCCTAGGGGGCTCAACGACACCCCTTTTGAATCTTTCCTGGCTTGTGTAAACGTTTAGAAACGGTTTGCGGTGTTACTCCGAGTTTCTGTCCGAGATTTAGTAACGTACGACAAAAATATTCTTCCAGCAGTGCTTCTTTATCAGTCGTGACTAAAATTTTGACTTTCCATATATGGAATAATCCACATAACACAGAAAATACCTATGTACTTATGTAATACTTCCTTATAATAGACATATAAATTACTTATGAAGTAAATCTTTTTAAAACATAAATATTTATGAAATGTGATGAAGATATGGAGCTAGATTCGGAGAACTTCATGACTTCACGGTTCAATCATGGGAGAATTACGTCGACGAGTCAAACCAGCAACTTTGAATTTTAATTAAACCAAATCGCTAGAATATTCTCTTCATTACAAACAACCTATTTCGTTTTACTTATAAAATTATGTTTATACCTTTGTTGCTGAAATTTAAGTAATTATTTTCTAATATATCAATATCAAACTTAAGAAGTATTATAAATTCCAGAATACAACATTATTTTATTTATGTATATGTATATGTTGCGCGTATACGCGCAGTAGCAACACTTGTCCAGATTTGTACAAGAGCTTTGCAACGACGGCGCAGACTTGTACCAATTGTACTTGCACGGACTTGTTTAATTCGTCAATTATAAATACGACTATCAGAGAAAAACACTAGCCATTTGTTTTCGGAATTTTGAAAAGAAAAGTGCAAAGCAAATATTTTTAAATATATAAATAGTTTGTTAGATATATACAAGTTAAAGTGAATGAATGTCATCTTGTTAGGGAGTGCTGAGGAAAGGCTAGTAAATAATTTTTTTATAAAATTTTCTTTTTGTAGTTCCTGTGATTATAGAGAGACGCCGATCATGACTATTAAGGTAATAATAGTTCAATATTCAAGTCAACCACAATTACACGCTTACATTTCTTAATGGTTTTCTTTTTCAAAGTATTAGCAATCGGTATATACTTCTCTATCTTTAAAAACAAGATTCTATGGTACTTGATTCCTCTCTAATGCATACAAAATAGATCTAAAGATTATAATAAGGTTTTACAATGGGAATCAATTTTGATTATTATACCTTATCATATTTAAATAGTTGCATTTTTGCCTACAGATAACTGATACTAAACATAGCTGAATCTAAAATGTAATGTAGATAGTACCATGTTGAGTATTTGAAGTTTGGTTTTTTTCATCATTGTCGGACAAATGATTGCATATGTGCCTTTTATGCAATAAAGTTTTAAGCAATGACGCTATTAAACCATTCAAGCTGGAGGATCATCTGAGAAGGTGTCCGCTAATAAAACAGGTAAATATTTGAACTACTTTCAAATACTCAAAGAAAAACTATAGAAGAGACCCAATGATGGATTGCGGACATCTTAAAATATCTCGCTACTTATAGCAAAATTTGGAAGACCTCATACTATCGCGGAACAATTAATTTTGCCAGCCACTGAAGAGGTTTCAACTGTTGCGGGATTGCGGACATCTTAAAATATCTCGCTACTTATAGCAAAATTTGGAAGACCTCATACTATCGCGGAACAATTAATTTTGCCAGCCACTGAAGAGGTTTCAACTGTTCTATACAAACCTGCATATGACATAATCAACAAAACTCCTTTGAACAAGAATACACTTTAAAGACGTATTGATGAAATGAGTTATGATATTGAAAGCTTCTTGTGTAATTATCTGTAAACAACCCATTTCTGTATACAACTGGACGAGTCTAGTTTACCTGGTAACGAAACATTATTATTGGCATATGTTAGTTTTGTTATAGACCAAGAAATCCATGAAGAACTGCTCTTTGCATAAACTTTGACAACATGCACTAAAGGTGAATCAATATTTAATGTTTTAAGAGATAATTTCATGAAAAAAGCGATCATTTTATCAAATATAATATCAGCAGCAGCAGATGGTGCACCTGCCATGTTTGGGCCCTATCGTGTATTTATAAGCCATTTAAAACAAAATGTACTTGAGGTGTTTGTAATACACTGCGCCATCCATCGACAACATTTACTAGGTAAAAAACTGAGGGTGTATTGCATCAATTTCTTCAATTCGTCATTAGCACAGTAAACATAATTCGGAGCAATGCATTGAATTCTAGGATATTTGCGCAGTTTTGTGAAGAAAATGAAAATGATTTTTTTTCGATTTTTGCTTTCATCGATTACTGCTTTACACTAAAGTAAAGTCAAAAAGCTGTCAAAAGGCTTGTGTTTGACAAGATTTTTCTCACTTTTTGAGACAGTTTTAGAGTTTTTGGATGCTAAAGATCCAATTTTAAAACAAAATTTAACTAAGCGGAAACTACACATTGCTCATTTAATAGATTTGTTTAGTAAATTTAATGAGGTTAACTTGCAGTTACAAGGTGAGCGTACAAGTTTGACAAAAACAAAGTCAATCAGCTTTTCTTGTCAGAATTAAACTAATGAAGCAAAACATTGGACGGCCCGAATTTTCCCAGTTTCCCAATTTATCACAGACAAACTACCAGGATGATGGCGTTTCAACCTACGTTCAACATTTAAATGTCCTTCACACAGACTTTGAAACTGGGTTTGAGGATATTTTGATTATGGAAATACCACAGTAGATTATCAGTCCATACGACGATATTGAAGAAACGAATGTCAAATTATAAGAATAACTGATCGGAATAAGCACTAACGAAGAATTTAAGGTGCAGTTCAGAAAGGAATATCAGCAATTTTGACTTCAGAGAGACATACCTGTTACTTATCTTGTATTATGGACTATCGCGAGAAAGTTTTTGATAGCTTTTCCATCTTCACACCTCGTGGAAAGAGTTGCCAATCTTCTTACAAAAAAAAGAATCAGATTGAAAATCGTTGACCGGGAAGATTTAAGGTTAAACCCAAGTAAATCGAAGCCAAATATTGAAAACTTGCTATTAAAGCATCAGGCTCATCTCTCCCATTAAAAACATTTATTTTTTTGTGTAGTTATTTTGTGTAATAATTTTACTAGATTTGCATTTTGTGTCATTTTAAGTGAGTAGCACTGTGTTAGCTGTCAAAAAAACATTTGAAGTTGATGGATTTGTAAAAATTCAATATTAGAAAGGCGGGTGGTCTACCCAAAACAGAAAAATGGCACGTGGTCTACGAAACAAAAAACTTTGGGGACCTCTGGCCTAAAGTCACGTTGAGTAGTAATAGTAGAATCATTCATTTTAATGTAAATTTAAATTTAACTGCGTTCTCTCAGCGTACATAAAAATTGCACGTCTGCACTACACATCAGCCAAACCCAAACTGTTACAATTATCGCGAAAAAATAAGTGCGGTCGAAACAAAATGGTACCGCGATATTTATAAAAAATTATTGTTTTAGATTATTTCGTTACAAAAATATGCGATTCAAATCAGTTATATATTTATCGCTCACGTTGTATATGATCCCGGATTTTTACGCTCTACCCTAATAACTAACATTTTGTGTTCGAATCTTAACCATAATGGCATTTTACTGCGTCACGTCATTCGTCGTTCCTGGCGGTAAATAAAACCAAATCGAGATGGAGCGAGCGAGAGAGAGAAGAAAAAAAAACGTTAAAAATCTCGTCCAAGGTTAGACGTTATTACGAATCGGGAGGCTGATGTTTTGTACAGGTTTTAAACCGCAAACCAATTTCGCATACTTACGCGAACAAAGGGAACGTAGAAAAGCTCTAATAATAAGAGGCGATGATTACGAGAGAAGACTGTAAACAGGTGGCAAAAGAATCCTGCTATGTAGGTAGAAATTACTGTTAAATTCGATTGCCTTATATCGTAAAAACGTTTCGAGAAAAGGCAGACTGATAATTCTCATTCTATGACCCAGTGGCGGAGATGAAACTATCTGCTTGATGCTATAACATCAATATTTCCATCCAGATAAGAACAAAAAAATCAATTTTTAATAGCCCCTTAACTGGCGCCAAATGAAAAAATCGTTAGGTGATCGCGATCAGAAATATTTCTTGTAAACATATTTGTAATAATATTTCTTGTCGTATCTTTCTCCTTAAGGTAATAAAAAAAATGTTCCACTGATTCTGATCCCAGCCAAGTATAGGTAACTTAAATTAAGCCAAATATACTGGGTCATTCGCTGTAGATCAAACAGATAACTAAATAACCTTACACCGCCATTCTGCAGATACTCCAAAACGTTTCAACGAAATTACTCGTGTATAACAAAAACAAATGTTTCTCTCTACGAGCTAAACAATACTAGATTCTTCCTTTATGAACAAACTGCAATGTAAATCACGGAGCAGAAATTAACCTAACTCGTTCATTTACTACCAGAACCGGTTACCCTAAACCCAAATCGGTTCTACAGAGGATTTTTGGGTTATGTATATATATATATATATATATATATATATATATATATATATATATATATATATATATATATATATATATATATATATATATATATATATATATATATATATATATATATACCGCTTAAAAGTATTTTAACAAAGATAACAATTATATAACAAATATACCAATTGGCTTAATTAAAAATGCAACTGAAATACAAAAACTAATCAATTCTGTAATTAAACTATCATTTGATAGCAAGTAGGTTTTACGATAACAAATTGGCCTTTATGACAGCCTCACAACGCGCCCGCATTGAATCAACTAACTTTTGTATTCGATCTAAAGAAATTCGGTCCCATTCAATGTTAAGAGCTTGGTATAATTATTTGAATAATTTTGTCATCTTATTCTGCGAACTAATTCCTCCCATAGATGCTCTATGGGTTTAAATCCGGACTTTGACTTGGCTACTCCAGAACCTTGACGTTTTTACGCTTCAGGATATCACTAATGTGTTTGGATTTGTGTTTAGGGTCGTTTTCTTATCTAGCGGCGTTACCATATCAAGCTTATGGTAGCATATGAATCGTCAATATATCACCATATATGAATCGATCTATATTGACTTTAATTCGAACTATAGGCCCAACGGCATGGTGTAAAAAACATCCCCAAACCATCACATTTTCGTCTCCATGTTTAACCGTGGGTATTTGATATAATCATATTTCTTGTTTTTACAACATCGAATATACTTAATTCCATTAGATGACAGATAAATCATCAGATAAATCAAATTTGCTTTCATCGCTCTACAAAACATTAGACCACTCTGAACTTGTAAATGCTTTGTACCGGTTTGCAAACGCAAGACGAATCTTCCTATTTTTCGCAGATATCAAGGGCTGAATGTTTATGCTGTAATTTTTTTGCAACTAACTTTTTATTGCTACAGCCCACTTACGACAATGAGTTGTAGATAACTTTTTATGATACGATTTACAAGTATTTTTTTTCTGACGACCACTTCGAGGCATATTTGCAATAGTCTTGAGGTTATTAAACACTAAACATATTTCATGTACTAACCAGCTGCCGAAACACGTTAAACGCATGACCAACTTCTGTTTGCGTTGTTCCTTGGTTTAATACATTTATTACCGCTTTTTTAAAGTCGCTAGAATATTCTTTGCATTTCGGCTTGTTAAAATAACCGCAATAAGTTAGTATAAACACTGATCGAAGCATAAACATTAATTGAAGCTAAACAGTAACTGATGACATTTTTTTTATTTTTGCATTTTCATTACTTCAAATTCATTAAGTCCAAACTAAATTTTCAAATATCTCGAAGAAAAAGTTTTTTTTTCCTTAATCTGCAATAATTTTTTTTTTAAATTGTCGTTAATGTTTAGTACTGGGAAAAAATAAAAGATTGTATAATAATGATATTATGTTAATCTAAACTTTCAGATCTTGTTTTCTTCAGTTTTTTTTTGCTTTTTCCACTTTTCTAGTTCTAAGTCCAGTCGCCAATACTCAGGTGACGAATATATATATATATATATATATATATATATATATATATATATATATATATATATATATATATATATATATGAATATATATGTATATATATATATGTATATATATGTATATATATGTATATATATATATATATATATATATATATATATATATATATATATATATATATATATATATATATATATATATACCGTGTGTCCCAGCCAAATGGAATAAATTGGTTAATAAATAAATGGGGGCGTGTTCGAAAATGGGGGCGTGTCGTGTTGGCTGGGACACACGGTATATATATATATATATATATATATATATATATATATATATATATATATATATATATATATATATATATATATATATATATATACTTTTGATTGTTGATTATTGTTGATTGTTTGATTGATTGTTTGATTGATTGTTTGACAATAATCAATTGTTTGATTACTGTATCAGGCCCTCTATCTAGATATTTTCGGATATTTGAAGAAAAGGGTTTTGCGTGAATATGGTAAAATTGCCACAAAGCATCCGAAGTAAAAATCTCCGAGTACAAAGGAGTTTCTACCTGTAAAATCTATTCCGATGATTTAATATGCCTTTTATTTCACTCCCTGTGATTCCACCCCGATGGAATGTCTGTTCCACCCTTCATAGTCACATTATCTTATATGTTACTCATATGTGTACCATATGTTTCGTTTCAATTTTATTATAAAGAAATGTCAGCTCGAAATATATTATACTGTTCAGAAAAGAAACATATCATTAAGGTTTTAAAAGTATTTCTTTACTTCTGTAAAATGTATGGAGTATAATCTTGTTAGGCCGACACTTATTATGACTTCCGTTTCTTTTGTATTTCATGTCATTTTTGTGTCCTATTTTCAAACAACTCATATATAATTTATATAGATAGATTCACGTTGAAATAATTTTACAATAATATAACATAATAACGAAAACAGTAAATTATTAATAAAAATGAAACGTATATCAAATCTTTTTTAAAAATGCATGTTGATAAAAAGCAACTGCGAAGGCAGAGTGAAAAGTCAGACACATTCTAAGTGGAATTGTTTCTTTTAGCTTGATAGACCTCGTCCATCAATTCTGCAATATTTTTATGCCTTTTCAATCGTACCACTTGCCGAACTCTGTAAAATAGTCTTGTTTCGGCTATGATCTCTTTATTTGATGTGAATTTCTTTTCAGTCAGTCATTTCTGTATGTTTGGAAAGAGAAAGAAGTAGGAAAGGGCCAAGTCCGGAGAATATAGTTGATGGGAAATCAATTAGCAACCGTAAATTGACCAATTTCAGTGTTACAGCGGTGTTAGAATGGTCGGGGCATTGTTGTGGTAAAACAGCATCTTTTTCTTTGCCCAAAGAAGGCATTTTTATCAAACCTTCGTGGAATTTGATCAATAATGCAGCAATAATACCCCCTTGTAACCATTTTTTCCCTTTTCCAAATAGAAGATAATGTACTGCTTTGTGAATCCGAAGAATATAGTGTATATAGTAATATTTCGGCTTATGTTCGCTGGGTAAGACCTACTGTTTTTACTGTTCCTTCACTTTTGGTTTGTAGTGATGAATCCTAGATTCATCAACAGTCACGAATTGCCGAAGAAACTCGTACGCATTGCACTTATATACGTCAAAACACAACTTTGATAGTATTCTGATATATATCTAATCATATCGAAATGTACGTGTAGAATATTCCGTACGCGTTGGTCTGAAATATTAGTCACCTCCACAATCTCTCTAAGCTTCCCTTTGTGATGAGTTAACACGATATCATGGATATTGTTGATCATTTCCTCAGTAGTAACCTCAATGGGGCGTTCTGATTCGACCACATCGAAACTCAGTAAACTACTTATAAACCATGAATTAAATGTCAAGGACAAGAGTCCGCATAATGCTTTTTTAACTTTTCTTCGTATTGCGCGATGATGTTTCCACGCAAAAATGAGTGTTTAATCAATATACGAAATGATAGCAAAAATGTCGCACTTATCTGTTTAAAACTAAATGTTATATCGGCTTGAAATTCATGAAGCATCACTAGAAAAGAAGTTGCTTTTCAGAAAAACAATCATTTTTGCAACTGCACCGCCATCTCTCTGAAAATTATCCGACTTTTTACTCAATCCTTGTATAAAAGTAGATTAAATTACTTTTGAAAATCTCCAGCAGCGGTAAAGTGCTGCGAAAAACCAAATCCAGTTATTCTATGACGAATTCCGATTACAATTTTAGCAAAACAATTAACACATTACAGTTTCAGTGACTAGGTGGTATACCGCTAACCTAGTTTCGGCATTACTGTCTATTTGCACAAGCTATAAGGAACATATCGTGATACCGTTAATATTTGCAAAAAGTCATAAACATTATATTTCGGCGTTAAAACCGCCATTGTTTCCGCTTAAAAGTGCTAAACACATTTCTTTTTACTATTTAATGAGCTTGAAAGTATTGAAAATACCTTATTCTCGTCCTTTTAACTTAAACGACTTTGTAGAAACACCATCAAATTAGCAATTTAAAGTTTGTTTTTTAGCTTCTAAATGATTATTTATGGTTTGATGCATATGCAATGCTTTAATTCAATAAAAAAATATTTTAAACCTATCTTTCACTAACCTGTCGCAGCATATTGTTTCCTGTTGTCGAAGTGCTGGCCTTGGGAGGTTCAGGTGGTACTCCTAAGGGACCCCTATTCAATAGACCCCTAGGACTACTCCTGTTATCCATTCGATTGCCCTGATCGTCATCCTGCTGGTTCAACAACTCCTTCAAGATACGATCGCGATTCTCGTCTTGCTGGGGAGTGGAATTGCTGTTCGCACTGGACGTTGGAGGATTGGTAAGAAGAATTCGTAATCTGAAAAAACAAATGTAGGTTTTCTGATGCTGTTATTCAATTCGTTTCATAAAATCATCAATTTCATTTGCGTCCATTCATTTTAGGATACTAATTGCTATTTCTTACATTTTTCACTACACCATAAATGATGGCTGTCAACTCGATACCAGTATAACCTCAGCCATATCTATTCAGTTTTCTGAGTCATTGTTGAAGAATTATAGGTTTTATAGTGGCTCAAATAACCGAGCTTAGATCTGCATAGTCTTCCGCATGTTGGGCTTTTAAAGTCAGGTGGAACACCATAAATATATAACAAGTAATAAAACACTAGCATAAAAATTACGTCAAAAAGTTATTAGAAATTAACTAAAAATAAACTTTTTTTCTCTAAAATGACGTGAATAATCGTTGGTTAAATTTACGAAAGTACTTTCCCTTACACCCTGTATAATAAAGCTGTTGCAAATGGACTTGCAAAATATTCTGATTAAAAATCAAATAATGTCAGGACTTGATAATGACAAGAAAAAATTATGGTGAATAATAAATCTAAATCAAGAGAGTCAAAATCTGGAGCGAAAATTGAAAGTTAACTGAAGAATTTACCCTGGCCAAAGGTTTAAAATAGAGCTGTTATGTATCCCCCATTTTGTTCGAGAAATTTGGAAGAAAAACTGACTCCAATTAGACGGTTTTTCAACATGGGATTTTTTAAGTTTTGAATTAAACAAAAACATGTATTTGCTTTTTTGATATTGAGGTGAGATCAGCGCCACGACCCCTTACTTCCCTTAATTAATTAAAATAATTTTTTGTTGTGTAATCTCACAGGAATTAGTAAAATCAGACTTTTGTGCACGTCATTTTTTTGAACATTCCTGTTTCTACAGTTTATTGTTAAATGAAACTTACAGTTCATTTAGGAAAGCCAGTGAGCTGCTAGTTGAAAGAACCTGTCTTCAGCACAATAATAATTATTTTAGACACTTTTGCTTACATTTGCTCATTATTACATTACTATAATTGCTTATGACTACATTACCATAAACACATTACAACTATCACATTTAATGTCTTGTGATTAAAGAAAAGATATGAACATGGACATTTAATGAGCACTTAACTTGACTTGACGTGTGGAGCAGGTGGTTGAAGGGTTGGAAGCCTTCTAGTTCCAGAATGTTACTGATTTTAGCTAGGGAAAGAGATTCTCAATAAGCGAAGAACTCAAATCAAATTCGCGAAAGTTAATTCGAAGAACTGGAAAACCGGAGAATATCTGGTTTTTGAATGAAGCTAATCATCTTAATAGTGCTATAAAATTGCAGGTCTTGATTAGTAGCTTTTTTCAACCAAATAGTTGGAACCAACAGCCTTGGTTCGCATGCACTGAGATTCCTGCACACTTAGAAAGGTAGGTAATGTGTTTTTCTTTAGCCAGATGTGGACTTTTAACCTAAATAGTACTCTAAATTGGTCCAGTAGTAAAGCGTAAGGCTAGCGATTATGGTTCTGTCTTTTGTCAAGTAGTTTTTGAGTACCATATTACGAAACTCCCAGACCGTACCCATGACTTTTCCTAAAGATGGAACCGTTTTGGCTTTTTTGGCTTCTTTGGCATTTTCGCAATCTCCTACTCACTATTTGAAGTGATGTTACTGGCGTGTAACAGTGAATCCATATTTCATCAACTGTGTGTGTTAAACTGTTCAAGAAAGTGAGCAGAATATATTTAAATACCTTGAAAAGTATTGATTGGAATGAATCTTTGGAAACAAAGTTAGATAATATTTTAATGTAATCTTAATATTTCTGTATAGCCGTCTGTGTTAAACCTAAGTAAAACAAAACTAAACTTTAAAATAACAGTTATTATAACAGTTCGAACGTAACTTTTCAGAAAAAGTCAGTCAATTTGGTCTACTCGATCGCCACAGATAAGCAACTAAATGCGTCTGAAACTTCGCAGTACGCCATTTTTAACAAATAGCATGGTCATTTGGTCATACTTACGCTAGCTCTGTTAGGGAACTTTTCGAACAATCCTTGTATACTCCGTAACATAATTGTATTTTAACTCTATACACTATATATATATATATATATATATATATATATATATATATATATATATATATATATATATATATATATATATATATATATATATATATATATATATATCATCATCATCATCATCATCATCAGCCCGTATCGATCCACTGCAGGATGAAGGCCTCTTCAGCATGCTTCCAACCTTCACGGTCCTGGGCTTTCCTCTGCCACTCGGGTCCAATATACTTAACGATGTCATCAGTCCATCGTGCTTTCGGTCTTCTTCGCGGACGTTTGCGATCAAGCGGTATCCACTCCAGGATTGCCTTCGTCCATCTGTCGTCCCATCGCCTCGCTATATGGCCTGCCCATCTCCATTTCAACTGTTTTACTCTTCCAATGATGTCACAGACTTTTGTTTGTTCCCTGATCCATGCGCAGGACTTTCTGTCTCGTCTTGTAATGCCAAGCATACATCTTTCCATTCCCCTCTGTGCCACCCGAAGTTTTTCAATTGATTGCGATGTGAGTGTCCAGGTTTCACTTTCGTATGTCATAACGGGTAGAACGCACTGATCGAATACTTTTCTTTTCAGGCAAAGTGGGAGTCTGCTCTTAAACACTATGTTGAGCCTACCAAATGCCTGCCAGCCACATTTAACACGCCGTTCCACCTCCCGGGCGGTATTCCCCTCCATGGAAATCCTCTGCCCAAGATATACAAAGCTGTCCACAATCTCTAAATCCCTTCCTAAAACTGAAATTCTTCTGTCCTGAGCGAAGTTATTGAACATAACCTGACTCTTTTTCAGGTTTATTTTCAAGCCAAATGATTCGCCAGCCCTTTGCAGTTCTTGTATGCGTCTTTGCAGCTCCTCTGGGTCTTGTGAAATGAGAATAATATCATCTGCAAATCTAAGATGGTTTAAGTTTGCACCATTGATTTTTACCCCATCCTGTTCCCAATCCAGTTTACGGAATACTTCTTCAAGGCCAGCCGAGAAAAGAATAGGCGATATTGCGTCACCCTGCCGTACACCTCGTTCTATATTAATTCCCACTTCAAGATCATCAAGGTGAATTGTGGCTGTAGCTCCATCAAATATCGATTCTAATAGGTTTACATAGGCTCTCTCTACACCTTGACTAAGCAGTGCATCCATTATCGCATGCTTTGAGATGGAATCAAATGCTTTTTCGTAGTCGATAAAAGCCAAGCACAGTGGCATGGTGTATTCGTTGTGCCTTTCTATGACCTGCTGTACAACCTGGATGTGATCCATTGTACTGAATCCACTTCTGAATCCTGCTTGTTCTCTTGGTTGTGCGTCATTCAGTTTTTTTAATATTCTTTTAGAAATTATCTTAGTGAAAACTTTGTACATCACTGATAGGAGGCTTATTGGACGGTAGTTCTTTAAATCTTCCTGTGCTCCTTTTTTATGTAAAAGAATCACTTCTGGATCATATATATATATATATATATATATATATATATATATATATATATATATATATATATATATATATATATATATGATATATATATATATATATATGGATCATATATATATATATATATATATATATATATATATATATATATATATATATATATATATATATATATATATAGATTAAATAGTAATTTAATAGTTTAGAAAAGACATAAAGCTAACTAAATCAGGAGACTGAGGGATGGTCAGGAAATTCATGATTGTGAAAGACTGCATTATCCTGTAAGACAATTTGCCTTTGGAAACTTTTGACTTCACTGGTTGTGAACGTTTGTCTTGTTGTTTGTTTTGTTTACTCCATTCCTCCATTAGATATTTTCTTCCTTATTTAATATTAGTAACGTTATTTATTAACTTTATTATAAACATTTTTCTACTATGTTTGTACTCATGCTTACTGTGCAAGGGTATCATGTATTATGAATATTTAGTTTAAGATTTGAGTGGAAGATATGGATGAATTTAACCCTGAACACATTGAACAATGATTATTAGGAAAGAATAATAGATTACATGTTAAAGAGAAAACTCAACAAATATGTTATCTCTAAAATATATCCACAAAGGAATGAAAAAAAAATATTCGTTGGAAAATTTAAAAAATTCTACATAAAAACAATACAAAACAGCCTTGAAAATAAATAACAGTTTAATTATTTAAAAAGTAGTTCATCAAAAATTGCAAAGCATAAACCAACAAAAAAAAATCCGGTGCATATCAACTATATTCTGCATGTGCAATCAACACTAATCACAAGTATAAAGTAGAAATTGGGACAAAACAAACATGAAGAGGAGATTTGGACGACAAAGTACTTTTATTAACTATCGATAGAACTTTCGATAAAACTATCGAATAGAACGTATCAAAAATGATATGCGAATAGTGAATTTTTAGTGCCCAAAAGGAACGGAATTTTAAAAGAACAGTTGGAATGGGTTAAACGCTTTTTAGTTTTTACAGCTTAAAATGTTTTTACTTTGACAACGTTTCTTAACTATTTTAGCTATATTGTTTTTCTCTAAAACTAAAGGTAAAGAAGAATGGATAGTTTAAATAATAATAAAGTCAGATAATATATAAATATAAATACACGATGTTTTAGCTTCGATTGTAACAGAATTTTATAAGACATGAAGAAAATATAACTCTTCAGATAGCTTAACCTAAAAAGCTCCTTCGAATCGTGTACAATTCTTGGCGCGAATTCAAATCTACATGTAGTTGTTGGCAATGTACGTACATTTTTTTGACGGATACATACATAGTCTAATTGATAAATTGCTATAAATCTGATGTATAAAATATATCACAAACTAAATATCTATATTAGAATGGCTCATTCAAATTATTACACATTATCACACTTCAATTAGTTTTATATCGTTTGAAGTTTTTATTATTTGAACTTTTTTTAAATTAAATGGTTTTTTTTTTAATTATAGACATCTATTAGAATAAAAAAACAGGTAAAAATCTTTACCTATGCGAATCAGCAAGGCTGGCGGCATCATCTAATACATTGGCTTTGGTATCTTTCTGTTCTTCGACTGGGTAACAATTCTGTTCAGAGAAATCCTCCATCAGACTGAAGGGATTGAAACTGCTGTTTTGGTTAGCTTGCTGAGCCTGATTGGCGGGACTTTGCTGGGCCGAAAAATGGGTTAACGGGCTTTGAACTACAGTGGGAGCGTTGCTGTACGATGGATTGCTAGGAGGCCTGTAACAATAGATACAAATATTTAAAATAAACATGAAGAGAGTCTCTAATAGAATTTTCCAATATTTCTATAACTGATTCATCTTATGATTTCTGGTCTGCTTCTATCATTAAAAGATGTAACATGGGTGATTGTGCTTTACATAGAATATGTATGTGTGGTTTTTAAAATCTCTTTATATACTCTTTGATAAAAAGATAGAGGCATTGACAGTTTTGAATTTTTTGGATAGAACTTAATATGCTTTATAATATGCTTTAAGTAACTTCACTAAACGAGTTCGTTAGAGTGAGAAAGTTATAGTTCCTACGTTTGAACATATGTCTGGATCGTACTCCAACTTTAAATTTCTAGGCGTTAAATCGTCTTTCTTTCCATGATGAATTAACATAATGTACCGAATACAGCAATCTGATCTGATCTGATCTGACAGCAAGTGATATTTCAAACAGTGATGTCGTTATTACGATTCAGAGTTCTGACACTTTTATTGGAAAACTTTTAGATTTTCAAGTTTATTTTTAAACCCATATTACAATACTCTTACTTTTCATGAATTTTGTGCAAGAGCTCATTTAAGAAAATAATTATCTCGAAAATTGGCGAGAACAGTTGGTGTGAGGACCAATAGTGTAAGACGTATACGTTTAAGAAACGACAAAAGTTTGTGGAAGGCTTCTACAAAAAAGAGAATTTCTCGCTACAAAGAGGTGTATATACGAATTTTGGTGAATATAGTGAAACCCTAAATAGGAACTGTGATTTCCAGGAGGCATACATCTTTCAGTAAAACTGATGCACATCAAATGAAATTTATTTAGCATATGCATTTTATATAAAAAAGTCATTGAATAACTTGCTACTTTTCAACGTGATATATCTGCAGACCGGCGTTGAACCAGAATTTGTAAATGCGGGCGCTTCGGGGAAATAAGTGAAGTAATTATTCAAGGGATTATATTGAATAAATACAATATAGAAGGTTCTCTAAAGTCAAAAAGATTAACCGCTGAACACCAAATCACTATTTTTAAACTTCTCAATGCTCGAGAAGTTTAAAAAAAGTATTTTGGTGTTTACCAAATCACTTGTTTATAATTTCTCGACGCGCGTTTCGCTAACCATATTAGCATTATCGGGAAATATATCAATCTAAAATTGAGAAATTAAAAATAAGTGATTTGGTTATCTTGGAGTTTAGTGTTTCATACCAAATATTCCAATAGAAAAATTGTTTATAGGGTTGTCCTTAAAGACATTGTAAAAGTAGTTTTTGTCGATATTCGACCAATAAAAATGTGTTTAAACGTTTATGTCTGTATGTAGAACATGGATGTTTGTACTATGAACCTTGAACATATATATTCGCATTTCTTTTATATGAATGTATTACATTATAATTCTGTAACAACTCACGTTCTCGCGTTAACCTGTAAATACCAGGTGTGGCAATTAATAATTCTTAATTTATTTAAGAGAAGGAGCTGGAACAAAGGTCGGTTCACAGTCTAATCTCTTATATCATTTTGTTGCAACGACAGTACCTTTCAAAACGCCGTTGATGTTTAAACGATTTCTTTGAGTTAGCGTTCTATTTTTTCATGTGGTAAACATATCGAGTTTCGAGCCAAATAAAGAGCACTGCTCGTTTTGTTTAATCAAAAGACAAAGACTAGTGAAAACCGTCGTATGCTTGTGGAATCTTACGGTGATAATGTTTCAACGCTAGCCGCTTGTGGGCGTTGGTTTAGATGATTTAAAAGTGGTAATTTCGACTTGAAAAACAAAGGTCGACTAGGTCAACCAAAAAATTTTGAAGATTCCCAATTGCAAGCATTTTTGAAAGAAGACGATATGAAAACTCAACAACAAATGGCAGAGAGGTTAAATGTTGGTCGCCGAACCATCTACATGCAATGGGAAAGATCCAGAAGGTAGGAAAATGGGTAACACATCAGCTGAATGACAGAAAGACGGAAAAGCGAAAAAAGGCGTGCAAAGTTTCGGTTTTGTACTTTGCTGGGCTACAAGACAGAAAAGTAATTTTTCCGCACGACAACACCCCATCACGATAGCGAAAGCGGTCAGAGATACTATTTCTGCATTTGGCTGGGAACTCTTGCCCCACCCGCCGCACTCACCAGACTTGGCCCTTTTCGACTACCACTTGTTTTCATTGATGTCTCACGCATTTTCCATGAAATACTTTAACAATTACGGAGATGTCGAATGATGTCAAGAAAAATGGCTTGATAACTAAACCGACCACCTCAGTTTTTCAGTCTTTCTGGGACGGCATCCACAAATTGCCAGAGAGAAGGGGAAAATGGGCAGTTAGCGATAGTGCATATTTTGAATAATCCATTTTTAACCTTTCTCCCAAATTAAACGTGTTTTTTTTTTTAGAAAACATTAAGAATTTTTAACCGACACACCAAGTAGTTGTCTTTAATGAATATTCTTAAAAAAGGAAAGCTCTAATTTATGACATTAAAATGGTCACTTTCTCCTAATAATACAGAAGTTGTGGAGGCCTTTACAAAAGCAACACGAATAAAATATTTATAATTCCTACGAACATCACGGGTCTCGATTCCAAGACGAGCCACACCGTAATTGCCGAAGTTGAGGAAAAAATAAATCAACTCTGTGTTTTATTCATTAACGTTTTATCTTTGTTTCTTTCCCGTATACACGTCAGCTTATTAAAATATTTATAGATAATAAAACGGTTTCTAGATATGAGTAATGTTGCGAACTATTGTATGCTCGATAGAAATGAAGAAAAAATAGCAAGATATACGAGGATTACTCCACATATCTTGCAATCATCATTTTGATTATGGAAACAGAAAATATTTGATAGGAGTGAAATTTGAATAATAAGTTGCCTAGTGCTTACGTTGCAGCCGATTAATGTCACCATTGTTGAATGGAGATTTAGTTGGAAAATGGCTAATTCGCTAAATAACAAAAAAATGTTTTGTATTACATTAAGTAAAAGTGTCACACAACCTTTTGAATTGATTTAAACTGCTTGTGATACTGAATGAATGAGGCGTCGAACGTTTAAGCGTTTTGCAATATTTCATGAGAGAGCACGGAGAATGAACAACGCCCAGGTCCAGCAATAACGGTTCACATTGAAGAAGAGGTCCAAAAGACATTCTATGAAATAATTAAAGTGTGTTACTCATCGAGAAACTTACTGGCATTTCTAATCCACAACTTTTGTGGATCACTGTGTTTGAACATCCCTCATATTTGCCGGATTTGGGTCTGGCTATTCTCCAAAATTAAAACTGGCAAGTGTTTCGACTTAATTCTGGATATTCCTCAGGCCTCAATCACGGCTTTGCAGACAATTCCAAACAAGGAGTGTAACATCTTGGGTTTTACAGCACATTAATAATCTTTTTTTAAAAAGAGGCTGTGAAGGGCGAATTAAGTATTTAGACACAAGAAAAGGGAGAAACCACTCAGTCTATTATATGAACTTTTAGGTAACTTTCCATATCCTGAATAAACCTGCATCAATTAGTTATAAAGGCAGTGTAGAGTTTTCTCATGAGTAATCAATGTTTAGCTTTGATATCATCCTCACAATTACCTTCATTGTAGAAGGCAAATTATTTCTATACCGTTGAAATAAACCTGTTACAGGTAATAAGTTTCTTAAAATGTATAGAGTGGTCCTCATATCAACAAACACGCAATGAGCTTACTAATGACCTAGAAAATATGTTGTGTTTCTTTGGCAAATAAAATGAAACAATTGTGTTTGCCCAGTTAATTCCATTTCAATTTCGCCTTGAAAACTATATCAGCATAATGTCATAAACATAGATAGTGGGAACTTAACCTACCACAAGGCAAAAATTATCTAGAGGGATTCGAGCTGAACATTTATGGAGTAGATATAAGAAAAATTAAACAAACACACAAACATTAAAAAAAACTAATATTTTATTATACAGGATGCTCACTGAAAATCGGACCTTTTCAAAAAAAAAAAATACAAATATTTACTTTTTCGGCAAAAATCATTATTTTTATTCAAAATAGTCTCCTTGCGCATCAATATAACGTTTCGCTCGGTCAATTAGTTTGACGATTTAATTTTGGGCTCGGCTAAAAATATGTCCTTCAGTATGGCGGTCGACGCCTTTTGAATGGCTTCAATGTCGGCAGTGCCCTTTCATTGGCAAATGAAGTTTTTCGAAGAGATGTAAGTCGCAGGGAGCCAAATCTGGCGAGTATGTGTTGAAGGTATTGTGGCCGCACACGATGAACACGTGACAACAGACCTTCATAATACCAAGATAAAATACATAATAAAACCCAGCATTGATCGTTTGACCAGGTGGAACGAACTCTTTGTGTACAATTCACTCCGAATCGTAGAAACAAATCAATATTGTTTTGATCTTTGACTTCTCGAGACCGCTTTTCTTCACATTGGGCTCGCTCGGGTGCTTCCATTCGGTATTTTGATGCTTGGTTTCTGCATCATATTGAAAACACCACGTTTCATCACCAGTAACACAGTTCGATTCTTTAATTGAGCCCTTGCGATGTTGGATTCGGAGCAATTTTTGGTCCTCAATTAATTTATGGGGAACAAAGCGTGCACAAATCTTCGAAAGTCCCAAATGATTGGTCAAAACGCGATGAATTGAATCTTTGGACATGTTCAATTTCAATTCCGTGTATCGCAACAAATATTTTGGAGGATTTTTTATAAATTTACACATAATTTCCATGTTATTTTGAATAACCACGGAATTTTTCAGAGCAGGATGTTCGTCATCCTTGATGTCTTCACGACCTTCTTTGAATCGTTTAAACCACTCGTGGACTCTGCCACGGGATAAACAATCCTCACCTTATACTTGTTTCGGTGAATATTTTATCAAGTTTAAAACAAAACTTAATATTCGCTCTTTGTTCGATGTTACTTTTTCGACCAATGGTATAAACACACCGAGAGCTATAACTTGACTTCTAAGTATCCAAACGTCATGAAATTCTGCCAGCACGTCAATGAAGGATGGACCATTCCAACGCTTCCCCATCAAAAGATGGCGCCACTAGAAATAGCTATTTTTAAAAAATCCTGTTTTTGCGTGAGACTCACCTTGTATTGCCACCTAAAATTAATATGTATAGGCTTTACAAGCACCAAATCTATATATGAGCGCAGTTTATACATAGAAGAAGAGATGTTGTTAGTGTACCACATTATGACTGAAAAAACCGCTACTTTTTTTTCATACGACTTAAGGTCCAAGTTTGTTAATTCACCATACTATTTACCAAGATATATAATTTAACAGCACGTAGAAATTGACGGCTATATTGGCCATTTTGGTGAAAAAATAATCTTTTCTGAAGAAGCGCGCTTCTGGCTTAATGGGTTTGTGAACAAACAAATGTAGGATTTCGGCCAATGAAAAACCTCAAGTGATGGAGTTACCTCTTCATTCTCAGAAAGTCGTATGAGTGATAGGGCCTAATTTTGAAGACGATGACGGAAATCGATTAATGAAGGCTATAGGAATATGTTATTAGAATATTTTTGGCCTGAACTGATAAATATGGATATAAACAATGTTTTCTTCCAGTAAGACATCTCGATTTATTACAAGAAAAGTTTCCTGGACGCATTATTGCGCGAAATGTTAACTGGCCACTAAGATCAAGCATCTTACGTCCTTGGATAATTTTTGGTCTGTCTGTGTTGGGGGTTTACACAAAACATTCGGGCTATCACTGAAAATATATCACTCCTTCACTCATAAGGAGTAATCGAAAACTGGGTCTCCAAAATGCATTCCACCCAACTAGGGCGAGGGAAATATTTGAACAATTTTATTTTCTAAACATAAGGGGGTATTCTAGTGTAGAAATTTGAAAAAATCGATTTGTTTGATATTTTCAAAGCTTAACCTTTCAAGAATATGTCCTCAAAAGGATTAGTCAACATTTTAATTATTTCCCGAGATATAGCTATTTTAATGACACGACTTCAATACTGGCTCGGCTGGAACGAATCAAACAAAAGACGTTAGGGATCATCTGTCTACCTGCGGTCTCCTTCGGTCGTAAATACCTATACTATTTACAAAAAAGAATGGGTGCAAGATTACGGAAAGCAAAAAACGAAAATAAAGGCAAACGAATTGGCGGAAAAGGTCCAGGGAAATTAACAGATAAAGTGATTAATAAACTGTCTTTATATTATGGATTAGCGATTCGCCGGCATCCGGATTCCATAGAGGACATGACAAATGCAATTTGGGCTACCTTCTATCATAATAGTTCTACAAATGAAAATCCGCAACATTTGTATTGCCCACCTGGTCCAGAAAGCTGGTGTAAGTGGCAAAAAGCTGTACATGAAGGTACATCTGAAGAGTTTGACCACGAAAACCCGCCTCTGTCTGACAACGTATTAGAAGTTATAAAGCCGATCTACGAGAGTTTATCGTCAGAGGATTTATTGGTTCGATGTTTAGGTTCTGAGACCCAGAATAATAATGAGTCCCTGAATTCATTAATTTGGACTTTGGCGCCAAAACATATAAATGCCCGCACACACATAATAGAAATTGCAACTTTTATTGCAGTTTTCATATTTAATGAAGGCTTCATTCCTATTTTGAAAATGATGTCTCTTATGGGGATGGACATTGGTCCAGAAGCTCACGCGTTCGCCACCAAACGAGATAATGCCCGGATTAATCGTTCAGAAATCCGAACTTCTAACGCCTCAAAGGAAGCCCGAACTGCCCGTTTAGAAGAAAGAAATGCGGAAAATGCTTTTTTTGAAGTAGAGGAAGGCCCCATGTATGGAGCACGAATCGCGGATTGAAGAAATGTAAGTAAAAAATGTCATTTTATGGTTGACACCGGGCGTAATTTTACCCGAAACTTTAAACGCGTTTTTCTCGAAACTACATTTTTCAAAACGTTTGGCATGATTTCTCAAGTTCTAGTGAACCGATTTACTTGAAATTTGGTATCAGTCTTCTCAATACATGTCTCTATCGCACTAACTATTATTATAACAAAATAAAAAATTTTACTATTTTTTAAAAATTCAGGAAAGTACAAAAAAATAGAAAAAAATGTATCATTTTTTCGGACAGCCGTAATTTAGCAAAAAAAATATTTTTTTCCCACTTTTTCTTAGTACGATAGCAGCATTTATCTAAATTAATAATCTTTTTTATTTTTTTGTTTCAGATCATTAGAAAGCTTGCAATCGTGACAAGTTTGGCGGCCATTTTTTTTGTACCTCCCACTTCAACAACATATAACATTTTCAGTTTTGTATTTTTTGATTTTTTTTTGTATTCTTAAAACATTAATGAACGCCTGGTCAAAAAATGGATAGTAAAAATATTTTTTGTTTTTTATTTATAGCACCCGAAAAAACACCTCAAATTACCGGATTATCTCTGGTAGTTATCATTGTGGTTCATTTTGAAGTTCTGGCGCTTTTATAGGACAACCCTTTAGTATGCATGAAATAAACATGCCGTCACTGTTATGTTTTTTTCCAATAGTTACTAATAAAAATTAACGTTTTACTTTGTAAATCAACTAATATCAAACAACGTTTGATATAATTAAACTAAATAGTTTCAAAAAAATTAATACATCAAGAACATTCTCACTAAAAATACTTAGAAGGATCTTAACAACTCATCCTACAATCAAAAAGGAGTTGAAAGAGCCACTTCATGAACTGTTAAAAGGAAAAATTGGGCGGGGACCTCTAGTTCAGTCAGTCATAGTATTCCAATTCCAATGAAAAAAAAACTAACAATCAGTCATAATTACTATCGTGAAGAAAATTGTAACGCCAACTCTTTAAAGCTTAACGTATCGGTGTCAGTAAACACCTATCACGGTATGTGAAGCCGGGATTGTAGGGATCTGAAGTCTCACGTTTCGTGGTCACGCAACAGATGGCGCATGAGGCACCGTTCCCTTGCGGTGTATTTTTTAAAAGATTTTGAAATGCTACAATAGTGTTTAACATAATATCCGCATGATATAAAGTATAATATGGAGTTTAGAGTATAGTGTAGTCAATAAGTAATCGGTTTGCTTTTTGAAACAAAACGAAATGACATAGTACGTCGAAACAATACCTGAAGTTTTTAAATAAAAAAAAACAATTAGTTATTTTGCCAAAATCATTTCTTTTTATTTAAAACACATCTATTCCGCATCAATGCACGACTGGGCACGTTCAACCTATGCTAGAATAGCATTGGTTGAACGTGCAATTTTTTTTATTTCGTTTCTCGGAATCGCCTCAATGACCTTCGCCACAATTTCTTGGACGTGTTGAAACAGTTACACGAAGATAAATCAGGTGAATACAGAGGATGTCAAATCACACAGATTCGTTTGTTCGCCAAAAATTAACGTACAGGACGGTCCTGTGAGATAGTGCATTATCGTGCAACAAAAACCAACTCCCGGCGTTTGATATTCGGTTCTCACTCGAACAATTCTCACCCACAAATCCTCCATAACACCCAGATAATTTTCACCAGTGACAATTTGACCCTGTGGAATGAATTCCCGAAGTATAGTACCTTCGAACCTATAAACCTAGAAATACCTATAAAACAAATTAACATTGTCTTTTTGGGGCTTTGTTTGAGGATCATACTTGAAGCATCAAGCCTCATTACCATTTACAATCGACTCCAAGAATGTGCAGTCTGGCTGATAGACAAATGTACAGATTCAGTATCTAGCGATGCCATAAATTCCCCCCCCCCCCCGATCATAAGATTTCAGATTTCTATACGTACCTTTCACGCCAATTCCAAATTTGGACGACTCCATATTATAAGACTAAGTTTAGCTAAAATTTAGAACTTGTTCAATAATTTCTCTTTGGTCTAGTGGGCGACGGAGAGGAGAGAAAAGAAGCTCCTCTTCGGAAACCCTTTCCAATGTTTCTTCCTATCGTTTAATTTAATTTGACTTAATTATTAATTTTGTGACAATTACCTTGAACTACCACAAAGTAAAAGATCGGTTCGATTTGTCAAATGCATGCAGTTCAAGATACAACAGACACTTCCATGGTACTGGAATTGCTATAAGTTGATAACTTTTATTTGAACACTTCAATTATATTATTACTAGTAGGGTAACAAACCCAAATAGTCAAGTTTGAAGCTCAGACGCGGACGTTATCAGACATACCCGTTGTGTTTACCGGATTTATCTCCCAGCCAATATTTCTTCTTTCCAAATGTGAAGAAGATTCACTTCAAATGATGAGGTTAAAGCTGAGAGAACCGTTTACTTGGTTAATTGAAAAGTTCTAGTTTTTGAAGTTTCATCCTTCATATGTTCTTCATGTATTTGAAGTTTCAAGTCGATCTGTCAATTCATTTGTACAAAAATAACAGCTTAAAGTAAACATATCAGTATTATTTTTTAAAATGGAAAATATTGAAAATAGTGCAGCGATTAAATTCTTTGTCAAAAAGGTTTTCAAGTTTCATTCATAGTGAAATAGTAAATGTATTAGTGGAGTCTGCTTCTTTAAAAACAATGGTTTGTAAGTGGGCAGGTGAGTTTCAACGTCGTCGTACAAGCCTGGATGATAATCCCAGTTCTGGACGTCCAATAAATGCAACTCCTGAACACATAATTAATTCTATACATAATGTGGCTTTGGATGACAGACCTTGAGTGAAATTGCGAAGGCCATGGACATCTCAACTGAGTGGGCATTTCATATTTTGAAAAAGAAATGGGGCCTGAGAAAGCTCTCCCCTAGGTTTGTTTTTGTTATTTTTTAAATTTTGATCAAAAACTACTTCGAGTAAAACTCTCTAACCAACATTTGGATCTTTTTCGAAGGAATAAAATATATTTTAAACGTCGTTTTGTAACTATGGATGAAACTTGGGTGTACCACTATGATCCTGAACTGCGACAATAAACCGCAGAGTGGACTGAGCCCAATTGTTCAGCTCCGAAACAGCCAAACTGGTCAAAATCGACCAAAAAGGTTATGACATCAATTTTTTGGGATGCAAAAGGTATTTTTGTTAATCGATTACCTTCAAACCGATAAAACAATAACAGGACAGTATTACTCAAACCTTATGGATCAATTGGATGTAAAAATTCGTGAAAAAAGACCTGGTTTAGAGAAGAAAAAAAAATTCATTAAGACAATGCAATGACTCTCAGAGGTGTTCTTACAATAGCCAAATTGAGGGAGTTACACTACGAATTGTTGGAGCATCCAGCATATTCACGAAATCTGGCCCCCTCTGACTTTCATCTGTTTTCAAACCTCAAAAAATTCCCACGTGACAAGCGTTGTTCATCAAATGAAGAAATTATAGCAGCCGTAGAGGAGTATTTTGAAGGACTTCCAGAAAATAACTTCAGAGATCGAATATATGAATTGAATTAGTTAAGGGCGAATATACGGAAGAATATAGTCATTTTTTAACTATAAGCTTGGTTAATCATTCCTGCTCTGCGAACTTTTCAATTAGCTTAGTATTTTGTAGAGTGTTACACAAATCGCATAAAAAATTGGAAACAAATGTTGATATGAATTGCCTTTTTTTAATGAATACTCGATGATGTACTAATGTTTTCATTATAAAATGCATAATAGACTTTTTTTTGAACAACTGTTAAAAAAGAATCGAACTTCTCACGAGTTAATAGGAATAGAAATTTTTGATCAAGCCAATAACAAAGGTTGAAAACCACAAAAAAGCTACATAATTTGAAATAAGTTTTGAAACGGAAATATAAAACAAAAAGCCGTCGAATTAATTTCGGTGAGCAAATAAACGAATGATAAGGGTATGTGTATAACTACCCTGCATTATGAATGATTTTATTTAATAAAAATGTAAAGTAGTTGTGTTAAATTACTAATTTAATCGGAAATAGATGGAATACAGTCATTGCTCTTTGTCCCATAGTCTAGACAAAATATTTATTGATCTGTTCGGTTGGAGTGAAGGGTTTTTTTCATAGGCGGCTATGGAAATATTGATGAGAAATTCTGCTCGTTCGTTGATCGCTTTTGAATGAGTTTTCCGATAAAATGTTATGTTTTAATGATATAAAGGCTATATATGTTTTAATGATATAAGGAAAAAATATATACAAAATAGAATATATTCTATAATTAGCGTTCTGCTTGTGAATGATTTAAAAGTTTTTAATTTGATTTAAACGGAATGCAGATGCTAGAAGAGAAAACATAAATGGAATTAAACTTTTAGATTTGATTAAATATCCTTTCACTTGTATCAAGATTATTCCGATTTGTTTGAGATGTGCGAAAAATTTTACATCTAAAACTGTGCATTATCAACTAATGTTAGGAGTAAAGAGGATGGATGCATTTGTCAGTTTCATTAGCCGCCGTTATCTGCAGGCAACAGAAAGTGCTCATATATATTGTATTGAATGGAAAGAGTGACTAGTTATATCGTTTAGCGCCATCTACCGACGAAAATTCGAAGTAGACCTGAAAATTGTGGCAAATAAGGAATACAAATTCCAATTACGTTTAATTTGTAGATGGAGCATTCGATAAGAGAAATGTTTAGCTTTAATGTGCCGTGCATGTCAATTCCTGGACAGTTAATAGTAACATTCAGACGACGAAAGTCGACAAGACGAAGCACGAAATTAACATGTAACTAAATTATTTTAACAAACTTTTAGTATTATCAAAAGTCTAATAAGTCTACAAGAAATACTCACAGGAATAGGTTTACATATAAATAAAGACAAAATTCATGAAATGTAGAAAATCGATGGGAAATAGAAACGAACAAAAAAAAATAGAAGAATTTTTGGTTATTACGAGGAGGTGAAATTTAGGTGTAGCAGTAAACGGAAACAATGGCAGGAGTATGGAAATTGCGCATAGAATCCAAACAGACAATAAAGTATATTACGAATACAAAAAGTTGGATTGAAAAACAAAGACACTGGATATGGCACAAAAAAGAAAAAAATGTATATTGAAATCATAAGGCCTATTGAAACGTATGCAGTACTAATGATGACCCTCACTAGCAAGGAGGAAGAAAACGCAAACGCCTTCGAGAGCAAAATAATCAGAACAATATATGGACGCAAGAAAGAAGGAATTTTTTTCAATATCTGGAAGTCATTAAATTTCCTAATTACTGTTAAATAATAGAAGCTTTTGATTTTCTCTACTTCGTTTCTTTTTATTTCTTTGTTGTTCGATATTTTATTATATATGTATAATATGTAAAAATACTACTTTAATCTAAAATCTTCCAGATTGGATAATTTCCTTCTGTTCTTTTTTTTCTTTTAGTTAGCACTAGCTGATTGGGAATGTCTCCTTCTTAGACAACATAGACTACATAAAGGCACAGATAATTAGATGGTATAGACAGGTTTCCATAGGACGCAGGAAGAAAGCATTTTCGCCTTCTTCAGAGCACGTTTGCCGGGTAAAACCCACTCTTTCGACTATTTCTTCATTTCTTGTGTATAGTGATGAATCCAAATTTTATCAACAGTTACGAATCGCCGTAGAAACTTTTTCGAATAACTTTTTCGAATTTAGTAAGTAATAATTTACTTACTAAACATCGCTGTGAAGTGGTTACTGGTTATTATCAACTAAACGCCATGGGTAACAAGCCAAAAGGAAGATCGCGAGCAAATGGAAAATTGCGGACATAAGACCCCCAATTGCTTGAAAAAGTGGTCAGAAATTGGATTGACAGAAGGCGCTGTCAGAAGTAGCCGCAGCGGACATTTGTCCGAAATTATTTTGACACATTAATGTAACTGAATGTTATTTCATATAAAATAAATATTTCCAAGGCATCTGGAAGTTCTTGCAAATTCTCATCCACGGCTGCTATAACTTCTTCATTTGATAAAAAACGCTTGCCACATAGGAGAATTTTTTGAGGTTTGGGAAAGTGAAAGGGGGCCAGATCTGGTGAATGTGGTGGATGCTCTAACAATTCGTAGTGTAACTTCTTCAATTTGGCAATTGCAGAAACACATCTTGAGCCGGTGTATTTATTGTCTTGATGAAAAATGTTTTTTTCTTTGCTAAACCAGATCTTTTCCACGAGTTACTGCATCCAATTGAACCAAAAGGTTTGAGTAATACTATCCTGTTATCGTTTTACCAGTTTGAAGGCAATCAATTAACAAAATGTCTATTGCATCTCAAAAAATTGATGCCTTAACCTTTTTGGTCGATTTTGGCCACTTTGGCTGCTTCGTGGCTGAACAACCGGGCTCAGTCCAGTCTGCGATTTGTTGTTGTTTATTGATTTGATGGGTAAACCCACCTCTCATCGATAGTTATAAAATTACATTTAAAATTTATTTTATTCTTTCGAAAAAGATCCAAATGTTGGTGAGAAAGTTTTACTCGAAGTCGTTTTTGATCAGAATTTAACAAATGCAGCATCTATCTTTCTCAAGCCCAATTTCTTTTTCAAAATATGAAATACCTATTCGGTTGAGATGTCCATGGCCTTAGCAATTTTACTCAAAGTCAATTGTCTGTCATCCACAACCATATCATGTATATAATTTATTATTTGTTCAGAAGTTACACTTATTGGACGTCCAGAACGAGGATCATCATCCAGGCTTGTACGACCACATTGAAACTCACCTGACCACTTACAAACTATTGTTATTGAAGGAGCAGACTCCCCTAATACCATTCCACTATGAATTTCCATTGCCTTTAAACCTTTTTTTACAAAGAATTTAATCTCTTCACGATTTTTAATATTTTCCATTTTAAAAAATAACACTGATACGTTTACTTTAAGCTGCTATTTTTGTACGAATGAACTGACTGATTGACTTGAAACTTCACATATGTTCATATGAAGGATGAAACTTCAAAATGTAGTAGATTATATAGTTCTTTTACTGCTTTATAGGGTCGGAAAATTACCAGTCAGGTGTATTAAATTCACTTAGTCGGGTTTATTTTGACAGATATAAAATGAATACTAATCAACTAATTCATAGTATCCTGACAACTTTTGATTTCAGTAGAATGGAATGGAGAATATACGCAATTTCTTATTGCATCTATTATAAGATTCTGATTCAACACTCACCTTGGTGTCGGTGTAGACACAGGCGTCACGCTCTGTCTCGAATCTGGTCTTGCTGCTTCCGACCAACCCGCATCTAAATCCGTCCACGTGGACGATGGAAAGTCCATATTGAAATCTGGTTCCAGGTACTGGGGAGTGTAGTCAGCACAGGTTGGAGCTGATGGTAATATCGCTCCGGAGGTAACCGATGATGATGATGGTGGTATGGGGTCACCACCTGATGAAGGACCATTTCTAGTAGCGGAACCAGCCCCGTTTACTACACTGGTCATCAGAGGACCTCCAATGCTACCTCCCCCTGGATCTCCAGTACCCAGAGTATCGTTGTCACTGTAAAATAAATGGATATGGTTTTTAACTAACATTCCATTATACTAAATTAAAATTGATTTATCACTAAACACCAAGTTTAGTGAAAAATAAACCACTCCAATAGAAGAATTGGCCACATTATATTGTTTAATTTGTTTATATTTTTGAAAATGCTATGTTACCAATAAAAACTCGGCATTACTTCTATTAGTATTAACAATATACTTAATTCTTTATACAAATTATTGTATTATATGGTAGTAATTAATGCAGAGTGGATGAAGAATGTGAATAAAGGAAAACAAGAACAGAATAAAGGAAAAAAGAAGAGTAAGAAAAGAAAATAAGAAAATGAATAGAAGAGGATCCATAAGTGATTGTACACTCTGTAATCCTCATCATAAACACATGTATGTCATCTATTTCAGCCTTTTAAAATGGCTGACAAGTATTTAAAAGGCCATTGCAAATGGGTATATTTTCTCAGTGGGTAAACTGTTTTATCAGTCTTTCAGACCACAACTAATTTATGTAGAACATGAGAGTTTTATCCCATCTAAGATCTTTATTATATTTCTAGATGTTAGAAGAGCTATTATGAGTCATAAACTTGATATTACCGGAATATTGCATCATAAAGTTGATTGCTTAATCTGAATCTAAGCTGAAGTTGCTTAATTTAAGTAATAGAAACAATCGAGTCAAATCAAAATAGAGCTTTTTTATCAAATTAAAAATAAATATTAAGGACTATTAGCATTTTTAATATTAACTTGGCCATTTTTGTCAGTAAATAAAATATTTTCATTTGGCAGGCATAAATCCTATTCAATGAAAAATTATTTCTTTTTATTCAATTTTATTGCATTTTAAAATTATGAAACTTTTTTTATAAAAGAGCTCCATCCCACTCAATTTTACAGAACTTACTATTTGTTTTCTTTTCTTCATTATTGTTGCTAAAACGAGGTTAGAGTGAAAAGTTAGATAATTTTTAAATCATATATTTTTTTGATCGAAAATCGATATATTTTTTTAGCGGAGTCTCCATTCAGCTCCATGCACTTCGTACATCAATTTTCCAAGTTCTTTATGTCTTTCAAAAAGACGACTTAAATAAATAAGCAAAGATTAATATCTAAAATTTCCACTATATTTAAAATTATATGTATAGCAATTGTTTCGACACACAGTGCCTTTTTCAAATACGAACTACATTAAACTAACACTGAGAAAAGTAATTATAACCTAAACTGTCTATCGACCTAAAAAAAATGATAATGGGGAAATCCATTTTTTCCATAAAAATAACCATAAAAATGATAATGGGGAAATTCATTTTTTCAACGTCTAGAAGGGCAATTTAAGTTTAATAAAGATGAACCATTCAAGTCCAGCTGGCCATTTAGCAAAATATCGAAATCTTTCTTTTTATTAATTTCTAGGCTCTCTAAAAGATTACATTTTTTAGATTTATTTTCATTAGGTAACATTTTAAAATTGTCATTAAAAGTATGATTTTCTAGCATTAAGGGGTATAATGAGAATTATTTTGTTGTTTAGTATAGCTTCTTTTATGTTCATTGAGTCTAGTAAAAAAATACTCTTTGTCCAATAGACTTTAAACACTACCCGTACTCAATTTAAATAAATTCCTCATTTATAGGGTTTATTGGACTTTTATTGTTTTTAATGAGGCTGAGACTATTGTTTATTTGAAAGCAATATTTATATTGTTTATTTTGGAAAAAACATTCTAAACGAAACTAATTTAGTAACTTTTCCTGTATATGTAATTGTTTTGTACGGTGCCTTCTTGATATTATATATTAATGGAGCAATATCTGAATAGTTCACTGTAAAGAAAGGACTGAGATAAGGTGATCCACTGCCCACAGTTCTGTTCAATTTAGTGCAGGAACTGATTCTGAGGAAGAGTGGCATCAAAGCCAAGGAGTTAATATATGGTACCAAACACTAATGCTGAGCCTATGCCGACGACATTGTATTGATAGCGAGATCCAAGGAAGAAATAGAAATAGAATATAATAGAAGAAATAGTAAGGGTATTCAAGATGTTGGATAGAAAGGTAAAAGAATATGGCCTAACAATTAATGAGAACAAGACTAAATATTTGGTAATGAAACATAGTACCAGAAGACTGCCCCCTAATTCAGTCATTGTTTGTACAGAAAATAAGAAATATACGATAGAAAAAGTTGAACAAACTAAATATCCAGGAGTAACACTATGTAACATGTAAAGGGGATGAAGAGAAAGAAATAGAGAAACGATTAGCGAAAGGAAACAAAGCGGCAGGAATGTTTTCAACGATTTTAAGGGCAAAGAATATAATAAGGGGTGCAAAAGTAAGAGTGTACTAAACAATACTAAGGCCCATGGTTACCTATGCGTGCGAGACATGGGTAATGAGGAAAAAAAAAAGAAAGTAAGCTGGAAGTCTGAGAACGTAAAATATTAAAGAGGATTTTTGGAGGAATTAAAGTTCAGAACACATTTAAAAGAAGAACAAATGGAGAAATAGAAGAATTGAACAAAAAACCAAACATTATTCAAGTGGTGAAATTGCAGAGAGGTAGATGGCTGGGGCACATAGCGAGGATGCCCGGCGAGAGATGGGTTAAAGGAATACTGATGAAAGGTGAAGAGGAAAGAGAAAAAGAGGGCGACCGAGAAAGAAATGGTTGGATGAGATGATGAATGATTTGTGGAAAGTAGGAGTTAGGGATTGGACGAATGATGCGTTGGACCGAAAAAGATGGAAAATAAGAGTGAAAGATCTTAAAGCCAAGGGCCACTAGGCCTGTAGAGCTGAACATTATTATAATATACTGACGAATAAACATGCTATAAGAAGGAATGTATGTTAATAACTGCCAATTCTTGAACATCATGAATAAGAGATTAGTTAATAAGTTAGTTAGCTAATGATAAGTTAGTTTCAATTAATTTATTGATAATTAGTTTTCGAGAGTTCATCGTCACCAAATGCTTATAATGAAGTATCTATAATGTTAGAAAATGAACTAAATGCGGTCATTTATTAGTTTAAATAATGTAGTATTGCAGACTTCTGTTATAATTAATCAATATACATATCTGTCTTCTTGATGAATTAAATTCTTACCTGATAATCGAATGAGTAGCCATAATAAAATCTGTATCACTATTCGAATGAGGATTAGTCTTGAACAATTTCGATTTAGTTTGCACCTTGACGAAATTATCCGGCATCACTTGTATACGATACACTGCACTAATCGAAGTCCCATTGGTCAGCGTATCGCGGAGATGCGCGTTCAGTTTGTGAATGTCCTGCGGCGGAACGAAATCGCGAAGGCTGCGACCCTTAAAGTCTTTCCGGAGCACGTGGGAAACCGTTTCAGATACGCTCGACGTATCCACGCAGATGATTTTTCCTGTCCCGTCTAGTTTGGTGGTGAATTGCTCGAATGAGCAGGAAGCCTTTTCTCTGTGAGTGATACGGCTGGCTATGCAGAGCAGGCAAGGACCGCCGTCGCTGCTACCTTCGTCGGAGACTGAAAGTTGTTCGCGAAGCTGTGTAGAGGAAATGTGCATAGGCTCATAACAGCAAACCTGGAAAAGAAAATCATAATATACATTGATACTACATTGATATATATATATATATATATATATATATATATATATATATATATATATATATATATATATATATATATATATATATATATATATATATATATATATATATATATATTTATATTTTTTTATTTCTTTGGAGTGCGTACAACCTGATGGTGGTACCCTGATGAGTCTAACCACCAACAGACGAAACATGTGCTCTCCTATGTAACGGATGGGTGGGTTTCTCTCCCGGTTAAGCAACTACCGAATACCCACGACCTTAAACGCCCAGCATACGGTAGACCATGCAGATCTAATACCAGCGGACATTAGCCCAACAATGGCTCAGCAAAATCAATAGCCATGGTCATACAAAACGTGTTCCACTTTAAAAGACTATTTCTCTTTCGTTTTCGATAGTACCAGGAATGTAAATATAAAACTGGAAATATTTGTATAGAAAATACATGTGTATTGTATGAAAATGATAAAAAATATTTCATTCCAAGTATTGCTCATCGCTCTAGAGATACCTTTTTCCTGTCTGACAATTTCTGAAGGCTACGCCAAAAAAATTGTTGCTCTTTTTGTTGTTGCAAACAGCCATCCAGCTATATTCGTAAGAAGTGAAGCACTGCTCAGTAAATGCATGTCCCATCGATGCAAATAAGTAGTAATCGGACGGAGCCAAGTTTGGTGAGTAAGCCGCATGCGAAAGTATTTCTCAACTAAACACCTTAATCGTTTCCTCGACCAGTTTTGCTATGTGTGATGGTGCATTGTCATGAAGCAAAATCACTTTGTGACTGGTGTGACCTGTTTTGATAGTCTGGTCCTTTTTCAACCAAAGCTTGATTCAAATCGATCATATGTTGTCGGTAGCCTTCGGTGTTAATGGTCTCACCAGGTTTTACCACCTCATAATAGATCACACCCTTCTGATGCCACCAATCACAGAGCATTGTCTTCCGTCCATAGCGATTTGGTCTTGCAGTCGATGTCGATGGTTCGTCTGGAGTTACCCATGATCTTTTACACTTACGCTTAATATTCTCAAAATATATCCACTTTTCATCGCCAGTCACAATTCGATGGGGAAATAACTTTCTTTTGTACTATTAAGAATTAACGATGAAACACTTCAAAAGAATATTTAAACATTAAAACGGTTCTGCTTAGTTTTCGACGTTTTATAACAGTATGTAAAACATGGATTCAAAAAAAAACCAAACCAAACAGTAATCCAAATAGTGGGTGGGAGCATCCATTTTTTAGGGATTGTCTTGGTGTAGTGCTCATAGATTACATGGACTAATTGAAGGGTGCTATTGAGGCTAAGAGTTGCGTCTAGAGTTGCTGCAAAACTATAAGCTATGCTTCAAACTGTTTCCACATGTGCGGTATTCACCGGATTTGACTTCCAGCGAGTACTTTGTCTTCCCAAGACTGAAGAAATGGCTGACTCAATGAAGATTTACGTCAAATGATAAGATCAAAGCTGAGAGAGCCATTTATTTTACAGATTTGGACAAATCGCATTACTCTGAAGATATTATGAAGTTCGAATGTCGTTGCTCTAAATGTATTGCATTGCAAATTGACTAAATTGGACATTTCTTTTTAAATCTCAATAATCTTGTTTTCTTGGTAGGTCGAGGACTTTTGGAATGAGCCTCGTATTGAAGAAATAAGTTCTAAGAGAGTTTTCAAATATCAAAAAGAAGTGAAAGTGCTTTGTTTCTGTTAAAATATTGAACAAAAATTTATGTGTTCTTTTATAAATTAAAAATACCTTTTTAATGCTTGGTATCTGTTATTCTTGTATTTAAGATAATAATAATTATTAATTATTCTCTTTTTTTGTTGTCAAAGCAGGTTTTTACGGCAACGTTTTTAGCGAAATTTACATTTTAAAAGTATACCACTTTTCCAAGACCTTTTCAATAAAATATTCGAGGACATTTAATTTTCCTTTTTGCTTGAAATATGCCTTTTGAAATCTAATTTTAGTTCATTTTGATTATGGAGAATGTTTCTCCTTCGTAAATGGAGACGATTGAAAGGAATGATATTATTTAAACTAAGATACTTGAAAAAAGATTGTTTCTTTGGAAATATATTCCTCTTAATGGTTTAAATGAAAAATAAACATCTGTATGTAATCTCCACAAAGAAAATATTTCAAGAAAAACTGAAAATAATCTTGACACTTCACAATATTATACTGACTGAGATAAAAGTGTGAACAGCATGAATTCACTATTAAATTATATTGATTTTTAGTAACAGGTGTCCCAAAAGATTTTTTTTTTTGATATAGCGATATAATTGTTATTTGTTATTTAAAGCTTATTAATATTGCCGCGAAAATAGGACCCATATGCTATCATTACGTCCGCATACTTCTCATAGGATGCAGCCACTGGACGTCACTTTCTATGATCCACTGAAGGCAGCTTATCACAGAGTATGATTTATATACGAAAAACCATCCAAATAAAAAAATCACTCATAAAGTTTTGGCTATAATATATAATAAAATTTTCAATAAAACATATTTAGCATATAGGGTAGCTTCGATGGACCTAGCAGTAAAATGATTCGAAGTAACTGGCATTTATCTCATGTCCAGTGCCTCAAAAAAATCAGAAAATTGAAAGACGTTCTAAGAAACAATACTCACAAATATTGACTGCCACTCACTTAAAGGCAGAGTTAGAAGAAAAGAAGAATAATAGAAGTTTAAAAAGAAATAAGGACCACAATAATAAAAAAAAGAAAACCCTTAGCAAATAGAAAAACTATCAAGGGAAGCATTCATTTCCAGCAGCGATGACGAAGTTCTTGTAGCACAACTATGCAATGACGACGATTATGATGACATCGACACAGATAAAGAAAATTATAATCCTGATGCCGTTAATGACCCCTGCACTATATGTGAAGAATTTGACCGGCTCAAAGAAGTATGGTTTCGTTGTTGCAGTTGTTCCAGCTGGATCCATAAAGAATGCAGTGGTAAAGACACTGCTGAAAATTTCATTTGCGACTACTGTTAAAATTAATAATAATATTTTTATTCAGAAATAAATGTTGATTGATTCGTATATCCGCTATTATTTATAACGCACAGTATTTTCAAACCGAGACACGCTATTCTCAGACCAGTTTGATAATGTCGGGCTTTCAAAGATTTTTTTATTGCCAACATTTTCACATTGGTGCTGTAAGGATTAAAGATTGCATTAGAAGTTGGTTGCAGGTAAACTGTCTTATTAATAATCTAGTTTGAGTCGCTCTGTTTCGTACCAGTAGAATATTATAGTTATAATCCTTTAAGGGCAACCTTATTATACAACCTTTACTATATTGATTAAATATAATTTATTGATTAAATGTAATTTTTGTAAATAATTTTTGTTAATTGTTGCTCAAAAAAATGGGACGAATTTTTGCAACAATCCAATAAATTGATAAATTCTACGACTTGAAACTTACTCGTTGTCTTTTCTCTTCAACAGTTTCGTCCAAATCTTCTGGCTGTTTGACCAGAAATCGAACGTCTAATGATTTAGATCGAGTGGGCGTTACTTGGTCGTTGCCCCACTCGATGGTCATGGGCAGTAAGTTCGAATGGAACTTGGTATGGTCCCCGTGGTGCAAAAAATTGTAAATGCTCTTTCCCGTGACCTCGTCCTTGGTATACTTGATGTAGTTGCTGACGTTTTCCGTGACATACTCAACCTGAAAAAGAGAAACAATACTGAAAAATTCAATCATGAATTTAATATTTGTCAGTTTAGTTTTGGTTGATGTTCAAGTTAAGTTGCCAGTGTTAAAAGTATAAGTAAGATTTTAAAAGTATAATATACTTTTAAGAAGTAAAGACGGTGGAAGCACATAATTGAATGTCTTCAGAATAAGATAAAGACATTTTCTTATATGATATAAAATATAACTATAATGATAACTATCTATAACCGAGATTACGTCTGTTTTGTATGCGAAGATAGAGTAAAAATCAGATACTTTTTCTATAGATGGCGTTGCGACTATAAGTGTTTGCATTTTTGAAAAGTACCTTCCTTTATTATAAGGCTTCATGAAAATCAAGCCGATATGCCATTTAGTTTTGTTATGACGGTTTTCGAAAGCAGAATGAATTTTTCATTTTTCAAAAGATAATTTCACCAAGAGAAAAAAACACTCTCATTTGGCAAATAAAAAAGTACTGGTTTATCATGACACTGCATCCGCCCATTCCTTTGTCGTTATAACATCAAAATTACTTAATGATAACTACGAATTGATGCCGCATCGACTACATTCTCCGAACTGGACACCTTCCGAGTTATTTCTTTTTCATGGCATGAAGAAATAGTTGGTTGGAAAGAAATTTACCTCAAATGAAGGCTACATCGTCGAAATGTAGACGATTTTGCAGAGTTTGATAAGTCGTACTTCTAGGAAAGCTTAAAAATAATTCGAAAATCATTCTTGGACGAAGTGTATCGAGCTAAAAGGTGATAATATATGTTAAAAAATTTATGTTTTTCATCTTAATACATGCACTAATAGAAACAGATTGTGTGGTCAACAGGTAAAGTGAAAACGATAACACCAGAAAGCTGACGTTATTGAATACTTGCTTAATATTATTGATACGTTAAAGTGTTGTATCAGTCAAATTCACCAGACCTTGAGCCACAAATTAAACGTTCAATGTTTGGTTCAATGATGAGATGAAAATATGAATTTACCATAAAAATTCATCTAAATACGTTTTATTCCAACTAGGCGAGCTTTATGAAAGAGAATTTTCTATGATCTAGTTCAATTTTACATTAAAATACTGACCTCGTTTTCGACGAACAAAGCTATCAGGGAATTATAACATTTTTGCTTTTTTGTCATTTCTTACCTTGCCTTCATAGTTAACAACAAACAAAAACCCTTCTAATGCCTCTAGAAGTAAAGGCCCAAAAACATCATTGGATAGAATAGTTGGTCTGGATGATGACACTTCACCCTGCTGAACAGGATCCCCGCTTGTTTGGTTTGCGTTTTCCTGAAAATAAAACATTAATAATTGAATGACCACCTTTACATACAATGCATGAATAAATTTTGTCAATTTGTGATAGGCTGATTCTGATTAGCTATACAGGCCGAGTTGGTTCATGGATTTGCTTTGATCTGCGAATGGATTCTGATCATCTGATCATCTGATTTGCTTGGATTTGCTTTGACCGCGACCGACGTCGCTTAACTTTAGTAAAGGAGAACAGATGTTGGACGCGATGCGCCTAGTCATGGGGTTAATTTTTTTTTCTAACTCGGTAATATTGATTATAGTTTATTCAAGTTAATATACTGTATGTATACCTTCAAAAATAGCTTTAAAATTGTTTACCGAAGAAAAGAAGGAACATAATAAATAAACTAACTCTCATGTTCACTTTACTTATTTTCCAATGGTTAAAGAAGAAAGAAAAAGAGAAAACCAAAAAATATTCTACGAAACTCTAAAGCCGCTAAGACAGAAAAATGACTGCAGTATGATAAATATAAAAGACAAGAACGGAAAAATAATGGAAAGATAGAGAGAATTTTTTAGAGAACTGACTGCGACGGGAACAAGCATACCAAAACAAGAGACTCATATAAACGATATTCAACAAATAGATATGATACAAGAATAGGTATATGAAGCCTTTGAAAAATAATTAAAGGTGGGAAAGGCACCGGGTAGAGACAGTATAACACTAGAAATGATAAAATATATGGGATAAGAAGCAGTAAGAAGTCTGATAGAATTGTTGAATGACATTTTGAGAAAGGTAAAAGTCCCAAAGGAATCGAATTCTGGAATCATATTGCCAATACATAAAGGCGGTGACAAGAGAGATTGTAATAATTATAGGGGAATTACGTTGACCAGCATACCAAGAAAGGTTATGACCAGAATATTAGAGAAAAGGTTAAGGAGCAAAATCGAGATGACAGTGGAAGAAATACAATGTAGATTTAGGAGGGGAAGGAGCACGCAAGATCTACTGTTCATGATAAGACAAACAAGCCAAAAACAAATACAAAAACAATAAACTGAACAGATATATACATATCTGTTTCAGTACACCTAGAAAAAGGTTTTGGACGAATGAAAAGAGAGGACATATGGAAAACGCTAGAGAAATGAAAAATAGATAGGACAGTAGAAGTAATAAAGGCTTTGTACAGTGATAACAAGAATTTCGTAAGGAGGAATCGAATGAATATATGACAACGATCAGAGTAAAACAAGGATGTGTGCTGTGTCCATTGTTATTCTCGATTATAGTAGACGAAGCGTTAAAGAAAGCAAAGAAAAGGAGAAAAAAAGAAAACTCGCACACTGAAAATTGTGAATCTGAAAAACAGAATGGACTGATCGATTGATATTTGCAAATGATATGGCCGTAGTAGCGGATATAGAACAGAACCTTCAAAACAACTTGAACTCAAGAAACAACAATTCTCAACAACTCTTAACAACAACTCAAGAAATTTTGAACAAAGAGCTGCCAAAAATAAACATGAAAATTAATATACACAAGACAAAGAGTACGATCAAATCCAAAGAAAACAAAAAACATAACATACAATTAAATGGAAAGCTAATAGAACAAATAAAAAGCTACAAATATCCGGGATAGACAAACGAGAGCAAATGAAGAATGGAAGGAGAAATAAACGATAGACTGGCAAAAACTGGAAAAAGGTTGAACATGATGAAGATTTTCCTTGAAAGGAAAGAAAAAGCAAAGGAGATAAAAACAACAGTAATTATAAATCAATTCTTCTATTGAAACCTTTGGTGTGAAACACTAAACTTGAAGAGATTTATCACTAAACACCAAATCACTTTTTTTAACTTCTCGACGCACGTTTCGCTAACCATGTTTGCATCGTTAATCTTTTAAGATCTAATCATCTCCTGATGATGCTGTAAATCTCTTCAAGTTTAGTAATTATAAAGGTAATCCGACCAACAATTATGTACAGTAGCGAGACATAGACTTTAACAGTAAAACATAAGACACGTATAAATGCAATGGAAACGAGGTTCCTGAGAAAAATTAGAGAACAAAACAAAAAGAGACAGAATCAGAAATCAAATAGTTAGAGAAAACCTATAGATTCAACCCATAAATGATAAAATAGCAGGACAATTAAGATGGTTGGGACATGTGTGTCGCATGCCGGAAACATACTCACAAAGAGAGTGTACGAAGCATGAGTGCAAAGAAAGAACTGTAAAGGATGGCCAAGAAAAACATAGAACTATGGGATAAGAGAGGAGGAAATAAGGGGAATAAAATGGGATGAAAGGTACTGACACAAGATAGAAAGAAATAGAGAGAGATGTATAGAAGATAACCTCAACTCCACACGCCTGACATCTAATGGTACAAAGGCATATGATTAAGTAAGTAATTGACAGGCGAAAAGAAGGCAGTGCCTCAAATAATACATTTTGAACGACATAGTGCCTATAACTGACTTTTTCAGGTTATATTCATAGCAGGCTTGTATATAATACCTCGTTTTGAAGCTGAAAGATTTAAAAGGACTATCCGGAATATGAAAAAACTATATGAAAAAATCGAATTCGAATAGGTTCTACTAGATAACTAAGTTGAGGATCTATTAATTTCTATTGAGGGTTTTCATTTGGAATGGAAATATTTATATACGTTTGAACTTTTCGTGTTTCGTTTCTGTCCATATTTTCACTGAGAAACTTTTATATGTACCATTTTGTCAGCTGTCAGTCCTGTCACTGTGATTTCAGCAGCTATCTTCTAACTCACAGTACATAAATAAAGCCAGACATACCTAATATAATGTCGTTAAAATTATCGACACAATTTATTTCAATTTTCATTACACAACTTCACATAAACATCAACAATGTACCCAGAATGTTTTCGATGTGTTCGACACAAATTGAAATCGACGGCGTCGAGAAAGTCAACATGAATTAGGAACAGAAGAGAATATAGATGGGAATAATGCACTGAGAGTTGTCTTTTCCTTTTATCGCTTCCTGCAAATGAAATATGGAGGCAAGATAAGAAATACCAAACAATTTTTGACATGTTTACAGTATTTTTCATATTTCGAATATCAAAGAGAAAGTTCCGTTCGTAGGAAGGAATTTGCTTTATTAAATTTATATTGATGACATTCCTTATATACTAGGTGAATTCATAAATTGCTGTCTTTAACATAAAAGAAAATATGTGCGAATATTTCGAAAAAATATAACATTATCTTCCGAAAGCTTAATACATTTGATGTATCGACGATAAAGACCTCACATATTTTTTTTGGAATATTTTTTCTTTGTCCTGCCAACTGTCTCTTCAGAGGTACAACTGGCAATGGTAAAATTTGGAAAACGTCCAAGGCGCCTTCAAAAATGCAGAAAAATGTGTTTTACATGACAGCCATTAATATGTATTTCTTCTGATGTCTGCTTAGACATCTAACGAGCAAATCCTTTATTAAGATACAATTCGTAGTGCGAACCTTTTTCAATACTATATAAAAAATATTAAGAGAGACATATGGTGAAATAAAGGTGAAAACCAAAAGGGCTGGTCTAGAAATAAATATAGACAAAACAAAGCTGATAAACCAAGAACCAATCCAAAAAAAGAGCAGAACTGGATAATCGGCGATGACAATATTGAAGTTGTGAAGGAATGTACGTATCCAGAAAGCAAACTTGAGGAAAACAATATCACAAGACATATCAGAAATGGTATTATGAAGGGTAACAAAGTTATATATTCCCTGCATTCTGTCCTAAAATCAAAACTTATTCAAAGGCACAAGAAAATTATGATCTATAAAATACTCATTCGGCTAGTAGTGACTTATGGCTGCGAGACGTGGAATTCTCACAAAGTAAACAAAGAGATGCTTACAGTATTTGAAAGAGTACTGAATTAAGAGAGACTAGAGAATTTTTAGTGCTGTGAATTTTTTGCGGCAATTTTTTTGTGAATGACAGTGGAATATGGAGGATCAGGTTTAACATTGAACTCAAGATCTGGATATTTTAGAAGATCTGGATATTTTAGAAGATCTGGATATTTTAGACTTTGTGAGGGTTTAGCGACTGAGATGGGTGAAACGTGTGACGAGAATGCCAAAAAACCGAATATCAAACAAAATCATGGAGGGGCGAATAGGGAGTAACAGAAAAAGAGGTAGACCAAAGACACAATGGCAGGACAATGTAAGAAGAGATGCTGCAGGACTACTGAACATCAAAAACTGGCAAGGGGTTGATGGAGATCGATCCGGGCGTAGGAGAAGGTTGAAGGAGATCGAGGCTCGCTGACGCACTGTAACACCACAGGAAGAAAAATAGTTTATTATCGTCTACATTCTACAAAACACTATACACTCTCGTAGAAATAAACATTTTCAACATTTCTCTCAATTATCAAGAACGATGGTTGAAAAGCAGATATTATATTAACAGGAAAACTGAATTACTTTTCTGACATACCAGGAAGAAGCAATTTCCTAAATACGAACCTGTTGTTTTATCCTACGGATTTGATTGACAGTTTCTTGGAGAATCGCACATTTGTCGGGCTTGACGGAGAGCGAGCTCATGTCCGAGAAATTGTCAGATATCAGGTTGGCCAGCTCATCTATGTAGTAGTTTTCTTTCTCACGACGAAGCTTTTCATTATTGCACTTATTTCTGGAACAAAACAGAAAAATATTATTATTATAAAATAAATTAGAAAATAATATATATATATATATATATATATATATATATATATATATATATATATATATATATATATATATATATATATATATATATATATATATATATATATATATATTTTTTTTATTTTTTTTTTGTTGGTTGCTTGACCCGGAAGGAGCCCCACCTATACCTTCAACTGGATGACATATGTTTCGTCTCTCGAGGTTCAGACTCATCAGGGCGCCGACATATACCATACCATCAAGAATAGGGAGACCATATCACAGCCAACAACCCATGTTTTCGAATCCGAAGGCGTATACGCCATATATTCATTATATTCATTTAGGCGGAGACGCAGGTTGTTGTGTGTTCCACATGAGATTATCCACAGTCCAAGAAAATCTAACACTATATATATATATATATATATATATATATATATATATATATATATATATATATATATATATATATATATATATATATATATATATATATATTTAGAATTATATATAATTAGAATTACTAGATTCGCGGGTAGAACCGCGTTTTAGATTTGTAAAATCTCGACGTTTCGGCTTCCACTTTGAAGCCGTTTTCAAGAGAATTTAGTTGATTTACTCCCTCAATCTGCCTACTCCCTAGAGTTCAAAACTAGAAAAAAACGCTCTTTCAATTTCAATTTTGGGAACAAACAAAAGTCACAAGGGGCTAAATCTGGTGAATAGGGTGGGTGGTTGATTGCACAGACTTAGTTTCGGGCTAAAAATTAACGATGTATGGCTTGGCGCATTCAACAAACTCCAGCTGTCTCGATCGCGATGCAACAAATTCTGTGCATCAATCGTTTCAGGATTTCTAAGTAGTACTGCCCAGTGACAGTTTGACCAGTTGAAACGAACTCTTTGTGGATGATGCCTTTGCTATCGAAGAAAACAATGAACATTGTCCTCATTTTTGAATAAGTTTTTCGTTTTTTTCTGCCTGTGGTCAGTTTTTCGACTTCAACTCCGCACTTTGGCGCTTTGTTTCTGGATCGTACTGAAAGCACCATGTTTCATCCCTCGTAACAATTGATTTCGGGAAGTTTTGATCATTTCTGGTGGCTGTGACGACCCCTCTGGAATGATTGACACGAAGTGATTTCTGCTCCTCCGTCAACGTGTGTGGAACAAACTTTGCACACACCTTTGTTTTACCCAAATCCTTTGTGGATGATGCCTTTGCTATCGAAGAAAACAATGAACATTGTCCTCATTTTTGAATAAGTTTTTCGTTTTTTTCTGCCTGTGGTCAGTTTTTCGACTTCAACTCCGCACTTTGGCGCTTTGTTTCTGGATCGTACTGAAAGCACCATGTTTCATCCCTCGTAACAATTGATTTCGGGAAGTTTTGATCATTTCTGGTGGCTGTGACGACCCCTCTGGAATGATTGACACGAAGTGATTTCTGCTCCTCCGTCAACGTGTGTGGAACAAACTTTGCACACACCTTTGTTTTACCCAAATCCTTGTAAAGAAAAAGTTGAATCTTTTCTTTGCCGATATTCAAAGCCAATTCCATCATTTTTAGTGAAGCATTGCGGTAATTTGCTACAAAATCGCGAACTTTTTCGATCATTTCAAGAGTGCCAGCTGGAATTGGTCTCCCATCACGTTTGTCATCCTCTAACGACACTCTGCCGTCCAAAAAATGTTTATGTCACAGAAAAAAACATTTTTTCTGTTTAAAGAACCGTCCCCGTACACTTGCTGCATCAACCGAAATGTTTCCGACGCCGTTTTACCGAGTTTTGCGTTAAATTTAATAACAACTCTTTGTTCCATGATTTTATTTGTAGATGAAACTTTTTTTGCTTCTAAATAAGACGTCATAAAATCAACAAATGTCAATCGATTGTGGTAGGTTTCGTTAGACCCAGGAATGATCAATTTTTAAAACGTTATATCATTGATACTTTTCAATTTCATTTTGATTAATATCCATTCCCTCAGCCGCCACCATAATATCAGTAGGTGTCTCCCGAAATCAGTTTGGGGCCTTAAACCAGTCATCAGTCGGGCTCGAGCCGAACGCTTGAAAAATCATCTGAAGAAATGATCAAATCCATGGCCATATAAAGCAACCACGCAGTCACTTATGCTGCGAGACGAGAGCTCTCACACAGAAAACAGAAGAGGTTTTGTTTTCATTGTGAGGGATCTGGATATAGTAGACTATGTGGGGGTACAATGACTCAGATGTGGCGAGAATGCAAGAAAGCCGAATACCAAGGAGAATCAAAACATAAAGAAAGAATAGAAAGAGACGGTGGCAGGATAATGGAAAAAGAGATGATGAAGAACTACCGCACATCAAAAGCTGGCAAGGATCTGCTAGAGATCGAACCGGTTGGAGAAGATCAAGGTTCACTAACGGGCTGTAGCACCATAGATAGAAGAAAAAGAGCGCTGTAAAGTTAGAATTTGTGCACTATAAATTTTTTAATGTCATTATCTGTTAATCTTTCTTTTAACTTTCTATAAAATTTCAATCTATTTAAAAATCTTCATCCATGCCATCAATTTTTTTTATATCCTAATAAATCACTGATTTCGTCATCATGTTTTAAAAGCTGTTACTTTTCCAATAAAATCGATCTGGATAAGACAGAATACAGCAAATACCAATTTTAAATGGAGACAATCCAATCAAAAATCTTCCATTACAGATTTATCGGCAAATAAAAGAATTCGTATCCATTTGTCAATTATGCGTTTCTAATGAATATTCATCGTTAAACTGAAATCGTCGACCATTTACTTTCGACACCAAGATGTTCTAGATGCTTGAAATTGATATAGTGCGAGCGCACGGCTCCGTGGAGATTTAGCGGATTATATAGGAAGCGGTCGTTAAAATAAAATATTTCTTAATGAAGCGAAATGCGTCAGAAGCAGTGCCGGGATTGTAGAAAATGTCACCTGAAAGGAACAGGTGAGCGGAAATGCGGGTTACTATATTTTTATCGCTGCCGTGGAAGGTATCGCTTGGAAAAGTGTTGTGCTCGGGAGAATTTATTTCGGTACTTCGTAGAAATAATATTTTCGAGTTATAGTTCTAGATATAATGAATTTTACATTCTCGTATTTATTACTTAAAAAAGCCTCTTACACACCGATAAATCTTTTGTTTTTCATCTCGAAATTACTGGAAAAGCGAATTCTAACGCAACTTTACATTTAGAACATATGTGATTCCAGAATTTACCGAGATTTGGCACGATCGTTTGTTATACCACTATGATCTAAAAGTGAGCTCCGTTTTAAATAAAAAAGAAAAACTATTTATTTATTCATCCAAATCAATTTTGTTTCCTCTCACTGTAATACACTTATTCCAAGGTTTTTTCAAGTCCTCGTAACAGTTTTTATAGTCGTCTTTCGATATTTCTACATAAGCGGCCAGCGAATTCTCTTGAATAGACTCAAAAAGGCATCCACGAAGTTCTTTAATCAAAGAACATGAAAAAGTCAAACGGCACCATATTTGGTGAATATGGTGCTTGTGGAAGAAGCTGAAAGAAGCTCTTTGTGAACAATACCACGGTAATCGAAGAAAACAGCTAACATGACTTTTTACTGGTGTTGACATGGTCTTTTTGGCTTTGGTCGAGCTTTAGTATCATTTTAGAATGTCATCAAAGAAACCATCTCTTCAGCAACTTCAACACGGTGATGTTAAAAAAAATAGTGTTTTTTGAACAAGACAAGAAGATAGACGAGACAAGTATAAATTGTTAAAAATTGATTGAATTGATTGAAATGATATTCCAGTAATATCTACAATGTCTCTAATACTTAATCGGTATAAGATCTTTGGTTTTCGTAACTTTTTCTTCATTGGTTGACGTGGAAGGTAATTTACGAGAGGAACGAGATTTGCCTCTAACTGCTTCTCTACCACCACTAAAGTGCTTATACCACTACATTTTTTTACATAGCTTCATTGCCTTAATACTTTCTGAACATTTTTAATGCATTAACAAAAAATTTCGTTTTTCAGATAGTATTTAATGTAAGTTCTTTGTTCCATAAATTTAAAAAATCCCCGACTCCTCGATTTCTTTTGCACTTACAGAAGACGCTATAATTTTGAACTTAACAAGCGAAATTATATATATTTCGGATTTTTCCCCACAATGTAAAACTCAAAAAATATCAAGAATATTTGTTCTTATGTAAAAAAAAGACTCACTGGGCAAGAAAAAACAAAACGGAGACTAATTTCCCAGTGAATTTTTTTCTGTAATGCCTAACGAACAAAAATTCAAAAAATACAAAATTTTCTAAAATAAATACAAACTTTTCGACGTTAACGTTTCAGGAGGTCTTCTTTTTCCGTTTTCAATACAAATCTAAAAATAATTTATATTAACTTCTATATAATACTCTAAAAGATAGTAAGTAAATATATTTTGTATATGTTAATGACACTTACATTGACAATAATATTTTTTACTGACAGTGACATATTACCAAAAACATTATATAGGTGGGATTTGTTGTGTAATTATTGTGTATTAAAATAGTTTAAGGTTTTTAATTGTATTTTTAGAATCGGAAACCATACTGAATTTAAATCTACCGAAGGCATAGTAATACAGTTATTTTTAATTAAATTAATTATAGTAGTTTCTTTTAATCTTCTGTATTTAGTTACCGATTCTTATAATACCATTTTGGAATTAGTCCAACTGATTTTATGTCCCGATTCCCATGCGTGATGGCAAATTCTAGATTTATTAAAATCACAGTTTCTAAGAAGGTTTTTATGTTCTTTTATTCCAACATCTAACGATCTAGATGTCTCGCCTATATAAAATTTGCCACACTCGCAGGGAATTTTATAAATCACATTTTTGGTATTCTGTTGTGCGTTGTTTGGTTTGGTTTTTGTTAATATAGATCTAAGCGTATTTTTTGTTTTAAATGTTGTTAATTATTTCCTGCTATTTTAATTGTGTCACAAGTACATTGTATTATATATAGAAATACAGAATATTTTGTTAGAAATAAGAGAAATATAAATAATTCATTTATTTACATAAGAACAGATATTCTTGATATTTTTTGAGTTTTATATCGTGGAAAAAAAAACCCAAAAAGAAAAAAAATATATGAACATGCCATAACCATTTAGACAATACTTAAGCCAAATTATGTTTGTAACGTGTAATTCTTTATAGTTCCTTATATTATTATTAGTTCAAATCAATCAATTGGGCCAACAGTTGTTTTAGTGCCGAAGTATTTGGAGCTGATTTCATACCAATTTGTGCCCTGAATTGAAATATGGTATAAATTTTTGCCTAGAAGCTCAAATTTCTAAGATATAACATTTTAGTAAAATATACGCTACACTATTATAAGTTAAATTCATGGATCATCGGTGAGGGACAATACTCGTCCTCACAAAGCTCTGGTAGCTGGTTAAACAGTGGGCTCGGCACTTCCACTGAGTGAGAGATCGGGCCTCTTGCAGAGGCTAAATCAGGATAAGTCCACTTGCAACGGTTGTTTCGACTGATTCCAGTAATACTTACAAGACAGAGATATCGGTCATCGAAGTGGTTTTTAGGTTCTCTCCAAACCATCGGTACGCCGAATTTTAGACTGTTTCTTTTTCTGGTAGCCCTCTGTCGTAAGTGTTCTGTACAAGTTTTACAGACCAGATGTGATGCCCAGATTTTATCTTGCTCACCAAGCCTAACACCAAAGTATCCAGGATAAGCTCTCTTGACAAAGTTACCAACAGTTTTTCTGTTTTCCTTTAACGTGTATTCTTCATATATGTAGCAAAACACATTTTACGATAATTTACACAACTAATTCTACTTGAACTCTTACTTCTATTCAACAACACAAATACAACAATCTATAACACTACATTTCAGGTGAAGTTTAAAACAACTTTTTCTTAAACTCGAATATTACGCAAGACCAACTTCGATCTATCCTGCACAGCGAGAACTCACAAACTAACCTCAACTCCACTTCAAGCGTTGAAGGTCATTTCAGTTACCGGAAAGGCAATGCTTATGACATGTATTGGATTTTCCTGAATTAACTTAACGGTAGACGCACAATAGGGCAAATATACAGAAACCAGTTATTGAATAATAATTTTAGAACACACCTATTTGAATTGAAAAAAAAAATAGATAAGTGGATGTACATAAATACGTAGAGCAGATAGAGAAAAATTGATTTCATATTTAGATTTAGCGCCCCAAATATTAGTTAGTTCTAAAATCCTAAAATAAAATTAGTTCTAAAATCCTAGACACCAAAAAAAAATGTTTTTGTAGGCCTGTGTTATTGTACAGAAAATCTGAATTAAAATCATCAATTTTAGGTTATATTGAACATAATATAACCAAAAAACAGTTTGTTAATAAACTGTTGGTCAAAGTAGAATAAACACATCAGAAAATTTCTGTAATAATAAAACTGATGCATCAAATGTAATAAGAACTTGCAAAAACATTTGAAACCTTGAAGATCATATTTTTACCTAAAAGCATTTTTTTGCTGGTACTGAATATCAGTATTATCAGATTTATCAAAGGTTTCTTTCCAACACATGCAGTGATGGATGATTTGTATCTGAAATTTTAATATTTAAAGGTTTTCAATTTACAAAAACTAACCAAAGTGAATTTGTTTGCCACCAATAAACCATAGAGCCAACTAAATAATTTCAACACTGATAATATGTTAATTACAAAATGTTAATTACCCCAATAAATCTCAATAAAAATATTCCTGGTTTCTTAAAAAGCGCCAGAGTCTTTTTAAACTGAACTTTTGAAACTGTTTAACTGAATAATTTTGGGAAAAATAAAATATTGTTAAATTATGATTAAATTATTAATTATTATTATTATGTATTCCTAAAACATTGTTTATTGGTTTGTGTAAAAACAATTTTAGTTTTGTGTAATTTGAGATAATATGCAACGGAGACTAGTTCTGCTGCAAAGTATGTTAGTTGCATCTTTCCTTAGTCACTGTTGCAATGAATGTAATGTAGACACAGTTTGCTCTTCGTACATGCTATAGATTTTGCTTCGAATTAAGTCTTTGTCGCTTTCGACATTACATTTGCTTTTACCAGAATCACTATTGCGCAATGTTTCTGCTGCAGCTGTATTTACATTAATCTCCCTATTCAATAAAGAAACATTTTTAACAATTTGCTTAGCATCGGGCGATAAATGATATCTTGCCAAGAGCGCCACATTTTTACCACGTTTGGAATATCAAAAAATATGATCGAAATTATAGAACTGCACTGTTTAAGATAAGAATGCGAACAAAACTAAAATTTTTCGAAACTACTAAACCAGTTATAAAATTAATTTTATCTTTTTATCTGTTATTTTACTAGGCCCAGCCCTGTTTACGTTTCTTGCAGCTTTGCCGGATTTCGTTACGACAGGGGTAGTTAACAGTTTAATGCAGCGAATCGGTCAATCATATATCATGAACCGCACTATACTGAACATCGCAATATATGAGTGACACTTACATTTCAAACAGTGCTGCCGCTTTGTTTTCCTGAACCGCACTATATATTTGACAAATAAATATGAATACACAATAATCAATGTGTATGAGTATGAATACACAATCACGTGATCAATGAGTTTGGCGATGGCTGTAAATTCCAACCAAACAATTCCGAAAAAATATTTGTATTTATTTGACAATATTTAGAAAGCTAAATTAATTAAATCACAAGCAGAAAGAAATAAATGAACTAATTAGTAAATTAAAACATAAATCAACAACCTTTGGCTATTGTTCTGTTATCAGTAAAATTTCCTTATCGATCCAATTAAATTATCTTACAGAGAATACACAAAAACCAGATGTTTTCCTTCTTTATTTGAATTAAATACCACCCCCATCTGCCGGCGGACAATAGAACAGCTGCGATTTACCTGATAGATCGGCATCCTTTTTTACTTCTATTTTTAACAAAAAACTTTACGTCAAACTATATGGTCTGATCCGGAGAGCTACCATGTGCTAGTCAGGTTTTTTTTTCGGTCTATAGGATTAAATTAGATGTTCCATTGCAAGGTGCAACCTATAACAAAGGAACCGGTATTGGATACTAAACAGAGTTTGTTAAATTTGGTTTATCATCTCTTATATCAAATTTAATGATATTAGAACGGCTAATCATTAAATATTTTGATATGAACAATAATTTAACGAATCTTCAGCTGTTCGTTTTTTTAAATATCTATCCAATTTAATTTTTACCTAAGCGTCATCCTGGTGAGATCCTCTTTGTTAATACGGCATACATTTGGAAAGGTCCGAGTATTGAAGTACTGGAGAATAATGTATCTGCATCTTTGCAAAAAAAAATGAAAGAACTGGTATATGTGTTTAGGTAGTTAACTTGATATTGTGTCATAAGATTACTATTTACTCGAATGTTTCCAGTACTTCTTGAGTAAAGAAAAAATAATATGGAATAGGTAAAAAATAAATTTTGATCAAATACCATCTTCCTTCTACAGATTCGGAATTAGATAAAGATGTGACTGTACTAGGCTAGTTGAAAAATTTGCGGAGCGACAGTTATAGAACAGTAAAAGAACTACATAATCTACTACATTTTAAAGTTTCATCCTTCATATGAACATGTGTTTCATCATCAAGTTCATGGACATGTCAACTGAAGGGGTAAAACTTTATAACCAACATTTAGACCTTTTTCTAAATAATAAAATATATTTTAAACATCGTTTTGCAACTATGGATGAGATTTGGGTTTACCACTATGATCCTGAACTGCGACAACAAACCGCAGAGCAGACTGAGCCCGGTTGTTCAGCTCCGAAGTAGCCAAAATGGTCAAAATCGACCAAAAATATTATAGCATTAATTTTTTGGGATGGGATATGTTGTTAATTGATTAGCTACAGATCGGTAAAACAGGAACAGAACGGTATTACTCAAACCTTTTGGATCAATTGGATGTAAAAATTCATGAGAAAATACCTGGTGTAGCGAAGAAAAAAAAACCTTTCTCATCAAGACAATGCACCGGATCGCAGAGGTGTTCTCACAATGGCCAGTTGAAAGAGTTACATTACGAATTGTTGGAGCATCCACCATATTCACCAGATCTGGCTCTCTCTGACTTTCATTTGTTCCCAAACCTCAAAAAATTCCTACGTTTTTCATAAAAAGAACTTATACTAGCTGTAGATGAGTAATTTGAAGGACTTCCCGAAAATCACTTCAGAGATAGAATAAATTAATTGGAGAACCGCAGGAAAAAATGTATTAAGCTTAAGGGAGAATATACTAAAGAATAAAGTTATTTTTTCAACTATAAACATATTTTATCATTTCCGCTCCGCAAACTTTTCAATTCGTCTAGTATTATTGATTAAGGATAAAAGGATAAATACATATTGTTTCAATTTACGAAAAAAAAATACATTACCTTAAAATATAAACCTACACTATTTAGTACGTTATTAAAATATATTTTCTACAGTATTCTATGATGATAAAGTGTGCTTTAAATTATTTCCTAAAGTAAAATTATAAAAATTTACATTTATAGGTATTGACTGAAGGATGCAATCAGAACTAGTGTTAGAATTCTAATGCCCAAAGGTGTATTGGGTTAATGTGAAAGTTCGTCCCATTTTTAGAGATAAATTAAAGACAAATTTTCTGAGGTTTCTGGTCATCAATCCAGGTCACTAATCCAGGTCATTGTTCGAGTAACTGGAAGGCGCAAGGCCGGGAGAGTACGGTGGATGGAAGTACTCGCTGAAATTCCTTCTGGCAAATATCAAAACTTTAGACATTGTGAAGTAGGTAACACTGCGATTTTGCGATACAGTGCCCTCTAGCGCTAAAAACAGATCGAACTTTTGCATCAACCCAATACAAAGTAAAAGTGATAGATAACAAAGTAAAAAATTGTTTTATTCCTTTTTCAAAAATGAACTATCACAAAGTAACGGACAAATCAATCAATACCAATACAAAGTTGTGAGAGGAAAACTAACTAAACATGAAGGAAATGGAATATTTTCTAACTACATCTATAATGAGAGCTTCACTATTAGCGTTTAAATCACTTGAATATTTGAGTCACTGTTCTACTGATACCCATACATAGAACATGTGGAAACAGTAAAGCGATGCAGGAAATTTCGTTTATGCCATCAACTGGTTTAAGACGAGAATATAACACATCTGTTAATAAGTCGCCGGTCTAACAAATAAAACACACAAACATCAATATATTCTCCTTGAAGAGCAATACAATAATTCCAAAGCTTTTTTAACATGTTTACACCTTTTTATACCATGATTTCTCTTTGCCTTCAAAATTTCCTTCAGTGTCGGCAATTACATTTTCATTGTAGTGAAATTTCTTTCCAGTGAGTATTTTTTTGAGGTCTGAGAACAGGAAATAATCGTTGGGGGCCAGATCCGGAGAATACGGAGATAAAGAAGCAATTCATGCAATTTAGCCATCGTTGCCAACGATTTGGGAGACGATGCGTTGTCATGGTGAAATAGCACTTTTTTGTTCATTTTAAGCATTTTTTTCGCGATCTCGCCCTTCAAACGCACAAATAACGGTATGTAGTATACGCTATTGATGGTTTTACCTTTCTCGATATAACTGATAAACTTTGGGCGACTTTCACCGGCTGCTGTCTACTTAACTAACTGTCGACTTGACTCCGGAGTGTAGTGGTTAATCCATGTCTCATCCATTGTCACATACCGCATGAAAAAATTCAATATACTTCGTTTAAACAGCTCCAAACATTGCTCAGAATCATCAATACATTGTCATTTTTGGTTAGCTATGAGCAAACGCGATACCCATTTCGATAGCAATTTACGCATTTCCAAATGTTCATGCAAAATAATGTAAACACTTCCTTTTGATATCTTCATGATATCACCTATCTTTTGCAGCTTTACTTTACGGTTTTCAAATACTTTTCTGCATTTTTCTGATGTTGTCTGAAGTTTGAAGGTTGGAAGAAAGGAAAAACCTTTCGCTTTTCAACTATTGTAGTTTAAAATACAGACAATGTATTAAAATTATTTAAAAGCATTATTAAAATTGATATAGAAAAATCTATCAAACTCAAGTTTAATTTTAGTTTTAAAGTAGTGTTTGAGAATGTAAAATCGTTTTACGAAACTATAGTCACAAAATTTTTAAAAATAAAAGCGATAGATAACAAAGTATAAAATTGTTTTAGTCCTTTTTAAAAAATGAAATATGAAAGAAATTCCTATTTAAAAAATGAAGTAACGGACAAATCAACCAATAATTTGAAACATTATTTAACCAGAAATAACAGCAGTTCAATGTAATGTAAATATGATAATCTTTAACAAATGATTTTTTTTTGTTTCACTATGACTCTCGCGTAAAATTTAATGCAACTATTATATAACATAACCATAAATAACTAAACGAAGCTTACGTAAATGATGGTGTAGAATCCACTAAAACCTTTGACTCTCCCATGTTGGAAAGGGTTCGGTACAAGGGGAAGCGACAGTTCGAAAAAGAAAAAAAGCACTTAGATCGCAGTTCTATCGCGTTCCATCGACGGTAAGCAACTTAATTACCATCGAAAAAGCGATGACAAAAGCGCACGTCCGCTACAAAAAGTAGCATCAGCATTTTCGGTATAACAGTGTTAAAACAATATAGGCAGGGGCGAGGGGGGTGTGGAAAGATTACTCTTTGCTGCATTCGACAAGAACAGAGGCGTATGTACAAGTAACTTTTAAAGCATAATTATTAGGTTTGCAGGTTTGATTTTTTTTAAAAATCATATCACTTTTAAATTATATTACTAGATCAGTTCTTCTATTGAAACTTTCGTCGAGTTTAGTGTGTTTACTAAAATTAACCAATAAACACCAAATTACTATATTTAACTTCTTGACTTGGGTTTCGCTAACCATGTTAGCATTCAATCATCAGATTAAATCATCTCCTGCCGATACTTATATATTGTACATGTCTCCCATCTTATTTTTAAACTATAAATCCTAGTGCACCTAGTATTAAAAAAAATTAAACATCTAAAAACATATATCAATATATTTTGTATAGTGGGTTTATTTTCAGTTTGATTCAAATATACAAAATTTTTCAATAAGAGTGTCAGAACTTTAACTTTTTTTGTATCTTAATTTTAAAAGTAATAATTTTACTTCAGATACTATAGTAAAAGGAGATAAAATCCTTTTAAGATGCATTTCCGATGTAAGACTGTAAAAGACTACCGAAGAGTGAATCTTTAAGTTTTGAATTTAGTGATTAGTGAGAACTGACTGATCTTATTTGCTGCTGATTTCGTTTTAAAGCAGATTTTATTACTATTATATGTTATTTAAAATAATATATTCTTTAATTCAAGTAGATTTTTTAATTTATTTCTTTTACATGGTACCAATAATTAACTCACCCATTTGGTCTTCGAATAAATAAATAAATAAATAAATAAATATATATATATATATATATATATATATATATATATATATATATATATATATATATATATATATATATATATCAGCCCGTGTCGATCCACCGCAGGATGAAGGCCTCTTCAGCATGTTTCCAACTTTCACGGTCCTGGGCTTTCCTCTGCCATTCTGGTCCAATATACTTAACGATATCATCAATCCATCGTGCTTTCGGTCTTCTTCGCGGACGTTTGCTATCAAGCGGTAACCACTCCAGGATTGCCTTGGTCCATCTGTCATCCCATCACCTCGCTATATGACCGGCGCCCATCTCCATTTCAATCGTTTTACTCCTCCAATGATATCACAGACTTTCGTCTGTTCCCTGATATATATATATATATATATATATATATATATATATATATATATATATATATATATATATATATATATATATATATATATATATATATTTCTAAATCATTCCGGGTGTCGATCCGTTGGTTTTATGAAGGGTCACGACGTTTCGTCAAAATTTCATTTGGCATTTTCAAGTGTTGTCCGCTTCGACTAAAGCCTCCAACTCGAAGCGGACAACACTTGAAAATGCCAAATGAGATTTTGGCGAAACGTTGTGACTCTTCACAGAATCAACGGATCGACACCCGGAATGATTTAGAAACATTATCTACCATCCGTGAAAGTTATATATATATATATATATATATATATATATATATATATATATATATATATATATATATATATAATATCTACCAAATATAAAGGCTGCCTAGGCGAAGCCAAGTGCGTAGTGCGAAATATCTATAGCGCCTTGATGTGTACCCCAACTCCCCTGCTGTCAGCCTCCTGGATAATACCCAAAAGATTAGCAGGAAAAATTTGAAAAAGTATGGGACCCACAACACTACCTTGAGGTACTTCTGATTTTATCAGATATATGTTAGTTATTTCTCCTTTATATTTGACAGCGAAGTATTTGTTCGTCAAGTATGATAACAATACCTGATAGTATGGTGTAAGAATCTTCTCTGGTATCTTCTCTATTAGTATCTGTTCTCGCCCAAGTTCCATCCTGTTTTCTGATTGGTGGTATATTCTCTTCTCTCTGATAGATTTTACTATTGCGTTCCACAGAGAGTAATCAGTAGCTTCAGTGGAAGTAAGACCTTCAAGGTAATTTTGAATTGCCTCATTCTTTTCATTACTGATTAATTATTTCACTTCTTTCACTGTTCTGTTAAGATTGGTCTTGTCTTCTGGGGCTCTAGTTATCATCCATCTTTTCTGTGGTCTTTTGTTTTTTCGACAATTGTATGTTTTGCTATTACAGAGCAATTCTGATTCTGAATTTGACTACTCATTTCAGGGGTTACATCCCAGACGGTTGTTGTATTGCAATAGTCAGACCTTCTACAGCTTTGTCTATGTTTTCAGGAATTAATCAAATATATCTTAATGTGACGTGAAGCGTATAAAACGTGTTATGATGTGAAAAATTAGTGCTAGTAATTTTGACATTTCAACTTCATTATACTAGGCTAATTGAAAAGTTCGTGAAGTGACACCTATAGAGCAGTAAAAGAACTATACAATTTACTACATTTTGAAGTTTCATCCTCTATATAAACGTATGTGAAGTTTCAAGTCAATCTGTCAATACATTCAACAGTGGCTTAAAGTAAACGTATCAGTGTTATTATTTAAAATGAAAAATGTTGAAAATCATACCGTGATTAAATACTTTGTAAAAAAAAGTTTAAAAGCAATGGAAATTCATCTCAACTGAATGCGTGTTTCATATTTTGAAAAAGGAATTGGGCTTGAAAAAGCTATGTGCAAGATTGGTGCCGCATTTGTTAAATTCTGATCAAAAACGATTTCAAGTAAAACTTTCTAACCAACATTTGGATCTATTTCGAAAGAATAAAATAGATCTTAAACGTCGTTTTGTAAATATGGATAAGACTTGGGTTTATCACTATGATCCTGAACTGCGACAACAAATCGCAAAGTGGACCAAGTCCGGTTATTCAGCTCCGAAGTAGCCAAAGTGATCAAAATTGCCCAAAAAAGTTATGGCATTTATTCTTTGGCATGCAAAAGGCATTTTGTTAATTGAATACCTTCAAACCGGTAATACAATAACAGCATAGTATTCAAACCTTTTGGATCAGTTGGATGCAAAAATTCATGAGAAAAGACCTAATTTAGCAAAGAAAAAAAAATCATCAAGACAATGCACCGGCTCACAAAGGTACTCGTGCGATAGCCAAATTTGAGGAGTTACACTACGAATTGTTGGAACATTCACTATATTCACTAGACCTGGCCCCCTCTGACTTTCATCTATTCCCAAACCTCAAAAAATGCCTACGTGGCAAGCGTTTCTCATCAAATGAAGAAGTTATAGCAGCCGTAGATGAGTATTTTGAAGGACTTCCAGAAAATTACTTCGAGATGGAATAAATAAATTTGAGAATCGCTGGAAAAAATGTACTGAGCTTAAGGGAGAATATACGGAAGAATAAAGTGATTTTTGTAATTATAAACTTGTTTTATCATTTCCGATCTGCGAACTTTTCAATTAGCCTAGTACTTTGATTGCTTCAATTACTTCACTATTTCATAACAGAATTCCTTTGAAGCCAATTCGAAGAAATCGAATTTTTCTGAACTTCATTTTTTTAAAGATCCATGCATATTTTACTGAACCCAATACCTTCAAACAGTAAAAGTCCTAAGACATGAGGTACTAGTAGCTTGAGATGAAATACTCCAAGACCTGAACTCCAAAAAACTGGCTTAAGTTTTGATGGCTTTTGATTTTTTAATAAAGATATTTTTGTACCAGAAATAAATTTAAATATCCAATGATATTCGTGATTCTACATCAGATAGCATAAAAAATGTTCCTAGAATGATTGTTGTATGATCTAAACAAATGTTCTCTTTTTAAGAAAAAAATAGTACAGCATATTACTACAATGGTGTCCATCCTTAGTAAGATAAGCTAAGTTATCGTGGACATGTAAATCTATATGTCGTAAGATAAGTCGACTTTATCATAACAAAGGCCACTACTGTTTTGACACTCATTTTAAATGATATCTCCTGGCTCTTATAGTAATAGTGCAAATGATACTGCAAAATTTACAATGTATCAAACTTCAACCGGCCTGAAACTAGTTTACCTGGAACAGTTTAAAATAGTTTTGAATCTAATCACCTTCTCTCACTGGCTATAAATCCTTAGTCGGTTCTTAATCCCTACGTTCTCCTAAAAACTTACCAATTGACAAGTAAATAATGCGATATGACAGAAGGACGATTCCTTATTGGATTTTTCATTCGTGACTATTGAAATGCAGTACAGAAGTCTGCTCTTTTTTCGGGTGGCCACAAAGAACTAACCCGGTCTCGAATTTTTTTAAATATTTGTTTAAATTATAGCTAAATTAGTTTACTACATTTTTGTAGTAAAAATGGGAATACTTCCATGTTAAATCTGTAATTTTTCCAAGAAAAGAAAGTAACCAAAAGCAAAAGCTATCATAATATTTCAATGAAAAAGAAATATTTGCATAATAATTAAATATTGATAGATTACGTTTCAGGTATTGATATTTATTAAATGACGTCATCGCTTATTATGAACTGGACGTGATGAAAGAAACAACAAATTATATGAGTTTATATACAAATTAATTATACAACATACACTTAGTTGCTTCGAAAAATTGTACTTTTATTTTTCAACCTTGAAACGGACCACCATGTGGAAATAAAGAGACAATACGACATGGTTGCAAAAGCGGCAACCATTTTTATGAAATTCATTAAAAACTAATAGATATTAAAATAGTATAAGCTCCAACATTAATAAATCATTGCGAAATCAATAAAAGTCACGATAAAATAATTCATTAAAGTTAATTGGTTTTGAAATTAATTAAATCTTTGCTATTTTGGTGAAGGTGTAAATATTTCGTTTCCACCTTGATAATCATATTTCTTCTGATGAGTTTTCCAATAAGAATGTTAGAACTTTGAAACTAAATAGCAGCTACACTGTTTGAAATGTAAATCACTTATGGTCTGCTGTGTTCAGTGCACTGTGTCAATTCACCTTGGAAAGATACAAGGTTTAGAAGCGCGAAGATTGGAACTTGGAAGGGAAAAAAAGAATCTTTTGTAAAGAAGCGGCATTTCTTGATTAATGAATTTGTTAACAAACATAACAACAGCATTTGGAAAGGACTTTAAAATCATTTCAAGTTTTTTAATTTTTTTTGATCCTCAGAAAGTCACTGTTTGGTGTAGTTTTTGGGCGGAAGACCATATTTGACCATATTTTTGAAGAATTTGATGGAAATCGTGTTACTGATAATGGTGATGAATATCTTTGACCTGAACTGATAAACGTGGATATAAACAATGTTTTATTTCAACAAGACGGTGCAACATGTCATAAAGCTTTGAAATTTGAATCGATTTGAAAATGGTAATGTCAACTGGCCACCAAGATCAAGCTATCTCACACTCTTGGATTATTTTTTGTTGGGTCATGTTAAATTTCTGGTTTACAGAAATAAATTACGAGGAGTTTATTACCTTAAAATAAATATTCAGACCATCACTGAAAATACGAAAAACGTCGTCGTTTCGTGCGTCTTACGAAAAACAGGACTTTAAAAAACACAAATATTATTTTTTTGCCACATATCATTACTTGTGGACACACACGACGAATACGCGACAACAGACACTTCATAACACCAAGATAAAATACAGCATTGATACAGGTAGAACAAACACCTTGTGCACAATTCCCACCAAATCGTGGAAACAAATCAACATTGTTTTGATTTTTGACTTCTCGAGACGGCTTTTCCTCGGATTTAGCTAGCTCATGTGCTTCCATTTGACACTTTCACGCTTGGTTTCCCGATCATATTGAAAACACCACGTCTCATCACCAATAACAATGCTATTCTTGACATTTTCGTCCTTTTTCGACTTTTAATTAAGTCCTTACAGTGTTGGATCCGGAGCAACTTTTGGTTGTCAGCCAATTTGTGTGGAACAAAGCGCTCACAAACCTTCTGAAGTCCCGAATGATCAGTCAAAATATGTTGAATTGAATCTTTGGACATGTACAATTCCATTTCATGTACCGCAACGAAGATTCTGGCTGATTTTTTATAAATTCACGCACAATTTCAATGTTACTTTGAGTAAGCACAAAATTTTAACAGGATGTTCGTCGTCCTTGATGTCATCACGATCTTCTTTGAATACTTTAAACTACTCGTGGACTCTGTCAAGGGATAAACAATCCTCGCCATACACTTGTTTCATTAATTGAAACGTTGCGGTGAATGTTTTACCAAGTTTAAAACAAAACTTAATATTCGCTTTTTGTTCCAGATTCATTTTTTGATCGATGGTATAGACACACTGGCACTTCAAGAGCGATAACTTGGCTTCTAATGATCCGAATGTCATAAAATTTTGTCAGAACGTCAGTCAAGGATGCACTTTTACAACACTCATTAACGCTCATTAAAAGATGGCGCCACTAGAAGTAGATAGTTTAAAAAAAAATCATTTCCTGTTTTCCGTGAAACGCACCTGGTACACCACGCGAGATTGTGCATCATTTTAAAGCTCTGACACTCTTGAAGAATTTCTTCCGGGGCAGCAATGGATATAAAATGATGCGTTTGATTTTGTGAACAGTTTATTTTAAGTAGTAAAAAGTACTCAGATTTTCAGGACGTTTCGATAATATTGCACTTGTTATTTTCAAAAGTTACAGCCTCGAGATAAACCCTTACTACTTTTCGGTATAAACTGTTTACAAAAACAAATGCACTAACGGATGTAAACCCGAAAAAACTCTTCGGTTTGACAGATCGGGATGATAGAGAATTAGAATAAGTGAAAGATATGTCGCTTGGATGGGGTGTTTCTAGGCCATATCATACGCTTTTGAAATATCGTATATATAAAGACTGCAATTTATTTTCTTTTAAAATGGTAAATTTGTAAATAGCGAATGAATGAACTTTTTGGGCCTTGTACTTGTTTGTGCCGGAAAGTATTTTAATAAAAGGTATGCAACTTTGCTCCCGCCGTTTTTTTCAAAATTCAAGGCTTTATTGTAAAAAAAATGGTTATACATTTACGATTCAAATGTATTGTTCATCATTGGCCACTATTTTCTGTTATCTTTCAGACAGCATTTGAATCCCGCTTTGAAAAAACTGATCAACTTTTGAAGCGATCCACGAATCGATCCAGTTTTTGGCTTCTTCATAAGATCGGAAGTGCTGGTCAGCCAGGCCGTGTGTCATCGATAGAAACAAGTGATAGTCAGAGGCAGCAACGTCTAGAGAATATGGTTAGAAGGGTAGGATTTCCCATTTCAACGTTTCCAAATATGTTTTGATCACTTTTGCAACATGGGACTAAACAATGTCATGCTGCAAAATCACTTTATCGTGTCTTTCGCTTTATAGCGGTTGTTTATATTTCAATGCTCGGCTTAAACGCATTAATTGCGTTCGATAACGATCTCCTGTGATTGTTTCACCAAATACAGAGCATGACCTTGGAGCCATGAATATCCCCATGAGCCGGGATATCCCCATGATTTTCACGCTTGAGGTTATTGTAATAAACCCATTTTTCGTCCCCAGTCACAATGGGATGCAGAACGCCCTTCCGTTTTTGCCTTTCAAGCAACCGCTCACAAGCAAACAAACGGCGTTCAACAAGTCTCGGTTTCAACTCGTACGGCACCCAATATCCTTGCTTTGGAGTCATTTCCAGGTCTTTGAGGCGTTTAGAAATTGTTTGTTGAGTCACTCCCAATGATCTTGTCAACTCCTCTTGACTTTGACACCTGTCTTCATTTGGCAATGCCTCTAATTCTTCATCTTCAAAAACTTTCGCTCTTTCATCTCTATGCCGATTTTCGACGTGAAAATCACCACTCTTGAAGCGTTGAAACCACCCACGATACGTTATTTCACTCATGGCGGCCTCACCATAAGTGTCTGAGACAATTCGATGAGTACTAAAGGAACTAAAGGAAGCCAAATATTTTGTTCAATATTTTATCAACCGACGAAGTTTCTTTCGCGAGGAATGGCGTAATGGACATTTTGAACAGTTATTTTAATAACACAATAAATCATGTGTTTTTCAATTTAATGTGGATCGTTTAAAGCCTATTATGGGCGAAAAATTAGTGCTAGTAATTTCAACTTTGACATTAAACGACAATAATGTGTAAGTTTTCCTTTGTTTTTTTTTGTAACAAAACAAACCAAATTTTTGCTGCAACGTATGATTCTTTCCATTGAAATAAACACGTTGCCAATTGTTAAGAAAATGTCCATAAGATTTGACCTGTTTTCCGCAGAAATTGTTGCATTTTGGATACATGTATTAATGAAACTTTTTGTTCAAAATAATGTAAAGAATCGTTGACTAAATTTACGAAAGTACTTTGCCTTAAACCCACATAATTATCAGTATTTGAAGCTTTAACAAATGTATAGGGTGCTCAATACTTTTAGCTACGGGTGGAGATAATAAATATGTCCTAGAAATAACGAGTGAAAGTCAGCTTCTACCTTGAAATGTCTTTGATGTGATACATTTAACCATTTTCTCTAACGAACAATGTTAACAGAACCAGTATATTTTTTATCAGTGATGTATTTCCTTATTCTACGAATTTTTATTTCACACTGCGACAGGAGTAAATAAATCAATAAAGTAAATAAAGAAATATGAAAAAAGCATGAAATTTATTAATTATTTTGCTCGAAAAAATTCATTTTCTTCGGCGTGACATTAATTGTTTTATTGAGATTTAACAGTTGAAAAACTCGACGACATTTTCATTAGTCATTATTTATTTTAATGATCACCCGTAACGCCTTTGCACAGAAAAACTTTTTTCTTAAATCCAGTTAGCAAATATATTATCCTACTGATTCTTCTTGATTTTCGGAGTCAAGCTGTACTGAACCCCTTGAGATTAAATAAGCTTGATCAAGTTATTCATATTCTTTAATACAAGATACACTTATATTACTCCTAATAGATTAGTCATACTATTCTGAATTTCTTGTGACGATATTTTGAACGATAATTTGTTAATCGTCCTCGTATGTAACATATTGATGGCTGATGTAAATATTAGTTTTATTTTTTTAGCTGATTATTACACTTTTTCTAACTCTCCTCTTAGGGTACATACACATCAGATGCATTTCGCTCAGAGATATCGGACGCTCTTTGAAAACCGCTTTTCAGAAACAGTGCACAATGACTCCGTCACAAATTATAAGGAAAATGTTATTACTCGAATATTTTGCATTGAAAATGAATAAAGAAATAGGCCCAAAACGCATGTGGATTCAAGAAATCAATGTATGCCAGGTTTCTCACGGTAGCCGTTCGTTAGGAGATTAGATTTTTGGACTTCGGCGTTATTTAAGATTCTCTTTCATTTTAAAAAAAATCTCAAGGTCATAGCACTTCTGGTTATCCCGGAAGTCGCCAGTAACTTTTTTATTTGCAATGGAACACCCGGTATATTATTTCATTTTTTGATTTCTGATAAAATTTCACGATGAGTTCCACTAGATTTCACTATACCTATTTTGAACTGTTTCTTAAATATCTTGATTCTTTTGCAAATTGTGAAAGATGTAATCTTATTTTCAACACTGCACCTTTTAATCATTTTCGACTAGTGCTAACCGCTTCTGGGGTAGACGGAAGCACAATAATGATACTTTCGCAATCCACATTGACAATTAATTTATTGCATACAGGATTGCATACATTATTTTCAAAATTGAAGATCTTCGTTGTTTCAAATGTGACACTCTGTATATTATTGGATGGTCCTATAATTGTCTATTATTGGAATCCCTATGGATTATTGGAATCCCTATGGATGGTCCTATAATTGTCTATTATTGGAATTGAAGGTCCTATTATTGGAATCCCTCCTGGATTCGCTATAACTTTTCCTATACCTATTTCCAACGGTTTTCTTCATAAACCATATTTTCTATTTTAATGTGATTTTTGGCAGAAACCGATACATTGCCATCGTTTGTTTTTCGAAACACAATGAACATGACCGAAACGGCAGAAATTCACTTTAATTAGAACATGAAAACAAAACAGGAACAAAACAAAATTTAGAACATAATAACAAATAAAAAATATATAAAAATCCCTTTTAGTATAGTGCGCACACTTAACAAGCCCTGCCGTAACGAAAGCCGACAAAGTTGCAAGAAACGTAAACAGGGCCGGGCCTAACAAAATAACGGGTAAAAAGTTTAAATTAATTTTATACCTGGTTTAGTAGTATCGAAATATTTTAGATTAGTTCGCATTTTTTTCTTAAACAGTGCAGTTTTATCGTATTTTTTGTTATTCCAAACGTGCTAAAAATCTGGCGTTCTTGGCAAGATAATGATCATTGTGCCTTCGGTAGTGCTAACTTTAAAAGAAAACATTTATCGTCCGATGCTAAGCAAATTGTTAAAAATGTGTATATTTCTTTATTGAATAGGGGCTTAATGTAAATGCGGCCGCAGCAGAAACGTCTTCATTAACGAAAATTTCGTTGTCTACAGTTGAAAATATTGTGACGAATTCAATTAAAGCTAAAAAAGCCCGTAGTGATTCTGGTAAAAACAAATGTGTCGACGGAAGCGACAAAGACTTAATTTGAAGCAAAATTTATGCTATGTATGAAAACGCAAACTGTGCCTATATTGCATTCATTGCAACAGCGACTAAGGAAAGATGAAACCAACATTTTTCACAGCAGAACTAGCCTCCGGAGAATATTATCTCAAATGGGTTTTGCATATAGGACCATTAATAAAAGACAAATATTAATCAAATCACAACGATTGTAACGATGGCGGTTTGACTACTTAAACTCTATAAAAAAATACACATTAGAAAAACATCCCATTATCTACCTTGATGAAACATATTTCGATACACATGAGACGCCAGCAAAAGGATGGGTAGTTATATCAAGAAAATGCCAAACCAAAGCTCCAGCGAACAAGGGAAAAATAATTACAATTTTACATGCTGATTCCGAGGATGGATGGGTTCCAAATTGTTTACGGTTGTCCTCCAAAAATATTAAACATTCATTTTTAGACTACCATAACGATACCACAGCAAAACTTTTTGAATATTGGTTTATAAATAGGTTTTTGCTTAATGTGCCTAAGGAAAGCGTAATTGTAATGGACAATGCTAGTTATCAGAATCGCCAAAAAAATAAAGTCCCTAATGCAAATATCACAAAATTAGAAATTCAGAAATTCAAAATTACATATAAAACATGATCTAGAAATATTAAAGGCATTTAAATTAACAAGGGATATGCATGTGATAATCCAATGTTAGAGCAGAAAACATTTCTCCGACTCTAAGTGCAAGTGTTGCAACATTAATTAGAAAGGTTGTAGATAGTATTCCCAAAGAAACTTGGATAAATTTGATTAGCCATGTTATTAAAATAGAAGATTCTTATGTATCATTTACTAGTAATATAGAACCACTTATTAATGTATTTCAAAGTGCCAATGAGTGCGAAACCGGATTAAATGTATTTAAGTTAGAATTTTTATTGTACTAATAGATACATTTATTTATTTATTTATTTATTTTCATGGTACTAATAAATTCTAAATACATAAACCATGAACCAATCAACAATGTTTTAGTCATGCATAATTATAATAATTTAACAATATTTTATTTTTCCCAAAATTATTCAGAAGTTAAACCACTCCGGATTTAGCGCCTTTTAAGAAACTAGGAATATTTTTATTGAGATTTATTGGGGCAATTAACATTTTGCCGAATGACAACGAAATATCTTGAAACGGGCTATACCATCGAGCAAATTTTGAAATGATTCTTTTTCCTAAATAATCTAGTTTCAACTAAATTACTTTCAGTTCATATAAAATATCATTTAGCTTGAACAAATAGTAATTATAGTGAACAAATCCCATTTCCTCTTTCAAGTTTCATGAAAGAACCCTTTTCAATTATGTTCATAACATTGTTTTACAAAAATACCCACCTTCATTGGTGTATTTAGTTTGGAAAATAAGCAACTAAAGTGCGTTCGTGACTTGTGTATCCGCTATACTGAACTGAGTGTTGTAAAAAGCTTCTTCTGAAATTACCTTTTCGACAAAACAATCTAAACGAAGACTCGATTAAACACAGCATTGGAAATATGCATCCAATGAAAATATTATGTCCTGTGGCCTTTGATTCTGTACACTCTATACGTAATTATTGAGATATTTTATGATTTATTGCAACGATTTCTATTAAATATTCTTTATATATCGTAGAGTTTTTTTTCAAGATATGTTTACAAAATATGTATGTAACAAAAACGAGGAAGATCTGGAGACCAATGGTCAAATAAATAAGGGGACAAAGTGTAGGGGCGTTACGTAAAATTCTGAAATCCAAAACGGTATCAAAGGAAGCAAAAGAAATACTTTACCATACAGTAATTAAGATAGTGACATTTTATGGATTCGAACTGTGGAACTTGAATAAAAGCGAATCTATGAAGTTGGAGGTGTGGAAAAGGAAAGTGTTGAGACGGAACTATAAAGAGAAAAGAACGGAACAGAGATGGGTCATCAAGAACGAATAAAGAAGTAGTGGAATTAATCAAATACCATCAATAACGTTAGAGAAAAGAGCACAAAGAGTCAGATGGATGGGAAACGTTGAAAGATCACCACAAAGCAGAGTTACAAAGAAAGTGTTAAGAAGAACAATAGCAGGGGGAAGACAAGAAGAGGCAGACCAAAAAGAAAGCGATTGACTTAAATTAGGTCCAGTATATATTTTGTGGTCTACCAAAGCTATGAGATTTGCTTTATTATAAAGATAGTTCCTTTGATCGCATATATGTTCTTTTATTTTTTGTCTGAAATATCTTCCAGGTTTTCAATTGCAATTAATAAAACTGAATTGAAATCTAACATAATATATAATATTCCATATATACTCAAGTCACTATTTGGTATAGTTAATGGTTCAAACCCTTATCATGATATCCCGAAATAATAATGAGATTTTCGTAATCGAAACTAGAATATATCATATAGATTCAACATATTAAAACAGTTTTTGAAGGATGGCTGATGACGAAGAATTGTTACCCAAATTGCTCGATTTGTCACATCTGAATAATCCTTAAGCAATCCAGGACCTAAAGCCTAAAATACAGTGAGAAAATTTGTTGGTGAACATTGTATAGAAACTCATCAAAAATGTTTTGGGACTGTTCAAAAACGTGTTCCGCCGAAAAACACGATATATATATATATATATATATATATATATATATATATATATATATATATATATATATATATATATATATATATATATATATATATATATTTTAATAATAACAATAATAATAATATACAATAAAATTGTACTATTTACATGTTTTTTACTTACATTTGAGTCTGAGGTTTATTTTCGGCTTTTTTTCGCTTCTGTTTTATTCCGGTGAGAGCGTTCATCTTGGCCCACACCGGATCCTGTAGCTCACACGGACCAAGCCTATAAAAAATAATGAATATAACAATGACGTTTAAATAAAAGACAAAATAAAACCGTATTTGATTTTTAAAAACAAATGGCTTAAATATTATGATCGATTCTATTCTTCTAATTCCAACAGTATATTCTTAAATAATTGTAGATTATTTAAGAATAAAGCACATAGTCTAAACAAAATTGATTATATAAGGTTTCTTTATTACTATTAAATATTGCACTCATAAAAAAGTCCACATAATGCTGTCTGTAAAAAGTCCTTTAGCTCACGCTAGAACCTAACGTAATACAACAAAAACACCTGATAGTCTAGTTAAGGATGTAACAGAAGCAACTAGTGTGGGTGACACAAATAATTCAACTTGACAGGTAGTAAAAATAAAAATAGGAAGGGTGGCAGATGCTAAATGATGTTTCGATGGTCTGACCTGCAAAAAAACATGTTTGTTGACAATTCCGAAAACTGCGGGCAAGGTGGGTGGCTAGAAAATCGAGTGGGAGCGATTAAAATCAAAATAAATAAATAGGTTAAGGTAAAACAGAAAAATGATTACTATTAAAATATTACTGTTTACGAGGATTATTTGAAAAGTTCTCGGCTGGACACAGATATGGAACAAGTATGGCATGTGACTGTGATATTTGTCAAGTATGATTCATTACATTGTGTGATGTGAAGTTTCAGAGGTATGAGCTTAGTTGCTTATCTGTGACGATCCAGTAATCAAATAAGTTTTGACATTCGAGCTGTTTTGAAGTACTTTGTCCGAGTGGGTTTAACCCGGGCACACAGAAAGAGATAGATTCTATTTCAAAAAAATTATTATACTTCGTTTTCGATGAAGAAGACTTTTTTGAAGATGGTGATCGCTTTTTAACAGATTTTTTGGGAGTTGTGAGCGCCTTTAGTGTTAAAATTATTCAGTATAGTCTGGCAAATAGTTATGGAACGTTTAATATAAAAGCAAAACTTGCAAATTGTCGAAATATATTACCAAAATTAGTATTATGTGCGCTAAACTTATACTGCACTTAATCGCCCAATCGAACGATGTATTCGCCGAATGATCGACAAATTCCGAACGTGTTTCAGGCTGCTCGATATTAAAACAAAAACAAGACATAGGTGTGTCCCGAAGAAAAGATCGCCGCTATCGATGGCAGTGTTGATGAAGATCCAAATTTATCAATTCGTCGCTGTTCGAAGGAAGTTGAGCTTTATTATTCGACTATGTGGGAAATTTTGCGTAAAGATCTTGGTCTGATGTTTTACAAGATCTAGCTTGTCCAACAACTCAAGCCGCAAGACCACCGTTTGCGTAGTACTACCGTAAATAGGTTCAAAAGTAGCGTGATATTTGCCCCACCTTATACAATATATTTTACTTAGATAACAATTATGAACTTAATACTTAACATTAATAAATAAAACTTACTCAAAGTATAAAACGTCTCAACGTATAAAATAAACCTTTTCACGAACACGGCAAGTAATAAACTAAAGTTTCTCGACTGAAATAATGTTCTTCTAAATCTTATTACATTCGTTCATTAGTTATAGTAAACGAGTGACACGAATACCCCTTTAAGTGGTAACAAGATCCAACTTGAAACTAGGCATTCTACTAAATCCTTTAATTTAATAAATAAATACGATGTGCGTAACTCAATTAAACGAACTGAGCCATTAATAAACATAATTAACACTTTCATTTTCATTCCCTCATTATGAGTTTGTTTTAGTAAAGATTTTCGACGTTGGGCCAGATTTGTTTATTTGCAAAATTATTCATGTTGAAGCGAAATTCATCGCTGATTATTTATTGTTGTTACATTGATGACACGATATAATTTTGCCAAAATTGGATCAGTGTTTTGTTGATACGGTATTCTCTAAAGAATTATTCTTTAAGCTACCAAGAAGGTAGTAGATTTGGTAAGATCTACCTTCAATGTTGGATTGTGTGATGACCGGACTTAATCATAATTTTGAAAGTGTTGTCGGCTCGAATCCTGACATAATCATAATTTTTCGAGTTTTGTCGGTTCGAGTATCATCCAACCAGATTAAAGTAGTTTCTAGATGATTTCTATGGTTGTTCAAACATAGTGTCGTACCTGTTAATCTAGGTATTCTCATGGAAGTTCTATGGGGTTGAGATAAGGGATTTTTAGATAGCCACTTCATAATTATAATCCTTCGCTTGTGTTCCATTACCTCTAAATATCAACGGTTTAATCCTGATGTATGTTTGTTGAATTCTCTCCTAAGTAAGATATTGCTATATTTCACCTTTCGTCGAAATGAAAAACTTACAGAAGCAGTTTGAGATATGTGCACCGTATATGGAGAGAACGTTATAGCCGATCGGACTGCAGGAGATTGGTTTGTCAAGTTCAGAAATGGCAATTTAGACTTGGACGATACGCCCCGCTCTGGCCGACTTTCCGACTTCAACGAGGGCCATCTTGAACCACTTTTAAAGGAGCACGGCCGTTAAACAAGCCGAGAATTGGCTGAGAAGATGGATTGAGGTCTTGTGACAATCTCTCGGCATCTGATTTATCATCTGATTTACGACATCTGATTTACGCAAAAACTCAGAACTTGCATGCCACACATCTAATCGACGACAACAAGGCGGTTACAAAGCATCGATTCTTGTACAGAATCCTCATGGGAGATGAGAAATGGTGTCTCTACGTCAATATGAAGCAAAGGAAAGAGTGGCTGCAGGAAACTCGCTAAAGTCGAGAGTAAAGGACGATTTTCATCCTAAAAAGACCATAATCTGCATTTGGTGGGATTAGGGGGGTCTCGTGTACTGGGAAATGCTAGAGAAAAACAAGACGACAACCGGGTCGTTTCGACCCGATCGAGAAGGCCAATTTATCTTGCTCTACGACAATGTACGACCTCACACAGCAAATATCATCAAGGAGACCCTTCATGATTTCGAATGGGAGATTTCTCGGAGTCTGCTGTACTCTCCAGATCTTGTGTCAACCGATTATCACCTCTTCCGCTCGCTGTTCAGCCAAATGAGGGGCGTAATATTGGCCAACGATGAGGTTTCTGCGAATCCAGGCCCGGCGATTTCTGGGGAAACAACATTGGTCGAAAAGTAGGAGCAAGACGTGACCAATGACGGAGAGTTGTTATAATTGCTGCTTTTTTAATATTTAACGGAAGGATCAACCCAATACAAGGAACAGCATTTATTACACTTTCAGCGTGCTTAACATACATGAACAGAGTTTTGCATTTTTTGTTTTGCTCCCTCCATATTCACTACAGTTTTTCATTCTCCGTGACTTTTCTCACTGTTAATTAAATAAATTTATTACAATTAGCCTAACTTAATTAAATGACTAGATTGATTAATAAATACAATTAACGCTCTCAGTTTTATTCAGTCATTACAATTTTGCTACCAGCGCCGAATAGAAAAAAAAGAACATTACAAAGCCAGATTGTTAACGAACAATCAACCCGTTCAATATTTCATCCTGCATTGTTTGCAATAATCACTCATGCGTAAGACATTTAAATTAGTTTTAAATTTCAATGTTAAGTCAGCTTTATTTATTTTTTTGTTCACAACAAACTAAACTCATAAAATCATTTTATTATATTTGTTCACGCCATTTCTTGTTTTATTTAAAATCCAAAATACCAAAACAAAATATCAAACACCTGAAGATTTTTTAATGTTTCTAGATTGTTAGGAAATATTTCAATGTTTGTAATCGAGGGAAAAAAAACATTATGATATTTGCGAAACAAAACTCTCTCAAAGGTTTGTCTGTTGCTGTTGACTTTGGTTCAATATTCTGATAATTTTAAGATGATGCTGTTGTAGATTTATAAAAGAGGCATTGAGGCCTACAGAAACCATCTACAGGTCTACAGAACTACAGATATAGATATATATATATATATATATATATATATATATATATATATATATATATATATATATATATATATATATATATATTAACCAAATGGGACAAATAGTAACAATATTCCCGCCTCCACTGTGTAGTTTATTCGCAGTCTTTTACTAAATGGCATATTACTGTAACCCCCTGATTATTCCTCTTATTCATCTGATTTGGCAGCCACCAACTTTTGAATATCCTCTAAAATACAAATCAGTTAAAAAGAAAAACGTATCACAATATTTTTCCAAACTAAAGCAAATGCTCAAGTTGTTTGCCTTCGGCACGAATACATGCTTTGCATCGCCTCAGAAAAGATCTTTTCTCCAGTCATACGAAACTATTTGCATTTATTTCTTCTGCTGTTTCAACAATTCTGTGACACAGTTCGGCTAGATTTTGTATTAGTTTTGAATATACTTTTTATTTTATGCAGCCCCAGTAAAAGAAATCAATGGGGTTTAGGCTCAGAGAACGAGGAGGACACTCAATTAAACTACGGCGCCCAATCCGCCTTTCGCAATACTCAAATGAGTCTCCTGTTCAAGACGAGCATAATGCGCTGGGCAATCATCTTGTTGAAACCACATATTTCTGTAGATATTGAGTGGTACATCTTCTAACAAAGTCTGTAAATAGTTTTGGAGAAAATGCCAACTAGTGGGCGCGATCGAAAGTTTCAGGCAGCTTAGATGGTCCAATTATTTGTCCGTTTAAAATTCCGGTCCACATGTTAACTTTAAATTGATACCGGGACCGGTCTTCATGCGTTAAATGCTGGTTTTCTGTTGCCAAATATGTAAGTTATGCAAGTTTAAATATCATCTCACTTATACTGGTGCAGTCCATTTTTGAGCATACAAAAGTATTTTCTATCATGATATGAGTTTCTTGAAATGAAATTTTTGAAAATTTTGAATTTTTTTGTGGAAAGAAAAGTGTCAATTGTTGTACCATTTTGACTAAATGGGCCATCTTTTGAAATAACTTGCTCAGGGTAGTGTAATACATTTTTTTTAAAGATGAACTGTTAAAATTAGCCGACATCATTTTTTCAACCACGACTAAATATTTTTTTTTACTTAATTAACAACGTTCATTGTTTAATTTGTGACTGTGATTAATAGCATGGTTATTTAGGATCACGTTATAAAAAACAACACTGAAAAATTGGGAAATTTCTGATTCCAGTATCGAAAGATATAGCCTAGGGTCTCGAATTTCAAGATTTTCAAAAATATGCCTATAATCACTTAACACGGTGACATGGATTGTTTTCTTATTTTTGTCAGAACAGTATAACCTGGCCTTTCCCCCAGCACCTGTTTGACCCGTTTGCCAGAATACAAGAACATAAAAACAACTTAAAAAAACAAACAAACCACTTCCGCTCTGTTTTAACACTATCTACAAACAAGACATAAAATCAATTTTGAAGAAGCCAAAGAAATAGTGAATATTAAAAACTACAAGTTCCGAACAATCAGAGAAGCCCTTGAAATAGAAGAAAGGGGTGAGCTAAATACGCGAAACGACGCTCACGACATTCCAAAAGTATGAAAATCCTTTCTGAAAAAGAAGAAATGCGGCAACGTGGCGGCGAGGTAGAAAAATCAATAAACGGACGCTCGACAGCGTTGCCGAGCGCCGCAAATAGTCCCGAACTACCACGATATAATCTGCGCAGTCGCCGGCTGGCTATAAAAGCGAGCACAACGACGCGTGCGTTTCAATTGGACTCTTTAGTAGAAGCGGACAACACTTAAAAATGCCAAATGAGATTTTGGCGAAACATCGTGACTCTTCACAGAATCAACGTATCGACATCCGGAATGATTTAGATTACATAAAATACTACTATATTTAGAAAATACATAAAAAACAGTCCTTTATAAGTTATCTGTGTAAAGATATAGAAGCTAATTATACCTCACTTCTATACTACTGTGAAGAGTGATGGCTATCAGGTGTAAAAATGTATTTGATCAAAGGGTGTTTGATCTTAAGGAAGAGATTGCAATTTTTCTTGATGAAAATCATAATGAAAAGGTAAATTTATTTAGGAATGAAAACTTTATTGTTAAACTTGGTTGAAATTTTTGGAAAATTGAGTGTTTTGAATAAATAAATGCAAGGGGGACAAGTACATTCAGTGATTCAAAAAGACAAAGCGAAAGTATTCACATAAAATTGGAGTTATGGAAATCAAATTTACAAAAAACTAAGTTCGACATGCTTTCATTTTTAAATAATTTCTGCACCAGAGTTGATATTGAACAAGAATCTATTTATTAAATACTTAGATGGTTTGAGAATTAAATTTTCAAATTATTGATTGTTAAATAGATTGTGCTACTAAACAATGGTTATTCGGAGAAAACAATAGACAACAGTTTAACTAGAAAACTTTTCAAAAATGCCATATTTAGAATATATTCACAGAATAATGAAAAAGACTATTCATTCAAAACAACAACATATTTTGGTAAACCGTCTGAAAAAATAGAAACATTCTAACATAAAAACAATGTAAAGGTAGCCTATAAAAAAAATATTAGTTTGGGAAAATGTATCAAAAATTGCAAAGCAAAAACAAACAAAAAAGATAAATCGGTTGAGAGATATAGGTGAAATTTTAGACATACTGTATGCAAATAAAGAAAACATAGTTTGTGTTCAATATAAACTACAATGTTAATATCCATAAAACAAGTCTGTGATATATTTTCAAGTTAGGTTTTAAAAGGTACATATTTTGTTGTGCAATGTCCAATGCGGATTTCATTCATATTACGGAGCTGCGCGTGTCATTACGGCGCAGACGTGTTCCTCCTCCCCCAACGTCAAATGACGTCAGACGTCTGGCCGGCGGCGTTATCCTTGAGTATTGATTGGTGGGAGCTCGTTTTCATTTTTCACTGGAAAAGGCTTTCTCTCTCGCTCGAAAAGAGCAAAACGAAGCCGCGTTGACGAAAAGTCAGACTAAAATGGAAAGTAGATAAGGCGCAACCGAACATTTTTGTCGAAATACTGGCTGGATACTACGTTACCCAAAAGTTGGTTGTGGTCATGTTGACAATATACCGATGGTTTTGAAGTTACGAATAGTTATAATGAATTCGAAGATAAAAATTAATATTTGTATTGCATGCCTATTGTATTTAACGTATTGATCATTTAAACTATACACAAATCATTTTTAAACTACACACATAAATTATCTTGATACATTGTTCTACTTCCACTTTGTTTCTGACAGTTGTTCTTTTCACCCAAAGCGGACACTGAAAATACCAAATAATATTCTGCCAAAACATAGTGATGATTCACAAAACGAACAGATTGAAACTCTGAAAACAGTCGATGTAACAGGCAAATAGTACTTGCATTGCTTTTACTTGAAAAAGTATTATATTCTGCAATTCGATTCAACCAAAACTGAACCAAGGTTTCACTGTGAAATGTATTTTTAATGAAGTATTCCATGATAATTCTATCAATTTTTCTTTTTCAATAGTTATCAATCCAAATTCTCCAAATTCGTCATCATGTTCATCGACAAATGGATTCTGTATCCAAGCGAACTTTGTTTAATCAAGATCTTCAAAATAATGTTAAAAGTGTACTAGCAAACCATCTAAGTGTTTAGTAAATAGATTTTCGTTTACTTAATTATTAACCCTGGCGCAGAAATCATTTAACATGCCGAACTTATTTTTCCTTGTAAATTTGATATCCATAGCTGCATTTTTATGAATGCTTTATTTTTTCAAAACATTCAATTTTCCAAAAATTTCAACTAAATATGCCAATTTATCAATAAAACTTTTTCCATTCCTGAAGAAATTTGCCTGTTCATTATGGTTTTCGTCAAGACAATTTACAATCTCTTTGAATTTAAACATCTTCTGAATCACTTTTGAACGAGATAGCCAGCGCACTTCACAATAGTATAGAAGTGAGGCTTATATATCTTGATGATATATATATATATATATATATATATATATATATATATATATATATATATATATATATCATATCATATCATCAACCCGTATCGATCCACTGCAGGATGAAGGCCTCTTCAGCATGCTTCCAACTGTCGCGGTCCTGAGCTTTCCTCTGCCATTCGGGTCCAATATATTTAAAATCATCAGTCCATGTACATATGAATTCATGTATATATGAACACTTTTTTGTTGGTTGCTTGACCGGGAAGGAGCCCCACCTATCCTTTCAACTGGATGACATATGTTTCGTCTCTCGAGGTTCAGACTCTTCAGGGTGCCGACATATACCATACCATCAAGAATAGGGAGACCCTATCTACAGCCAACAACCCATGTTTTCGCCGACTTCCCGTCGGATGGCGTATATATCTAATGTTAGATTATCTTGGACTGCGTCCAATGAGGCAGCAGTAGGTGAGTGTCATCACACACCCAACCATTGGGTTCTCATGTGGAACTCACAACAACCTGCGTCTCCGCCAAAATGAACACTTTTTTGTTGGTTGCTTGACTGGGAAGCTGACGAAACATATGTCATCCAGTTGAAGGGATAAGTGGAGCTTCTGAGTGAGATGACACTAAGCTACTGCTGTTTCATTGGACACAGTCCAAGAAAATCTAACACTACAATATATATATATATATATATATATATATATATATATATATATATATATATATATATATATATATATATATAAGGTGTGTTTCCTATTTCTCTGTTTTCCAGTTTAGTAATTTATATTAATAGCATTATACATCTATGTATAACAACTATGTAGACAAACCCTCTAAGAAGTTTTTAATTAGAAACCATTAATGGTAAAGTTTTACTAAAGGTTTCGATCTATCGCATATTTCGTTGTTGACAAGAATTTAATTACAATTGTTTGTTCCACCTACAAAGCTATAATATATAGTTAAACTTTACTTTCAATGTCATTATAACAATGTTACGAACTATGAAGATATCAACTGCTTTTGAGGAATTAAACCTATATACATAGGGACAGGTATACAAACGAATTTCCTACATTTCATTTTTTTAATTAAATTGAGAATATACTAACATAAAAAATATATTTAGAGTATTTTTTGACTTTTGGATTGTGTTTGCTGTTACTTGATGGAAATTGATTATAAATGTTTAATAAAACGAGGTTTTTGCCAAAATATCCACTTTATTCCTACGCGTCTCGATAGCGCGTTAGCTTCGTCAGAAATTAACATTTTCGATGTTAAAATGATATTATTATTATTATTATTATTATTAATATTTACATGTTTCGGTTAATAATGCCGATTTTTTTCGCCATATTTGAGCCTTTATTTCCATAACAAAATAAATTATTTTAATACTAAAAGTATTGGCTATCGTTAGGTATTACTTTTTCCCAACTTTCTGTCATAGAGTGGATTCCACACCAAAAGAACTTTGGGTTTTTTGAGGCGAACCATTCATCAAACAAATTTTTCACTTTTTCGTCAGAATGTAAGTGTTGTTCTTAAAATCCATGCTGTACCGATCGAAATAAGTGGTAGTTCGAAGAGGCTAAGTCCGGTGAATATGGCGGGTGAGGTAGGACATCCCATTTAACGTTTCCAAAATAGTTTTTTTACACATTTTGCAATATGGGGTCGAGAATTGTTATGTTGAAAAATGGCTTTATCGTGTCTTTGGGCGTACTCTGGTCATTTTTCCTTCAATGCCCGGTTTAATTTTATTAATTGTTGTCGATATCGATCGTCAATAATCGTTTCACAAGGTTTCGGTAGTCCGAAATACAGAGCTCTCCTATTATCCACCTCATACACAGCAAAGCCTTTTTTCATCTATATTGTCAGTCTGGAAAAATATTACATTTTATTTAAAAAAAATATCAAATTTAACAAAAAATGGAAGTCCGTTCGAGCCGAAATTGGATATGCAAATAAACACGACGATGCGACTTCAAGTTTTAAGAGCATTTCAAAATGTTTTGACCTGTTTTCCGCGGAAATCTATAGTTTTTTCTATGACTGTACCAGATTTTTTGGGTAACCGACAAAAGCCTTCGCCAAACAAACTTTTTGTGATAGGATAAATTCATCGTTTCTGCTTCGATCTTCGTCGACTATTTTGCCCGTGCATATTACTCAAATGCTGTTGAAATAACTAAAATAAGTGCTAGATGAAACACCACAAAATATGGTGGAACTACCAGGTATGGCAGTTAATAATTCTTAATTTTTTTAAGAGATGGCGTTGGAAACAAGGGTCGATTTATGGTCTAATCTCACATGTAATTTTGTTGCTACGACAGTACCTTTCAAAATGCCATTAATGTTCAAACGATTTCGAGTTAGTGTCACGTTTTCTTCGTGTGGTAAACATGTCGAGTTTTAAGCGAAATAAAGAGTATTTGCGACATTTACTGTTTTTTTGTCGAATCAAAATAAAAACCCAAAAGAAATTCGTCGTATAGTTGTGGAAACTTACGGTGATAATGCCCTAATGCAAGACGCTTGTGGGCGTTGGTCTAGATGATTCAAAAGTGGTGTTTTGGACTTGAAAGACAAATAACGCCTAGTTCAACCAAAAAAATTGAAGATACCGAATTGCAAGCATTGTTGAAAGAAGATAATATGCAAACTCAACAACAAAAGGCAGATCGCGAGAAAAGCGAAAACCGGTGTGCGAAGTTTTGCTCTCTCGGCATGAAAAAATATTTTTTGCTTCGGATCGTGACTGGAGACGAACAATGGATATATTTCGGGAACCCAAAACACAGAAAATCGTGGGATGACTCAGAACAGCCATTAATATCGACCGCAAGACCGCATAGCTTAGGAAAGAAGACAATGCTGTGTTTTAGGTGGGATCAGAACAGTGCCATATACAATGAGTTTCTGAAACCAGGTGAAACAGTTAATACTGTTCGCTACTGTCAACAAATCATCAATTTGAACTGTGTATTGATCGAAAACCGACCAGAATGGCTACAAGATACACACAACGACAACGCCTCAGCACACACAACGAAAGCGGTCAGAGACATCATTTCGGCACTTAGCTGAAAACTCTTGCTCCACCGGCCGTACTGCCAGACTTGGCCTCTTCCAACTACCACTTATTTTCATTGGTGTCTCACAAACTTTCCATGAAATAGTTCAACAATTACGGAGATGTCAAAATAAGGCTTGATGACTAGACCACTTCAAAAGATTTACGGTTTTTCTGGGAGGACACCCACAAATTGCCAGAGAGATGGGAAAGATGTGCAGCTGTCGATGGCGCATACCCTGAATAAATCATATTTTATCTTTCTCCGAAATTAAACTTTTTTTAAGAAAAAATTAAGAACTATTAACCGTCACACCTGGTAAGTCGCGTGGAGGATAATTGTAATAACTGGTCATGTTAAAAACACATTGTCAGCTTCCGTTGCCAAAATAAGGCCTTTTTCAAACAGAAAATTAAAAACACCAAAAGTCGAGTATAAAAACTGTTTCGAAAACTGAAAAAAATGCTGGAATACGTATATTGTAGTGGGAGGGAATTACTTTGCAGGAAATAAAATAAATTTGAATGAATAAATATATACGTTGTGTTTTATTTAGTCATTTCACTTTTTGATCATAGCAGTAAATTTACAAATTACAAAAAGCAAGAAGTAATTACATTTTCCTGTAGCTTTATCAAGTTGTACTCTAATGTTGCGGTGCGTAACGAACTACAGATTAACCGCCATTATTCCAGGCGTAAAAAATGAGACTTCACGTCTTCATGATTATCCGACACTAGACAATGAACTGGGCTATTTTATAATTCATAAGCAATCCAACTGTACGCATTATATGTAACTTTATAGCGTTTTAAACGCTGCTACTTGCTTTAACATTTCCAGTTGCGCGAACCAGTATTTCTCTTACAATTAGTGACGTTTTACAGTCATGTAACTGTCATTATGCAATTAAAAGAACTATTTGAAGAAAATATGTAATACATAAACCATGTGTTATATTTATACTTTTGGGCGTCATAATTCATAATTCAATAAGAGATAATTACTTATTTTCATTAAAGTCATACAAAAATTGCTTGATTTATTTACACGTGTACGGGTACGTGTTACGTGTAGGGTGTCCTTTTCCTTACATTCCTCACTTAGCATTAAGAGAGATTTTTTCTATTTATTTCGATGAAACGCTTACTTAATGGTAAAGATCATGAATGAAAATAAATCATTTTAAAACCATTAAGAATGCAAACAAGCCAGGAGACAAACTATATATTGCCAAATCTCTCTCTCTCTCTCTCTCTCTCTCTATATATATATATATATATATATATATATATATATATATATATATATATATATATATATATATATATATATCTAGGTTACAAAGTTCAAGGATATGATATCTAACAGAATGTAAGATATGATATAATCATAAAGATATTTGATAAATAATAATTTCTTAAACTAATGCAAATCTAATAAAAATCAGTATATTATTATTTTTTTTAAGTACATTATTTTAGGTTCGTGTACTGTCACAAAATATAGATCATCTGATTTTAGCAATTTAAAATCGTCAAATGAATAATGTAAGGAGATATTAATTTATTGTGACATATACGTATACCTGAAATAGGACAGGTCAATGTTATATCGAACCATGAAAAATTCACATGGCTCACAATCATTGCCAAATCGAAAATATATTACCGAAAACGAAAAACGAGTGAATATTTATATTGTTTTAGTGAATGCCCCTTTAATTTATTTAAACAATAGTAGTATTTGTTCAGGTTAACCTAATTTTTATTATCATCTACAGCCATGAACAAGAGTATCGACAAACCTTATAGAAATCAAGTTATTGTGCTGTTGATTTGATTGTTATAGATTCTCTATATTTTTTATTATTCAACTCTTGTTTCAGACGCATTATAAGTTTTCTTTAGATTTTTATTCTAAAAGAAGATTTATTTTATAACTTATTTTATAATATAAATAAAATTAATATATATATATATATATATATATATATATATATATATATATATATATATATATATATATATATATATATATATATATTCAGAAGTGTATTCAGTGCAATGGATCACATTCAGATCCTACAGCAGGTCATAAGACACAACGAATACACTATGCCACTGTGCTTGGCTTTTATCGATTATGAAAAGGCATTTGATGCAATCTCAAAGCGGGCAAAGCGGCCATTGCTTAATCAAGGTGTAGAGAAAGCCTATGTAAATCTATTAGGATCGATATATGATGAAGACAGAGCGACAGAAGTGTTTCGTAATCTGGATTGGGAACAGGATGGAATAAATTTTAATGGTGAATACTTAAATCATCTTAGATTCGCAGATGGTATCGCTCTTCTTTCACAAGACCCAGAGGAGCTGCAAAGACTCGTACAAGAGCTGCAAAGGGCTAGGGAACCATTTGGCTTAAAAATATACCAGAAGAAGTCAGGTCCCATTTTATATATATATATATATATATATATATATATATATATATATATATATATATATATATATATATATATATATGCAAAAATTGGATAAATGTATTGTACGGAAGGCGCGGAAATAAAAACGCGCGGACATTAAAAATAAAAAAAATATTCAGCATAGATTAAGTTTTGCCAGATATAACTTAAACGAAAACTCCAGTTATTGGAAAATATTTTATTTAGTGATGAAACAAAAGTAAATCTTTTTGGATCAGATAGGAAACGGTACGTTAGGCGAAATAAGAACGAAGAACTAAATTTGCAAAATACATTAGGAACAGTAAAGCCTGGAGGAGGAAATATTAAACTGTGGGGTTGCTTTTCCTATAATGGTGTAGGTCCACTATATTAAATCAAAGATACTACAAAGTGGATCTACCAGCAGGATAACGATCCGAAACATACCGCAAAACTAGTGAAATGATGGTTTCAAGTTTTGCCCTCACCGTCGCGATCTCCGGATTTAAATACAATAGGAAATCTTTGGTAACATTTAAAAAAGGCATTGCTAATAAAAAAATACATAAAAAAAAACTATGTTGTGAGAAGAAGTCAAGAAAACTTGGTATTCTATACCGGTTGAAACTTGTCAGAGATTACTGCTTTATTCCAAGGAGATGCTCCGCTGTGGTTAAACAAAAAGGCTATTCTACTAAATACAAATATTTTATATTTATTAAGTTTGTTAATAAGCATCAGTTTTCACAATTTAAGGCTATAAGTGATATACTCTTATTTTCTTGACCAGAAAAAAAAGCACATATTGTTTTATAGTTGTAGTAACTTTCGTAACACTAGGAGAATGTTTTGTTTTATCAATATTTTTGTATCAGAACACGTTACGCAACGTTAATAATTTTGTTATAAATTCGTTAAATACATTAAAATAAAATATTTAGATTCAACATTCATACTCTTATTATTTTGTTGACCACAACTGTACATATATATACCACAGATGTGCTTTGGCTCCATTTATCTTTAAATGAAAACCATGAGGGAGTAAGTATATATCGAAAAATTTAGGAATTTATCATGTTCCACTCTATATCGATTCTTTTATAATAAATAATTTCGTTTACAAAAAAAAGTTGCGTTATCTGAATTATGTATAAATATATCAAACAGTATCAATCACAAACATCTGTACACGTTCCTGCATACCATTTTCAGAGACATGTTTATTTAATCGCCAGGACTTTAACACCTCATGCCATTATACTTAAACTAAATAATAACAACTGATTGTTATAAATAACAGACTTTAATTATATCGAAATGCCTAACTATTTTTTATAAATAATTTCCGTATTTCGGAATTTCATTTTCGAAACTAATTTATAATATTATTTCGATAATACATACAGAATGTGCATTTTCGAAAAAGTATTATAGTTTCAAACAAAAATAATGTAAAAAAGAATGTTTCCACTAAGGGTGCAAGTACTTTGAAATGTAAATATCACTCATAGACTGCTGTGTTCAGAGTCAATTTGGCATCGAAAGATACACGATACATGAATTGGACTCCGGAGTGAACTACACCCCCTCCCCCCCCCCTCTTTGGAGAAAAATAGTTTTGACTGAAGACAACCTATCACGAGTGAGTTAACTAAAAACAACTGTAATCTATGGTTATTCAATTCGAATTCAAGAGCAGAAATCTACAGGTCAGAAGATTTTTACATAGATTGGCGATTCTGAATAATTAAAAGTGATGAAGAAAATGAGAAAAATTTAGAAGAAACTCCCGGTTTTGATGGTGCCATTAAATAAATGGAAATATTGAATGTTGTATAGCTTATTTCCTTATTATAAGCTGGTGTTATTACAAAATAAACGTTGCATGGACATTCTTGTACAAATACCATCATTTAAAATAATTAAAATAATTAATATCTTCACTTATGAGTAACACATTTTATATGTCGCAGAGCGTATTAAAAAATCCACACAAATAGCATATAATTTCAAGGAAAAATAAATAAATGTGTTCGAGTTTTACACCTAAATACTAAATAATTAGTTGGTTTTTACGCTAACTTGAGAACGTAACATTAGTACCGTTATAATGAGACTTTTCCTTCAGTTTCCAAAAATTTTAATTTAGAAATATGTCATGGGAATTTTTATACAATATATACCGTTTTATACAATAGTAATCGTTCAGTTTGATAAAAGAACATAAATATAACGCAATAATAACTTTAAAATCTGTTAAACCTGCACAGTAGAAAAGGCTAACTTGAATAAGAAAAAAATCATTTTCCTAATTTTTTTCTTCAAAAAAAACAAAATTGTTTAATTGGTTCAAGAAAATTATTTTGAAACAAGTCTATTAAATTTATTGAACACCAAGAAATACGTTTTGTCATACAAGAGAAAGTTGGCAGAAAAGGAAGCAAAAGATCTCTTGGCTGAAAAAAAAAATTCTTGGCTTATGACCATTTAGCCTCATATTGATATACATGAGACTCCTGACTACCTTTGTCTCATTGGACGCAGTCCAAATAAGTCACAGAACTCCATGAATAAGCCATCCGACGAGAAGTCGGCGAAAATATGGGTTGTTTGATATTGGAGAGAGACTCCCTATTCTTGGCGAGAGAGCATATGTCAGTACCCTGATGAGTCTAACCACCAACAGACGAAACATGTGCCCTGCAATGTAAGGGATGGGTGGGGCTTCCTCCCTGTTAAGCAACTAACCAAAACTCATTATGGCGGAGACACAGATTGTTGTGCGTTCCACATGAGTTGTGGAACCCAACGTTCGGGGGTGTATAACAGTCTACTACTGTTGTCTCATTGGACGCAGTCCAAATAAATCAAAGAACTCCATATATATATATATATATATATATATATATATATATATATATATATATATATATATATATATATATATATATATGTATATATATATATATATATATATATATATATATATATATATATATATATATATATATATATATATATGTATATATATATATATATATATATATATATATATATATATATATATATATATATATATATATATATATATATATAAACGGTCAATTGTATTAATAAAATTATTTTACTATTTTATTAACGTTTCGGTTTATTTTATAAAACCATCCTCAGAATAATTACAATTCTATAATATATACTATTTTTATAAACAGTACAAATTTATTTAAACACATACCAGCTATATCTTATTGTATATTTAATTATATGTTTTTTATTATTATTATTATTATTATTATTTTATTTTTATTATTATGTGTCATTTTTTATGATAATAATAAGAAAAAAAAATAGTTATGTTAGTTTGAAAATACAATAGTACAATTATTTTCCCTCTTAATGTTTTTATTAAAAATGCTCATATATAAAAAAAGTTATGTGGTCTAAATCCGCTAACTCTATATATATATATATATATATATATATATATATATATATATATATATATATATATATATATATATATATATATATATATATATATATATATATATATATATATATAATATATAAAATATATCCTTGGATCATATAACCATGTTTTTAGTTGAAGTTGATAGCACTGTTTCTTATAAGAAAATATATTACTTAAAACAAAATGTCTTTATTTCAAGGTGCTTTATCTGAGAGATTTTTTCTTTTTGAAGATTGTTTGATTTTGAAGAGTTTTGAATGATCCAGTGGCTTTAGTTTCTGTCTGCTTTGAACCTTATATGCTTTCAGAGCTAAATTATTTTTAGTTTTTTTCCTTTTTTAAAAAATGAACTATCACAAAGTAACGAACAAATCAATCAATAAAACATAATTTCGTCAACTAAATTTTAGATTGCTCCTCGTATTAATAGCTAAAATATGCAAGTAAACAAAATTAAAAGTGTAATTCAGCACAAAGTAATAAAAGAACAACTAAAATTTATAACTAATTAGTGAGAATATGTTGTCCTAACAACCTGGGTAATTGCAGTATAAAATTCGTTAATTTTAACGTAAATATGAGCGAATGTAAACAGCAATATTTTTTTATTGCTATTACTCAATAGTACGAAAAATAATACGTTGGTGCATTTTGGGCTGAATGTGTCTCTGCAACACCATCCCCTTCTATAAAGCTTTGTGAGGGTTCCGTTGCCCTAGGTCGGAACTTAATGCCACGATACAGCTGAAAACGAAGGCCTGCAAAGCTGCCCGATGTTGCCACGTTGACCATATGGATTTTTAACACGTATTCATGGAATTTCGAACATAAAATTGAAAATATACCGTAAAAATGCTACCGTATTATGTTTTACGATATGGCCACGATAAAATAAATTGGTATTTGTAAATCAAAATTGAAATTTAGTTAGTCTAACACTAAACGTAAAGTAAAACTATAAATATCAACGATAAAGTACGTATGATTCAATGTTTTGCTATGAAAATCGACGGAAAATGTGATTTTCAACAATTTCAATCCACTAAAATGTTTTACATTTTTTGTCTATTAGTGTACAGCTAAGTTTTAAGGAAAACTTTTAATTTAATTACCGTACTTACAGTATTTTGAATTATTAATAGGATTAGGATTACATAAAAATATAAGAAAAAATATCGATTACACATAGTTGTGCAATAACGAGGTCTTTGTCCAACATTGAGTCTAGTACACTCGAAGAGATTTGCCAGCATAATTAGATGATTGAATTATCTCCTGATGATGCTAACATTATTAGCAAAACGCATGTCGAGAAGACAAAAAAAAAATTGGTGTTTCATTTTGAAGCAAATTTCTTCCAGTATTTTACACCAAATTCTCCAGTAGAAAAATTGAATTAGATCTAGTAACAATTCAAATGATGAAATAAAGGTGAAAGCCAAAAAAGAGCCTGTTAAGAAATCATAGACAAAATTTAAATGATGGTAAAAAGAACCAATATAAGAAGAGAATTTACGTATCAGGGAAGCAAACAACATCACAGAAGATCAGAAACCGTATTATGAAGGGTAACAAAGTTACCTATTACCTCATTCCCTGTCATAAGATTTAAACTTATTGAAATGAACACGAAAGTGTGAACTCATTCGATCAGTAGTCACTTATGGCTGCGAGACTGGAGCATCACATAGAAAAGAGAAGAGATGTTTGTAATATTTGAAAGAAGAGTACTTAGAAGGATTTTTGGTGCTATGAATGACAATGGAATTCGGCATCCAGAATATAAAGATCTGGATATTGTAGACTATGTGGGAGTTTAGCGACTCAGATGGGCAGGAAACGTGGCGAGAATACCAAAAACTACTAGAAAAAATAGAAAAAAATGTAGACCAAAGACACGATGGGAGGACAATGTAAGAACAGATACAAAACTACTGCACATTAACAAATGGCAAAGGGTTGTTGTAGATCGATCTGGTTGGAGGCAAAGGTTGAATGAGGTCAAGGCTCACTAACAGGCTGTAGCATCACAGGAAGAAGAATAACAACAAGAGTTGTATATACTTAATAAATCTGTAGAACTCACACTAGATATCTGGGAAAGAAAGATTCCCTCTCTTCGATTATTCGGAGGGAAAATATCTGAAGGCATATAAGAGAGACGAACAAATAAACTGATGGAACTTTTTAATAATCCGTCAGATTATCAGTGGTGAAAGCACGGAGATAATAAGTTGGTTGGATCATGTTGAAAGATTTTCTGATGATGAAGAGGACGATCAAGGAAGGAGTGATAGATGCAGTGAAGCAAGACTTGAAGAGACTGAACATTAGGAACTGGAAAGATAGAGCGAGAAATATAGAAAAATGGAGAGAAGTCGAAGAACTAGATGACTCATAGCGTTACCTAAGGTCCTGGACAAAAAGATTGAAAGTATGAGTGAGTAGACCAAAGTTTGAAAGTATTTTGTTCGTTTGAAGACGACGAAAATATAAGAAATAAAAAATATTATTTTTTATGTGGTACAAAAAGATAGCACACCTGTTTTTTTTTGTAAATAAAAGCAAACATACTAGTCCAATCCAGTTCTGTATCCGTTGTTAGTAAGTAAACTTATAAAAACTTAAATATCAGTAAATTTATACATAAATAACAATATCGTTAATATTAGTTGAGCAAAATATTTTTCAACGAATAAAAAGCCGAGGGGTATCGATTTCTGAAATCTTCAGGCATACGGGCTGGAGTAGAAAGGTGATTTCGAATTTACTAAAATGTCCGGAACACTACGGGAACAAATCTCCTGGAGGGCCGGCCGCCTGTCGTAATAAAATGACAAAAATTGGCTATTTGAAGGATAGTTTCCAACTCTGCATTAACAGCTCGTCAAACAGTTCAAAGAAGTGGTGTTGAAACCAAAATAAACAAGGTTAGGAGGGTCTGCAGGCTCCTCCAGAACTCCAAAGAAATAACTTGAAAAGGATCACATTGAGTGGACAGAGGAATGATAAGAATTTTCATGATTTCTGGAAAGAAGAAAAGTGTTTTGGAAGAGAAATGTCCGTGGAGAAAGTGTGATGATATGAGGAGTGATCGGCGGTAATAAAAATACTGAAATCGTATTTGTTAATGGTCGAATGAACAGCAAATATTACCTGAAATGAATCGATAACCAAATGAAACATACTACGCCAGACCATAAATCAAAAGCGTACAGTATTTTTGTTTGACCAAAAACATTAGTAAACTCGAAGGGATTTACTACTAAATACTAAATTACTTTTTTAAACTTCTCGATGCACGTTTCGCTAACCATCTTAGCATCATCAGGAGATGATTTAATATAATTCTAAACCTAAACTATGCTCTATTTATATGAAAACTCTACCTAAGGAAACGTGTAAAAACCATGAACCGTGAAGTTTACTGAGCCTTACATTAATAATTGAAAAAGTTCACTGAACGGAATAGGTCCTTTATCTCGGTTCATGATTTTCTTACATTTTTCTATTTGAATGCTTTCATATACATCCAAAGCCCTATTATTATTAACACTTTTAATTAGTCTTAAATTACTAATATCTATACTGTTGTTATGTTCGATAGCATGTTGGCAACACAGATTTTTCATTTCTCCCATATCTAATGTGGGCAATATGTTCTTTATATCTCGTTAATATGGATCTTTTTGTTTATCCAAAATACCTTCGATCACAACTATGACAAGCTATACATTCCTAACGATTCAAATCATAGCTTTCAAAATAAGATGGCTAGTTTAAATTTTATGGTAAATAGATTAATTAATTTTCCTTTAAATAAAGATAATTATAACAAAGAATTAAACTTAATTAGGAAGGCATCTGAAGTTGTCAAGACTGTGATCGAAGGTATATTGGGTAAACAAAAAGTTCTATATTAACGAGATATAAAGAACATATTGCCCACATTAGATATGGGAGAAATGAAAAATCTTGCGTTCCCCAACATGCAATGGAACACGACCATAATATAGATATTAGTAATTTAAGACTAGTTAAAAGTGTTAATAACAATAAGGCTTTGGATGCATATGAAAACATTCAAATAGAAGAATGAAAGAAAATCATGAACCGAGATAAAGGACCTATTCCGTTCAGTCAACTATTTCAATTGTTAATGTTTAATGTTAAGGCTCAGTAAACTTCACGGTTCATGGTTTTTACACGCTTCATTAGGTAGGGTTTTCATATAAATAGAGCATAGTTTAGTTTTAGAATTAGATTAAATCATCTCCTGATGATGCTAACATAGTTAGCGAAACGTACGTCGAGAAGATAAGAAAAGCGATTTGTAGTAAATCTCTTAGAGTTCAGTGTTTCACATCGAAGGTTCCAATAGAAGAATTGTGGAATATTAATGTTTCAGATTGGTCTGCGTGGTCCCCAAACTTTAAAATAATGTTCGGTGTGATTTAGTCAGAGCTGATAGAGTGGCTGCCAGCAGTATCAAAACGGTGGGATAAATTGCTCTAAGACTCAATCCGTCATGTCTATGATTCTCTTCCAAATCATTTGGTTCTGACCTTAAAGGAAGAGGAAGCTAACACCGGGTGCTAAAGTGAGAGTTTTTTTAATTCATAAAAATGAGTGCATATGGAGTATTTTGTAGTCCTAAATCTAAAAATGATAAGCTAATTATTGTAAAACGTACAGTTTTTTTGTTACAGGGGATAAAAAAAGGAGACGACATATTTTACAATCTAATATTTATTTAATTTAAACATGTAAAACGTATTATGTATATGCAAAGACATTACCGAGGTTTATGTCATCATGTCTTTTTAAAAACCAGCAGTAGTTCTGGTAAAATCTGTCTCCTTGTTTGTCGCTTACTGCAGCCAAATTTTGCGAAAAAATCCAAATGGGAGTGTAAAAAACGCATAGGACATCCGACTCCTTAGTATTTCATATGCTTTCAAGAGTTCATCTATGAGGTTTTTATGGTTTTCATCGTTATTGTTGTCCAGAAATCCTTTCACTACATTTACAACCTGCCAATTCCGTTTCATTTGATTTTTCTTGAAAAGGGAAATCACCTAGAAGCTTCCCTATTTGAGGTCCAATAAATATGCCTTCTTTTAGTTTTGCTTCACCTAATTGAGGAAATATTTCTTTTAGGTACTTGAAACCATTATCCTCTTTGTCCATGGCTTTGACAAACTTTTCATTAGTCCAAGCTTAATATGGAAGGGGGGAAGAAGCACCTTTTTTGGATTTACCAGGGGGGCATATTTTATGTTTTATGTTTTAAGTACCAGATTCAAAATAAGTTCTATTAGGCCAATCTTTCTTACTGCAAGGTTTTGTTGTTGCCCTACTATCTCATATACACAAAAAACAGCAATAATAGTAAAACCCCCTTGAAGTCCTAGTAATATACCTATCACTTTTAAATTCCCACATATATCCCACTAATACTGTTCATATTTAAAGCGATTTAGTATGGTTGCTAAGTTGTAGTAGGTTTCTTTCATTGTCACTGAATACGCTAAAGGAATAGATGGGTTTTTGTTTCCATTATAAGGCAAGACTGCTTTTAGGCTGTTTTTCGACGAATCTATGAAAATACCCTACTCGGAAGTTACATGTTCCATATTAAGTTCATTCATTACACCATCAATATCGATCATTCCATTTTATAAAAACTTTAAAATGTTATATTCCGTTTTCGATATTTTTATCTAGCAGATTCCACTGTTGAAGTCTGGAACCAAGAAGTTCCAAGTTTTGTTTTTACAATCCCAGGTCACGTACTAAATCATTCTTATCAAGAGTTATTAAGTCAAGTTCACTGGTAATTATTAAATATGTTGGATCACAGCTGATATCCTCAAGAAGTTGTGGATCTGATCCTGATGAATAATTAGCATCACCGGGAATTATGTTGTCCAGGTTTAAAGGCGCAATCGGTACCGGTAGTTCCTGGCTATTAGGAACTGGCCTAAGCCTAAGCCTAAGCCAAGCCAGTTCCTAATAGTCAGAAAGCAAATTTGGATACTAAATTTTGCCCCTTTGCTTTTATAAAATCCCTTGTGTTTTATTTTTGTGTTTTATTTGTACAACAGTAGAAATCACTTACATGGTCAGTAGGTCTCTCCACATCGTAGGAACAGCAAAGAGCATAGAATTTCTCTTGCGATTCATCCACTGCACTAAATTTACATGACAACTCACATAGCAAACATGAGGAGCCTAACTTTTATTTTGATCTCTAATTTGGCTCTAAAAATATAAAAGGTCGGCTTTTTGACTTTCTCGGATATAGATTTAGCTTGTGACTTTAAAATAAATCGTCTCCATATATAACAAAACGTATCCGCTGAATTTATGCAAAATCGACGACTAGAACTTGGTATTTGATATAAAATCGACTTAAACACTTGACTGTACTGTAAACGAGAGAGAAACAAAGTAAACTACAGAAAACAATAAAAGTGTCCTTGAAGATTCATAGAATACTGTGGTGATACCCCGACTACAGTCTTGTGATAATTCCTACATTGTCCAGTCCAAAGTCAGGTACAAATAATTTCAATGATCCCATGATATAAAGGAAAAACAGGTACTTGAAAATGGGTCATGCTAGGCCATTTCTGTGAAAAGATAATTTAATAACTACCTAAATGAAACGCAAAAAGAGCATTCTCATCAATGTTACAAAAATCATGTCGACCTGTGTTACTGAAACTTTTAATAAACCTCTATTTTTAATGTTACGTGTGCTATATTTTTGTCCTGAACATTTTTAATTTCTTCTTAAGTTTGTCTTAATCATCTTCCAAATAATTGTATTGATTTTTTCATTAAAAAACATAATAATTGTTGGTGTAGTACTTTCAAATTTTGATAAACCGAGTTCTTTACGCAAAAAAGAAAACCAAAAGGTGAAAATTTTAATAATTTGAAAGAACTAGGGTGGGCTATCTTTTGGTCCCGAACCTTATTTTGAACATTTAGCTTTTCAAAAGGTGATTTCTTATTGAATTATTATTATAACTTATTAAATTCTAGCGAAAGGAACTCGACTTTCGGGGAAAATTTGTATAATTTATCAGAGCAAAATGACATCGATATGTGGAATAGAAAATACGTAAAAACAAATAATCCTTGTTTACCGTGTGTTTATCACAAATATAATTGCAATAAATACATTAATTGATAAATAAATACAGTTTTCAGTACAACAGTGATATTTATAGATCGAAACAAGCCCGACATTAAATATTAAATGTTTCCATGATCGTTGTGGCAACGTCGCATGACGTAAATAGACTTAATGCCGATATTTCGCTTGGGAAACCTAGGAAAACCGAAGGAAAACTAACATTTTTCAAGCCGAAACGGAAAATCAGGACGTTTTCGTGATTGTCGACGGTTAATACGTTAATTCGCAACAATTTTTTTGGCTTTAAACAGCTTTTCATTTGGTTTTCTAGATAAACATATCGACGTTTAACTGCAATACCGTCACTGTCGTATGATATTTGTTCAGACAACGTAAAACAAATATTTGACAGCTTAATGTAAAAATAAACAATAATTGTGAGTGCATGACTTACGGAATCCAATGATAAATGATAATGATGGATTCCATTTTAATGCATCAAAAGATGAAACATCAATTTTTATTTTTTTCTCATTTTTGAATTTTTATCAGTATAATAAGCCGCAACACAAGGCCAAAAGAACGAAAGAAAAGGACAAACAAGTAGGTCTTGGAAAGAGTAAAATGGCGAGCTTAATGGCCAGATCTTAATCCGCTTGTGAAATTTCAGACAAGAAAATAAAAAGAATAAGAAAAGAATATTAATAATCACGATCTTATAAAAATCTTTCACATATTTCAGAATTATCAGCAATATACAATTTCGGTACTCGGCGTCATGTTTTACGTTACAAAAATAATTCAAAAATTGAAATTGATTCACTGGTCTTCCTAAACAAACTAAACTCATTTTTCTTTTAAAGCCTATCAAAAATCTTTTGAAAGATCATAACACTGGAACAAATAAGCAATTTCTTGTGATGAATAATTATCAACTTTGAAAGTAGAAAAGAATTAGTGTAAAATTTTAAAAGGGATAAGCACTAATAAACAAAAAAATACATAGATGAAAAAATTGTTTATAATAGTCATGGAAACCAATCATGAATCTATTAACCATCATTTACATGGGGAGGAGGAAGGAAATTGTAAAGACGAAGTCTCTTCCTTTGACAAGTCACAACTTACTAAACTCAAAGAGATTTACTACTAAACACCGAATCACTTGTTTTAAAGTTCTCGACGCACGTTTCGCTAACCATGTTGGCATCATCAGAAGATTATTTAATCTAAAAGATGTAATGATTTAATCTTTAAAAAAATATCTAAAAACAAATCACAATTTGTTTTGTGTCATCCCTTAAAAGGCTCCACACGGAAACTCTGAAGAGATGGATCCTTTGCCAATTGATCTGCTTCTTGCTTCTTTCACTGCGTGGAATATCTAGGAGAGATAAATAGAAATGAAAATTAGCCTGGACGAATGATGGGGTGAAGAAATGCCAATGAATAGGTAGGAGCTTCATGAATATGTAAAGAAGACTGGCAGAACCTATCGGAAAATGGAAAGTACAGCAGTCTGTGTAAAACTAAGTCTGTGTTTATATATATAGATATATAGATATATATATATATATATATATATATATATATATATATATATATATATATATATATATATATATATATATATATATATATATATATATCAAAATTCCAAGAGACAAATGATGTAAAAGGTCGCCTCAGAAGTGGAAGAAAACGATGTACAACAGCTGCACAAGACCGACAGATATCAATGATCGCTCGAGGAAATCGTCTGGAATCTACAAGTGGTATATAAAAGAAGTTTGTTAAGCTTGAAGGAGTAAATGTTTCACGACAAACGATAACACGCAGACTCAAAGCGGTAAATTTGCATCGCAGAAGGATTTTACGTGTTCCCAAACTAACCTTTCAACAAAAAAATGTAAGATTGCAATGGGCTCGAGAAATGTGATGTTCTCCGATAAGACGAGAATTGACTTGGTTTCTGATTCACGAATAATATTAATTTGTAGAGACCCTGGTCGACAAGCCCAATTAGAAACAGCTCAATCACGTATCCTATTTGAAGGTGGGAGCATGATGTTTTGGGGTGGTATTATGAGGGATATAAGGACAAGTCTACTAGTCCTGGAGAGAAGAGTCACTGGTACTGTGTACATCGAGGAAATTATAAATTATGTTGTGCATCTGTTTCGAGGCGCACTGGGCGACTGATTTGTTTTCATGGATGACAACGCACCTCCTCATCGAACAGCAGCAGTAAAAATTGTTCTTGATGAAGGAGGGAATAACTAAATTAGGATGGCCAGCAAATTTCCTTTACATGAATGACATTGAACATGCTTGGGATATTATGAAAACACGCATCAAGAAACGAAACAACCCCTCTTACACTGGAAGAACTAAAAGATGCTGCTCGTAAAGAATGGGAGAGAATTCCACTTCCAAATCGCCTAGGCATGCATACAGACCCATGGAGGAAATACTGCTTATTAGTTTTATTGAAAATTGTACTTTTTTTATTATTTTTGAAGGCAATTGGTACATTGTAATTTTTTGACTTCATAATAATAAATCAATTTTAGGCACATTGTTCATCTGGTATTGAGTTTTATTTGGTACCAGTAAGAGTTGTAATCAAGCGATGATTAGCTAAACGAGTAAAAGATAAACTTAATATCAATAAAAATGAATAAATGAAATGTTTGAATATTCCAAACTTTTGGACATATATACCAGGGCTATATATATAATCAAAAATCTGTAGAGCAGCCCTCGTATTCGAGGCTCTTCTTGTACCGGACCCCCATATTGAATTTTAACAACGTTCATTATAAGGCAGATTACGGAGGTGCGGTTTATCTTGGCCATCTTAAAATCTCATTCGAGACCAGCCAAGCGTACACATAAAAAACGTTAATAAAATAGAATCTGAATAGGCGAAAAATTTTAATGGCTGTTTCTTTTTGTTCATCAGCACCGATTGCACAATAACATTCAAATAAGCAATATTTTTACAACAGTCGCTTTATTGTGTGGCCACCACAAGAGTTAAAAAAACATGTTCTGAATATGTAAATCTACAGAAATATTGCTGAGAAGTTCATGTGAAAATATTCAAATATTATGTGCTGTTCATAATGGAAATTTTATTGTCGCGATTTTTTTAAAGAAATAAGCTATTTGAAAAAGAACAAAATAACAAATATATTCAGGTGGCAAGGGAAATAACTTTCGTAAATTTAATCAACGATTCTTTACATCATTCTGAACAAAAAGTTTCCTTAAAACATATATCCAAAATGCAATCATTTTTGAGCAAAAAGGCCAGAACTTTAACTTTTTTAGGATGTTAGAAAATTGATTTTCTTATTGCTCATTTATTCCATACGTTCAGCAGAAAATTGGTTTGTTTTCACAAAAAAAAGGAAAACTTACACATTAATGTCGTTTAATGTTAAAGTTGAAATTACTTGCTTAATTACTAATTTTTTACATTATAACCCATTTTAAATGATTCACGGCGCACACATGATTAATTATTTTATTCATTAAATGTTCAAAATGTCCACCATTTGCGGCTACGCAAGACTAGCACGATTTTTACCTATTTAACCGAATACGTTGAAAAAGTCCGGGTATATTTTTAATCTGGTTGGCAGCAGCTTCTCCGTTTATAAGAAGCATATCGTGATATTCGCTTACAGAATACAATTTTGGTTTCAAATGGAATTTAAATACGCACACTGACACACAATGAAGTCATTTTTGTCGCCAACACTCTATGTCGTGAAGATCATCTCAATTGCCATTTCTGTTTTGGTTAATGTATGGCGTGATTAAAACAAATGTTTTAACAATGTTTATTGGTTTATTTCTTGTTTACTCATTAAATAATAACTAATTATCATTTGCCAAATATGCTTTTACACATATTTGCTTAAAATTATAATTCTTAACATAGCTTTTCCATTGGCGATTTAGTTACTTTCCAATTTTTGTTATAAGGATTTTTTTCTTCCAAATAATGGGAAAAATCGTTGGTTACATTTATGAAAGTTTTTTCCATTAGTCCCTGTATAAAAAATCCTTTGAAGTGTTAATTTAAAACATCAGACACGCTAAGAAAAAATCACAGAAAATCTTTTTTTTTAGAAATAAAGCTTGTAAATTATTCTAAATAAACATAGACGCTGAATAAATGTTATTAAAGAGCTGTAATTGATTAATATAATAAATGAAAACAAAACCTCTCTTTTTCAAATTGCCCATCAATGTAACAGACTGAACGGTAAGAAGGTTACTTATTTCCTGCCTTCCGTCCTAATATCAAAAACGTATTCACGATCAAAAACTTATTTACAACACGAAAATTATGATCAGTTAAACAGTCATTCAGTCAATAGTCACTATGGCCGTGAGACGTGGATCGTCGCAAAGAAAATAGAAGAGATGCTTGCAGTATTTGAAAGAAGGATATTCAGGAGAATTCTTGGTGCTTGGTGAATGATATGGAACTTGAAGGATTAGGTATAAGCAATTGTACAAAGATATGGATATTGTAGACTATGTGAGGGTTCAGCGACTCAAATGAGCGGGAAATGTGGAGAGACTGTCAGAAAAACCAGTACCAAGGAAAATCATGGAGGGGCGAATAGGGGTAACAGGAAAAGGAGTAGCCACACGATGGCAGGGTGATGTAAGAAGAGATACTGAAGGACTACTGCACATAAAAAATAGGCAAATGAGCTGCTGGAGGTCAATCAGGTTGAGGGCGAAGGTTGAAGGAAGTTAAGGTTCACTGACGGGCTGTAGCACCACAGGAAGAAGAAGAAGAAGAAGAAGTAAATGATTGCTACAACATAAAAGTAATTTCATCAACATAAAACTAATTTCCACTTATATAGAAATATAGTGGAAATTAAACAACTTTGTTTTATTTATACACTTTAAGCTACAAGCAGACACATTTGTATTTGAAACTACTATTGAACAGCAAGACAGAACATCTGGTTTTACAACCGGTGCATAAATAATTAAGTCACACCAAAGGATAGCAAGCTCATTACTCAGAACAACAAAAATATAAGTGGAAATTAGACAACTTTGTTTTATTTATACAATTTAGTATGAATTTCCATCATGAAAATGCCGCAACCATCCTCAGTTCAAACTGCAACACTGCTGTATATGTATTTCAATTGAACTAAAAATATAGTCACTGTTTAGCGTTTATGAATACAAAAACTGATACATTTTTACGTTTCAACCATTTTAAAATTTAATTTTTGTTATATTGTGAGATATTTTTCGTATGCTATAGAATTTAGCAGTGTGAGGGTTGAGGTCAGAATTGGCAACAATGGTGTTGCTAGGCATCATCTGACATATGCATCGTAGAGTTTGACATTGTTGCTGTATACGTGCTCAGAACGTTTTGCCACACGGACGCTGTTTGTCTTGTTTAGTGACTTGAAAATTTCATCTCAGTCAAAAAATGGAATTAACTCGTGAGAATTTTCGTGTGATGATTTACTACGACTTTCGACGTGGATTATTTCAACAGTGTATCGATCAACTCACTTCGACTTTTGGCGATAAAACACCATTTAAAACCACTATACATCACTGGTTTAGTGAATTCAATTGTGGCCGTCGTTCGCTCACGGACGAATTTAAAGAAGGTTGTCCAAAATCGGTTGTTGTGTCAGAAAACATCGATGCTGTGCGCGAACTGATAAAGCAAGATCGTCATGTAACATACCGTAAAATTGAGACATTCCTGGGCATTAGCATGAAAAGCATACATAAGATTTGACATGAACATTTAGCTGCTAAAAAGATTTGTGCGCGTTGGATTCCATATCATTTTACAATCGCATAAAAAGACTGCATTAGTGCAAAGAAATGCTCAAAAATACAATCGTCGTGCGTCAAAAGGCGTGTATAACATCCATACAAGTGACGAATCTTGGATCTATGCCTACGAGTCTAAAAGTAAACAGTAGTCGACTATATGGGTCTTTCAAAATGAGTCAAACCGAACAAAAGTTATTCGCGCAAGAAGCACTTCGAAGCAAATGGCCACCTGCTTTTTTTGAGATAAATCCAGTATATCTTGAAAAACAATAAAAACATTTTCAATGATAAATAATTGTTTATATTTATTATTCCAGATATATAAATAGCAACCCTCGTATTCTTGTGCTAAACTCAAAAACATTTACCATCTGACACCAAATCAATTTTTTAATTTATCGACGCGTGTTTCGCTAATCAAATAAATTAGTATCATCAGAAGATAATTCAAACTTAGATTGACGAGTTCGTGCATAACATTATTCCAGGTATTTATCTGAATTTGAGAAGGTATCAGCTATTGATATACTACAGAACTATTAGTCCTTAGAATCTATTATCTCTTGATGAATCTAACATAGTAAACGAAACGTGCGTCAAGAGATCGCACACTACTGATTTTTGTGTCTTGTGAATTTGTCGGTTTTCTAATTTTCCAGTTAATGCTATATATATATATATATATATATATATATATATATATATATATATATATATATATATATATATATATATATATATATATATATATATATATATATATATTACAATTAATGATTTAATTTAAAAAAAAAAGTTAAGTAGTTATTGATCCGATAGTACGTGAATGTTTAAAGTAAAGTTTAAAGATCTTAATCACAATTCCAAGGATAGTAGCAAAGTTACAAATATATATCTATATAGCTAACGCATTTCAAATATATAAATATTGATAAAATTGTAAAACCTTGATGTTTGTATTTACATCATCTCATTCTGTTAATGTTTTGCATAACAACAAAATTAGAAGAAATTCAGCTGAAAGCAGTATGTTCGTTTTAATTGTACAGAAAATTATTACCACAGACTGTAATCATAATTCTTTATTGCTCACTTTCCCTCCAACAAAATTCCACGATGTTCATGGTCATTATGACGTTGTTATATACGTTAGCGTGAACTTAGTTCTGATTTTTATAGGCCATTCCAGGCACTTCCTAAAAATTTTAGTGCTTATGTTGGTTGTTTAGTGGAATGACCATTACTAATTTAGTATCTTAATAAAGGACAGTGCAGTTCAATGTTGAATCACTTAATTATTTGAAGAATTATGAAAAAATCTAGTTAACAATGATATAAATATTCTTCTAAACAAAAAGTGCCAGGATTAGTTCATTTAAATCGCTCGCATAAATTATGGTGATAAATACGAGGTATATTCTGCTTTTTTTTTGGTAAGATTAAAAATATTAAACATATCATTAAAAAAAATTTCGTATTCCACATACTTTTATCTACTTTTCTACATTATTTCCATTTTTGTTTAAACATTTGTCAAGTTTTTAAATTCCGATGTCAAAAAAATCTGCTGCCTGTGAAGAAGCCCAATCCATGACTGCAGTGAGCATCAAGCACAAGTGAAAATCACTGAGTGCAAGGTCTGGACTGTAAGGGGGATGATCCAGTTCTTCTCATCCAAAAGACCTGATTAGACCCTATATTTATGCAGAAACATGTGGTCTTGCATTGTCATGGGGTAACATCACATCGAAAGACAGTAGGTCACGTCGCTTGTTTTGTATGGTAGGCATATAATCCACTAAGAAAATCCCTTTCCTGTCCCAAAAGACAGTCGTGCTAAAATTGTCTGTTCGGCTTTCTCTCTGTTTGGCGAAGATATGTGTCGCCATTCCATTGACTGTTGCTTGGATTTAGGAGTCATGTGACACTCCCAAGTCCCATCTTCTGAAACGATGTGGTGTAACAATGACATCTCCTTCCTCATTGTATCGAGTCAAAAACGATAAAACACCGTCCAATCTCTTTGTTTTGTGATCGTCAAAAAGCAGTCTTCCAATCCACTGAGCACACAATTTTCGATAATATAGTTTTTCCCAAAACAACGGTGAACAAAATTGACCTAGAAATTTGTAGAGATTCACTTGGTAACTTTGAAATCGTGAATCGTCGGTTCTCTCGAATTTTGTTGCTATGGAGAGGATCTTTTATGTAAAATGGAGAGGATCTTTTTTGTAGAGAATTAAATTTCCTACAAAATGCTCTTTTGAAAAATGCAAACTTTCCTTCCAATTGCTCTTATATCTTTTTCTCAAATCCGTATACTTTATGAGATACTTACAAAAAACTATGATTTTATCAAAGAATGAACTTAGATCGTTTTCAGATACGTGTTATTTTGTACAAAAAATCCCTCGTATTTTTTCGTCAAAAGGAAGGTTTTTTGGGGCGTCGTATATATATATATATATATATATATATATATATATATATATATATATATATATATATATATATATATATATATATATAAGGTATACCAATAAGAAGGATGGAACTTCAAAATTAAATAAAACACAATTTTTGTTTTTTTTTGGGTTTTTCGCTACGATCTAAAACTCAAAAAATATCAAAAATATCTGTTATGTAAATAAAGAATCACTGGGTAAAAATAAAAAACCAAACGGAGACAAATTTCTCAGTGATTCTTTTCTGTAATAAATTTGCCTTACGAACAAAATTTTAAAAAATATAAAAATATTCTAAAATAAATACAAACTTTTGAACGTTAACGTTTCGGAAAGTATTCTCCTCCCGTTTTCAAAACGAATCTAAAATTAAATGATATTAATTTCTATAAATTCTGAAAAGATAGGAAGTAAATATATTTTTTGTATATGTACACATGACATACACATATACATGTGATACATTGACAATTAGTTTTTCATGACAGTGACATACTACCAAAAAAATATATAGGTGGTATTTACAGTGTGATTATTTACTGTACTCATTGTGTATTGCAATACTTAAATGTTTTTAATTGTATTCTTTAGAATCGGGAACCGTATTGAATTTAAATCTACCGAAGGCATAGCAATACAGTTATTTTTATTTAAATTAATTATAGCGGTTTCTTTTAATCTTTTGTATTTTGTTACCGATTCTATTAATACCGTTTTGGAATTATTCCAATTGATTTTATGTCCCGATTCACATGCGTGTTGACAAATTCTAGATTTATTAAAATTGCCCTTTCTAAGAAGGTTGTTATGTTCTTTTATTCTAACATCTAACGGTCTAGATGTCTCACCTATATAAAATTTGCTACATTTGCAGGGAATTTTATAAACCACATTTTTGGTATTTTGTTGTGTGTTGTTTGATTTAGTTTTTGTTAATATAGATCTAAGACTATTTTTTGTTTTAAAAGTCGTTCTTATATCGTTCTTATGTTGTATTTATTTCCTACTCTTTTAAATGTGTCAGCAATACCGCGGATGTTAGGAATTGTAAGGTTAATTGTTTGAGAGTTATTATTATTCTGCTCATCCTTACTGTAGAATCTCAGCTCATGCTGGCCGGTATTCCAATGCCAAGATGAAAAAGCAATTCAGCTCCTCTCACCCTAGCATAATATCTTACGAACAATGTGACACGTCTGCAAGAGCACGGCACGCTGTCCCACTATGGCAATCGATCTCGAGATCCCGAGGCTCTCGAGGTTCTTTGAAAATCTCTTACTTATCAGGCCTTCGGCGGATATAACGAAGGGCACTACATCTACCTTACTCAGTTTCCACTGGTTCTTCAAGTCGTATGCCAGATTTTCATACTTTGTGGATTTTTCTATCTCAGTTTTTCTAATGTTGTGAGATAGTGGCACTGCGATGTCAATTATAAAAGCCCTCTTGTCCTTTTTGTTGATTAGAACAATATCCGGCCTGTTATAATCAACCGTTCGATCAGTAGTGATTGGTCTGTCCCAGTAAAGAATGGTATCGGATGATTCAAGTACAGGAGAAGGCGAGTACTTATAATATGGAGGAGGTGCATTTTCTAATAGCGAGTATTTTTTTGCAATTTGTTGATGTATAATTTTTGCCAGCTGATTATGCCGACCTAAATAAACATTAGGAGCAAGGGCCGGGCAACCGCCAATAAGGTGCTCAATTGTTTCCCCCAAAGTACCGCATTTCCTGCACTTATCGACTACGTCCAAATGTAGTATGTGCTTTTCATAGTTTTTTGTTCTTGTTACCCTATCTTGAATAGATATCGCGAAACCTTCTGTTTCTGGGTACAAGAGTCCATCGGTCAGCCACTTCAGAGACAATTGTTCGTCAATGGTGTCATCTTCGAGTGACTTAGGAAACCTTCCGTGCAATGTTTGTCCTTTCCATTCTCGAACACAGTCCGTGAGTGTTGTTCTGCTATCAATACGATTTTGTTTATTTAGGTTCAGTGGGGTGAAACCCCGATCCTCATTTGCAACCAATTTCATTAACGTACTGTTTGAATCAAGGAAGTGTTTTCTCATTCTATTTTCTTGATTGAGACAGAGATTTTTTACGTTTACAAGGCCTCTACCCCCCAACTTTCTTGGGATGTATAGTCTTTTCGTAGATGAGTTTGGATGCAGGCATCGGAACTTTGTCAATGTTCGGCGCGTCAACCTATCGAGTTCATCAAGGTCAGTTTCTGACGATTTAACTATGCCAAAAGAATATGTCAGAGTTGGCACCGCCCAACCGTTGATAGCTCTAATGAGGTTTCCTCCGTTCAGTTTGGTGTTTAAAAGTTTTGTAAGTCTCTTATTATTATTATTATTATTATTAATAACTTGTCTGTTTTGTCTGGTATCAAAAAAAAACGATTTATCTATAACATGTTTTGGGTAATTGTTTTTGATTAAAATGTCTTTGATGTGGTTTGTTTCTTTTTGTAAAAAAATATATATGAACACCTCACAAACATTCAGACATTACACATTATTTTGTTCAAAATCGGTTCCGATTGCTTTATTTAAGAGATTCAGATATTCATGCAATTTATGATTGGAGCAAGATTTCAGGCAAATGACCACCACGGCTTTTTTTGCAGACACAGATCCGCTTGCGCCAATTTTCGATAAGCCTGGCGCACATTCCGGGAACGCGATGAGCCTGGCGCACATTCCGGGAACGCGATGAGCCTGGCGCACATTCCGGGAACGCGATGAGCCTGGCGCACATTCACAAGAAAAGGACCTTCAGGACCTTTCAAGAAATAAGGACCGATAACTCCTCCATGCCAAAATCCACACCAACCTATGATCTTTTGCGGATGTAAAAAACTCTCATGGATCAGCCACTGAGTCAGAAATGAGCCTCGTCGGAGAATATGATTTTGCGATGAAATTCGTTGTCCGGTTCCATCATTTTCAGGATACAATCGGCAAATTCACAACGAATACGATGGAAAGTCTAATCTCAAAATTCGCCAGGTTGTCATTGGCTTTTGCGAGCGGCGAGCAACCGAGACGTTGTCATTTTCAGCTACACTTGATTTAACGGCCACAATATTCTTAACACTTCTGGCTTTTTATTGTCGTACAGGTCCACACTATCGTCCACACTATCGTACACAGTAAACTTACTTTCAAATTTTCTAATGACACGATTAATAGGCCTGTTCAGAAGGACTACCACGACTATGTATATATATATATATATATATATATATATATATATATATATATATATATATATATATATATATATATATATATATATATATATATACATTTTTTGTATGATGAATATGATGATACCAACAGCTCTTTGATGTTTTACACGTTGCCATTCCTTTTACAAATTTCAATCGTATTCAGATAATTGTAAGTATGTATTATCACAACACGACGGATCTTGTCCTTTAGTTCATTGTTAAGAATGAGGTGTCACAATATGATTCATTAAAAGTAATGATTTTGCACTCGAAAACAAATTCAAAAACAGTTTTTATCAAAGCGCCGAAGATAAGTTTTTTGTGTACTACTTAATTATTAGACATCAGATAGAACTTAAATAAGTTTAGAGTGTTTATCTTTTATACTGTTTACCATAATAAGAACATTTTAATAACGTAATAATATCATTATCTCATATAGATGATGACTGTCCGTTCAGAAAGAAACAATAAATTTAATCAATAAACTCAAGGATATTTTCAATGTCGACATGATCATATCTATTGTTGATGATGACATTATAGTTGATTCGAAGGATTGCGGAAAAGTGCTTTGGCTTTTTGTGAATAGCTTCAATTTGCATTCGATCTTCTTGAGTTGGGGATAAAAAAAAGTGATTGACATAGTGTTCATGTTTCCAAGGGTTCCAACACAATAAATAGAATGTCGGCGGCGTTGACGCGGTGCCTAAAGCGGTAGCCTGATGGTACAGTAGCAGATTCGACCCCCTTGCATGTCGATGTTTCTAACACTGTTAAAGGTTTGTGAATGTTTCTAGGTAAGCGTGTAAAATCTAACAAGGAATCACCCCTCAGTCACGCCAAGTTGATGTTGGAAACAGCCGGGTAACGTTTCTAACTCATCTCTAACTTAAATAAACTAACAATAAATAAAATTGGTTACATTTTTGAATTTTGGATTCTTATTTTAAGGAAACTTTTTGTTCAAAATTTTTTAAAAATTGGTTAAATTTATGAAAATTATAGCCCTCACACTCTATATTAGCAAAAATAATCTTCTTTTTGTTCATTGCCCGGATGTTCTATAATATTAGAGATTATTTCATGTAATATGGTATCATCTGATCGAAAATAGTTTTCTAAGAGAGCCAGAACCCTCTGAATATAATAATTGTTACATAAAACTGCCCTTCGTATTCAATCAGTAGCAATCTTCGATCCCTCAAATGCATTTTATTTCAGGATCCAACGTCAATCATATTATAATAATAACACTTAAAAATCAGCTGTATCTATACAGCTATGACAGAAAATTGCCATGGTAACTTGGCCTCAAGACTAAGAATATGGAGCGTAATGTTCAATAACGATATCTCTCAGATAATAATGCTGTAATTATATAAATGCTTTAATACCTGTGAATATTTTAAGAGAAAATACATAACATCCACCATACTCACCTGAGTTCATAATATGTGATTTTTGATATGACGTTCTGGAAACGAAGTCGTTTTAATCCACAATATTGCATCGATATCACTATAAGAGAAAGTTGCTACTCTATTTGAGAAAATCTGTGACCTTTTCTCCAAAAAAGTTTTACTTTAAAGTTTTGTCTAGCTTATGTCATTTTTCCGTATATTCAAAATTTCTTAGCGACCCTCGTAGCACGAATTAAGTGTTGATGGCCTTATAACTCTTAATTGAAATATTGTCAAGTGGTGACAATGAACCAAGAAAAGACAAACACGAAAATGAACACCATTTTCTTGTTTTATTTCACGACGATGCAGCCGGGACGATCGTCCCAACGTCGTCTGGGAATTTGGCAAATTAAACGGGATCGGAATCGCACCGGGACTAGTCAAATAGGAACGCAAAAATTAATTAAAGTGAAACATGTGCGGCAGCCGCTTTCACTTTCCGCCGATTTTGGGCACAAGGTCGTACCATGGTTTTTGCCAGCGCTAACGTTAATTGTTTCCTTTTGAATTATCGGTACAGTGCCATGGTTACGCGTTACCATTTCGTCTCAGTATATTACGAGGGTTTTTAGAAACATTATTAACCGATACTTGCCATTACAATTTTTTTTTAAATATAGTAACCTTATAACCTATATACTGTGGTGGCCACAGATATAGAGCCGTTACAATAAAAGACACGGTTAAATAAAGTTGCAATAGCATACGTAATTAGTACAATAACCGTATAATATAAATATATAACAAAAAAAGGAAAATATATTTATATACCACAAATACATGTAGTCCATAAGTTCTGAATGGGATTGAGGTCCGGCGATTGGGAAGGTCACGGCAGTAAATTCACTTTATTGTCACTAAGAAATTGTTTGGTTTTCTTAGTAGTATGTATTGGATCATCATCGTGTTGATATTTCCATACTAGCGACATATTTTCTTCTGCAAAAGGCAGTTTGACTCCCTGAAGAATGTGGATGTACTCATTTTTATTTTATTTTTATATTACTGCCTCCATGCTTTGAAGTTTTAATAGTATGTTTTGGTAATAATTCTTGGTAGGGTCTTGGTCTGCTAACATATCGCCTACCATCAGAACTTATTAAATTTATTTTTGTTTCATAGCTCGTTCACCTTACCAATCTTAGGTAAACTTTAAACGTTGTTTTATATTCTTGGCGGATAACAAAGGACTTTTCTGGCTGCTCTATAGTGTAGTTACTTGCCTGAAGCCTTCTTCGAATTGTTCTTGAACTTATTTCTAATCCCAGTTGACTTAATTTCGGTAGACGATTTAAATGGGTCGTTTTTTGAAATTCGGACAATCTGCCTGTCAGTAGGATGTGTTGTTTTTCTTCTAGCTCCACGGTTTTCATAAACTGGCAGTTTTCTTATGGCATTTTCCCCATTTTTTTTGAATACCCGAGGATTCTTGCAATTTCGCTTTTTTTCGTAATGTTAAAATCTGCACTTCTTCAGGACAATGAACGCTACGACCCATTACTAACAAAATTATTATTCGATCAAGTTTCTTTTCAATTACTTTTTTAATTTCAACGCTTGAAATAAACAAAACGTGTCGATCAATTAACAGCAAAACGTAAAGAAATAATATTTACTGCTTTATATATTTTATGACTCTATTTTTATGACTACATTTTCATGTTCGTTTTTTATAAATTTTTGTTAAATATCATGTTTAGTACAGTATTTTTTTTAAAATTAAGTTTGATATCTTTTCCGTTTTTTGTTATATATTTATATTATACAGTTATTGTACTAATTACGTATGCTAATCCAGATTAAGGAATATTTCTTTAAGGCAGGCTGAGAAAAGAACAGGCGAGATTGAGTCACCCTGCCCTACACCCCGTTCTACGTTTAACTTCAAGATCATCTTCAAGTGCACTGTAGTTGTAACTTCCTCATGCATTGATCCCAGTAGGTTCACATAGGATCTGTCTATCCCCTGGTTAAGCAATGCATGCATTAAGGCGTGCCTTAATATTGAATCAAATGCCTTTTCATAGTCAATAAAAGCCAAGCACAGTGGCATGGTGTATTAATTGTGCCTCTCTATGGCCTGTTGAACAACCTGGATATGATCCATTGTACTGAATCCACTTCTGAATCCTGCCTGCTCTCTTGGTTGTGCGTCATTCAGTGTTCTTAATATTCTTTTAGATATTATCTTGGTGAAAACTTTGTACATTAGTGATAGAAGGCTTACAGGGCCGATTTTTTGTAAATCTTCCTGTGCTCCTTTCTTATGAAGAATAATCACTTCAGCATTTTTCCATAGACTAGGTATTTTTTGATCTTTGAGGCATTTTGAGTACAATTTTGTCAGTATTTTACGTAAAGTTCGACCACCTGCTTTTAAAATTTTAACCGTTACATTGTCCTTTCCTGGAGCCTTTCCATTCTTCATCGCTTCTATAGCATTTGCCACTTCATCCAACAGGAAATCTGGCATTTGCTCTTCCGTGGGCATTGCTGTTTTTGACTGGTTCTAATTTCCATATAACTTTGAATAAAATTTTCTGATAACCTCTAACATTTCCATACGCCCCCTACACATTCACGCATTAAGGCAAACATTTGTGTCCTTTTATGTATCAGCTTGTCTTCAGCTTTGTGTATTCCCTTATTATCTTCTAGTGTTTTTTGCACTAGCTGCATATTGAACCGACGCGTTTCCTCTCGAATACGTATTCTTATAGTTTTGCAAAGCTCAACGTACTCGATCGTCGTTTCTTCATCCAAACCATAGTCTCATTGGAGATTTTTGACTGAAACTTTTTCTGCTGGTGTTATTGCAGCAGCCGTTTCAAGTACACTATCGATAATTTTTTCATATTGGTCTGTTATTATCCATATCTTCTATATCCATCTCTTTTGGGTCTTGTAACACAGCAAAGCGGTTCGACAAAGCAATCTCAAAATCCCTGCCCCTCTGCAGCAGCTTTCCAGAATTCACTTTGTCATTCTTCGATCTTACCATTCTTGTACGCTCTCTTCGACAGTTTATCCTAACCTTTGCTCCTACCATTCTATGGTCACTTCCAACATTAAAACGGGTAAGGACAGTACAATTGCAAAATATTGTTTTATCGTTTGACACGATGTAGTCAATTTTGTTTGTGAGACCAGATGGACTTTTCCATGTCAATTTTCTGCTGATATTTTTCTTATAGAACGAGTTCGTAACGTACAGTTCTTGTCCTTCAGCGAAATCAACCTGTTTGTCACCTTTATTGTCCCGCTCACCACTTTCATATGGACCAGTTGGACCAGATATGGACCATCACTATAGCTTATATTTGGTGCCTAAGCTTGGACGATTTGAAGCTTAAACTTTTTACTCAATATATTTTTACATAGCATATAAACATATTTTACGACACTATCCTTCAACTTTGTGTTAATGAGGAATCCAATTCCACCACATTGTCCATTCTCCGTGTCCCGAGTGTAGAGTACGTGACCAGTTGTTTCCAGTTTGATTAGCTCTTCGCCTTTTCTTCGGGTTTCACATAGCCCTATGATATCCAATGTATGTTATCAAGCTCGATCAACGGTTTTTGTAGTCGTTCATCCGTTTTCATTGTCCGAATATTTAGAGTTGCAATGTCCAAAGTCCAATGGCAGCCTGACCTAATCCGGTGATTCTTAGCACCCTCTGCCTTGGGGCAGGTCTTCCCGCTGCCGTAGGTAGTTGTCCTTTGGCCTTCGGAGAATGAGGGCCATGTTTGAAGTATATATATATATATATATATATATATATATATATATATATATATATATATATATATATATATATATATATATATATATATATATATATATATATATATATATATATATATATCTATATATATATATATATATATATATCTATATATATCTATATATATCTATATATATATATATATATATATATATATATATATATATATATATAGATATATATATATATATATATATATATATATATATATATATATATATATATATATATATATATATATAGATATATATATATATATATATATATATATATATATATATATATATATATATATATATATATATAGATATATATATATATATATATATATATATATATATATATATATATATATATATATATATATATATAATATAGCTTTTCGATTGGCGATTTATTAATTTTAAATTAGGAGAGACTAGAAAGAGACGAGATGCTTCCAGTGTATGAAAGAAGAGCACTCAGAAAAAATTTTAGGCAGTGAATGGATCAGATATAACACAAAACTCAAGCTATTATACAAAGATCTGGATGCCAAGGGCGTAGCTACGGTGGGACAAACTGGGGCGTTTCCCCTCCCCTCCCCGACTCGTTTAATAAAGCAAAAAATAAATTTGAAAATGAAGTTTTGTCAAGGTTTAGCCAGAACCACCGAAAACTAGTACTGAAATAAGATTTCGATTGATTCGAATACTATTGCAACTAATTAGTTTTAAAGTTTTCACATGTTCAAATAAAATGATTTTTGAACGAATTTTTGAAGTATTTTATATTAGATATTTTTTTGTTTTTTTGTTTGTATTGTTTTGCCCGATCCTGGAAAATATCCTGGCTCGGCGAATGGCAGAAAATTGAATATCAAGGAAAATCATGGAGAGACTCTTAGGGTCTAACAGAAAAACAGGTAGACCAAAAACATAAGGGAAGGACAATGTAAGAAGAGATGCTGAAGAGCTACACTACCTCAAACAGTTTCGAAGGGCTGCTTGATACCGACCCGGTTGATGCTTTCCTGTCAAGCCACTGGTCCTGCCTTATATCCTTGGTAGTCACTGCTTTAACTATCCCCTCTTTCCACGACTTTTTAGGTCTTCTCCTTATTCTGCGGTTTAGAAGAAACCATTTTATAGTTATCCATCCTTTATTATTGTCATACTATACTGATTGTTCTCTCTTGATATCTGCTGTCAGAGAGCCATCAACTCCCATCCGTTGTTTGATGTCACAATTTCAGGTTTTATACAAGGTGTTGCTATTAAATAACGAGACTGCTACAGAAGAAGTACGCATGCGCCAAACGCCAGCGACCAACAGGTGTTTAGTGTGAAGTATTCTCTTTCGAATGCAGTACCTCTCGCTTCTGTAAACAAATCCGTATAACCGTAGCCTTCGTTCACATTAGAGTTGTTTTTATGCTTCGCCGGAAAAATGTTAAGTATAACAATAGAGCAACGAATTGTTGTGAAATTTCACTTGAAACTTGGAAAAACCGCTACGGAAACTTTTTGAAAATTTATTGAAAGAAGCGTATGCTAATGAATGTTTATCGCCTGCAAGTGTTTTTGAGTGGTTTAAGAGTTTTCAAGATGGTCCACGCCCGGGTCGCCCTTCCCGTCAAAAATGGATGACAATATCAAAAAAATTGGTAATCTAGTTCGATCTGACCATCGTAAAATGTTTATTCCATTGCTGAAATTGTAGGAATTGACAAATAATCCATATGGTAAATTTTACATAACACCTTTAACACGCAAAAAGTGTGTGCCAAAATTGTGCCTAAAATTCTCACGTTTGAACAACAAGAAGCTCGCAAAAATGTTTGTACTGGCATTTTGAATGGCAATGAAAATGACCCAAAGTTATTGGAAAGGATAATAACATGTGACGAATCGTGGTTTTTTACTTATGATCCTGAAACGAAGCGCTTCATTAGCTATATTCATATAGCTAGCATTAGCTATACATGCACTAGAAGAGTCCAAATTCACCGAGAGCCAAAAAAACTCGAATGAGCAAATCAAAATTCAAAGCAATGATGATTGTTTTTTTCGATATTCATAGGATTGTGTACCTTCACTGGGTTCTTGGAGGTCAAACTATTAATCAACAGTATTATCTTCATGTTCTTGATGAACTCCGTGAAGGAATAAGGACAAACGAGACAAGACAATGCACCGGCTCATTCCGCATCGCCTGTCAAGAGGTTTCTAGCTAAGTACAGCATCACAGTGTTAGACCATCCATCTTATTCGCAGGATATTGCGCTGTGCGACTTCTATTTGTTTCCTAAGGTGAAACCTGCATTAAAATGAACAAGATTTGAGTCAGTTGAAGCTGTGTAAGAGAAAGGCGCACGTGTTCTGAAGGAGCTGACAGAAGAAGACTTCCAGCACTGTTTCGAACAATGGAAGATTCGCACGGAGCGTCATAGGGATAGATGAGGGGTGTATATTGAAGCTGATAATAAGTAAATATGTATGAAATCAATATAAAATTTTTTACATCGTCGGTCTCGTTATTTAATAGTCACACCTCCTTACATCTGGATATTTCTAATGTTCATCTAAACAGCTGTAATTTTCCGTAATTCTTCATGTTTCTGATCGATACATGAGTGCAGTGGTCGATGTTCAATTTCAATCCATCAAGTGTTTGTGCTTCATTTGCATAAATCAATAATTACAAAAAGTAATCGAAAGGGGTTTAGTTACAACTTCGTAGAAGCAAGCAAACAGCTGAATTTTTACAAATTATCGATTCACTAATTTGTTATTGAAATAAGCTGATAGTGGCAAAAATAATATGCCATGTGGTATCGTTTAGTTGACACCATACGTCATCTAAATCAATTCCATTCAATTCTGGCCTTACAAAATCGGTTAATATTAACATTAATATAATATCGGTCACAACTGACTATTACGTGTGACATTTTAACATCACATCATTGATATTGACAACATTTTTATTATTTTGTTTCTTTCGCTACAAGGATTTTCGAAAAGTGATATCATATTTACATAGCTAAAGAACATTTGATGTTGATGTTGATGTTGATGAACATCTCAAAGTATTTAAAACTCAATGATTAATAATTGACAATTTGATAAACACCTTGTAAGCTCCGTTGTAATGCCCTTGCAATTGAAAGTTGTGCCTTAGGCTTGAGTAACGCAATAAATGAAGATGGACACTATTGCAGGACAGTGTACGAAATTAAGATTAAAAGTTCGTAGGATGACGACAAAATAACGCATTTCAGATTTTTTTTGTAGCAAGCTCATTGCTTCATACTAGCAACTTTCAAGTTCCAGGGAGATTCAGTGTTGAATATCAATAGGATCCTGTCCATCGAATTTGAAAGACTAATAATGGAACATACTTTATCTCGTTTTGTTGCAAATACATTATTACTGATGAGGGATATGATTAAATTAGTACAATACCGAAACAACCAAATAAATGCATGAAAAAAAACGAACAAAAACCAAAAAGAGCAAAGTTAGTGCATAACATTGATCATGTTGACTGTTCTCTTAGATCATCGTAATGTAGTGTGGTAAAAGAGTTGAGCTCTTGTGCGGATACGTGTTCGGTAAAAATTATACAAGCACTCTTACTTCGTACATTGGTCCACTCCTTGACGCCCACAAATAATTACTTAGGTAAATATTAATATTTATTTAGGACTCTAATATAAATGCGTTTTTTTACCCGATGAGTATTATTTTGAAAACTAATTTGATTTATTTTTTCAACTCGTACTGATTGCATGCTTGTGTTTTTTGTAGCACAGTTTTAGAGTGAATTAATTTTTCTGCATATGTAAACAAGTCTAACTTATTTAAAAAAACAAGAGACAATTTTTAATATTCTCCGCGGGCCCACTGTGAAACTTTTCATCTCTAACTTTTAACTTAAGTTTCAATCTAGGCATAATTATTCAGTTTTTAAAAAAGCAATGAAAAACCTAAATTGCAATATACAAAATCGTTTAGTCTTTACGTCGAGTCCAGTTGCAGACTTCCAGAGTTCACAAAATAATTAAAAAAGAGAAAGTTACTAGGGTGTAACATAAGTATCTGCGTTTGTTCCTTTGTTTATAAGTAAAGGATTATACTTCACTCCTCGGAGGGTTAACCAGACTTTAACTATCTGCCCCGACAAATAAATATTCCTTCCTCAGTATTCAGTCAATATTCAGTTGATAATGATAATTCAAAATGAATGAAGTAAGTTGTGAAATTGAGGCAATTTTCAAGACATTATTTAAAACAAACTGACGCCACTCGTTTGATGTGTGAACTAGAGGGAATAGGTGCCGTATCAATCACTACCGCTCAGCTTCCAAAAATTCCGGGAGGGAGATATGGGTTTTGAAGATAAGGGAAGATCGGATTGTCCACGGTCTATCGAATTCGACGTTTTAAGAGCAGCTGTGGCTGTAGATCCTGGTACAAGCACTAGAATTAATTCCGATTAACATGCATTTGAATGTGCCTTTCATCTTGCGTTATTCCATGCGTTAGCGCATACATCCAAGCGCAGGGTTAGACGCATGTCTCTTTCCTGTCTACATGTTTGCGTCAGTTTCATTCAACATTTCTGGCAAGTTCAGTAAATACGGTTTTAAAAAAAAAACGTTAAAAACATTTTATTTTGTAAGTACCTACTGTTAACTGTGTAATTTTGTTTCATAAATACATCTGACATTGTCATGTTAGCCGGTATGAGTGCTACTGTGCTGGTGTTGATAAGAATACGGAAAATAAAATATATACTATATATACTAAATATACTAAAATATATAAAAAAATATAATAAAAAAAACTATATATACTAAAAAATATTCATTACATACTCAATTTACAATTTTATTACTTTTTATTTTATTTAATCTAAAAGTCCGTTATGCCGTTAGGTGTACGACTGACAGTTTACATTTCAGCATGAGTTCCTGTCCAGTGCTAATTTTCTAGCCTCATTCCAATGAATTCCTTGTTTTTCTGCCGCTTGTCGAACTTGTTCTTCCCACTCAGTCTTAGACGTCCAACTTTATTTTTTCCTCGTGTTCTCGTTTCATATATTTGTTTTGATAATCTCTCCTCATTCATTCTGTGGATGTGTCCTAGCCAGCTGAGTTGTCTTTCTTCTATAGCTCTTTCTATTGGTTTCGTTTTTAGTTGTTCCATTACTGTCGTATTTCTCAATCTATACATTCTAGTAATTTTCTCTATTTCGAGTAGGAATCTCATTTCTGCAGCTGTAATTTTACTTTGTTTCTCTTTGTTAAAATCCAAGATTGATGCAGCTTACGGAGATGGTTCTGTTAGGAAAACTACGATGCAAAAGTGGTTTGTCGGGTCAGAGGAGGATATTTTTACCTGGACGACCGGCATCACTTCGGTCGTCCTTCAAGCACTGAAGTCGAGGAAATAAAGGCTACAATAGATCCACAGATAAATTAAATATTGCCGAATCGATCGTTTTGGACCATCTGATAAAATATGGGTATGTCTGCCAATGCAATATGTGGATAAGCGATGTGTGGTTGCCTGGATAAGCGGTTTTAAAGACGGCCTTCATATGAAGAAAATTAGTGCCCTTACACCTTCAACTTCTTCCACGCAAACCAAACCATCAACATCAACCTCTACTGTTTACAATTATATCAGACCTATTACTACGTTGGCGAAAAGTTGTAAATAATAATGGCAATTATATAATAGATTACATAAATTTTTATACATATATACGATACACATATAAATATACATGAACTAATTTTTTTGCATTTTTTTTTTATCTGACCCTAACCACAACAGAAAAATAAAATTTGTATAGGATGGACACTTTTTAATTAATTTAATATGTATGCTAAATTTATTCTGGGAAAACGACTTCGTATTATGCTTAATAATAGTGTGATAACTAATAATAAAACATACTTACTAATATCTTAGTTAATCATTAAAAATTATTGGTAATATTCCAGCTGACCATTTTCCTTATTTGTAACTTTAGTCGACGTTTAATTAAATTCACGATCGAATAAAAATGGAAAACAGAAAAACAAAACTTGCACAACCGTTTATCTCTTTCCCAATTCGTGAACGCCGTCTGTTCTCTACGCAACGATGACAAAGTCATGACGCAAATCTGAAATACGGACCCACGTAACGAATCAGAAGCAGTCGCAATGTCATAGTAACAACGAAAAAGAAAAAAGACCGTTTCTTGCAAAACTAATACCGCCGATGTCGTTAGCGAAAGCGCGAACTTTAAAAACTGACTTAAAAAATAAATAAATTCGAGATGGAGATCAAAATAAAGCCTTGCATTTAACTATTCGGCACCGTTGGCTAAAAATACGCTTCGCGGCACTAAAAATACGTTTCAATCGAATCATTTAACTGCCAAATTTTTTTCCTGCGTCAAAATATAACGTTAAGGACACTTGCGAACCGTACGAATTAAGCGAAATAGATTTATATGAAGTTAATTGACATTATGTTGATGCAATTGTTTGTTTATTACTTAACATCATTGAGAAGTTCGTTATTTTTTAACGGTGCTGAGTTGAAAATATTATCAGAGTCGATAAAGTTGATTAATTTTTAACTTTTTTCCTTTTTGATAAATGAGTTTGTGAGTTTTAATAGTGTCGAACAAATGTTAAAGATGTTCCGCATGGTACATGTAACTATAATATCAATTCTTAAAAAAGTACTTGCCATGGTGATAAAAGATTCTCAGTTGAAGATGTCTAAGATGGTGGAGGCTGTAAACATTTCCAAAGAACAGAACATAAATTTTGAATGACGCGTTGGACATGAAACTGCGAGATGGACGATGGCGATTTTTTCACATACAATCAAAACATCATGACATGATGTCCAACAAAAGCGTCAAAATTTCAAATGAGGCACAATGATAACTACAAGTGATAATCTGGTAATTTTTATTTTATCTTGATCTTATTTATCTTTATCTTTATCTTTATCTTATAATGGTATTAACACACAAAATTAATCCGTGCTCCCCGTAAATATTTCCCATTCCTTCAGCCGCAACCAAAACATCAAACTGTCTTCCGAGACTGGTTTCTGGCTTTAAGCCGTCATCAGTCGGGCTCGAAACACTTACTGATATTTTGGTGGTGGCTGAAGGAATGGCAATATTTACATGGAGAACGGATGCATTTTCCTTGTTTTTGAATATTTTTATCTCCTTCACAAGCCCACTATGCGCTTTTGAAACATGTAATGGCATTATGTTTTGAAAATATTGCGTCCCTCTCGATTTCGTCTAGTGGAATGCATTCTGGAAACCCTATTTTCGATAACTCTATCACACATATCGAGTGGTAAATTTTCAATGTTTCATTTAAGACCAAATGTTCGGGGTTTATTTCGGCAAACCAAAAATTTTACATAATCCCACCAAAAATAATCTGAGAACCTGATTTCAGTTGCAAATGACATTCGAATATCGCGAAATAACGCGTCCAGAACTTTTCTTGCAATAACTTGATTTTAGCTATATTTGGGGCGCTAAATCTAAGTATGAAAGCAGTTTTTCGCTACATGTCCTACTTTTTTAGATACATCAATTTAGCTATCAATGTTTTTTTTCAATTCAATACATTCAAGCATGAGTGTTCTAAAATTATTATACAAGGATGGGTTCCTGTACATTTGGCCTATTGTCAGTCTGTCATTGAGTTAGTTCCAGGAAAATCCACTAGATGGCATAAGCATTGACCGGTAACTGAAGTGACGTTTAACACTTGATAACACAACAAGAGTTGAGGATAGTTTGTGAGTTCTCACTGTGCAGGGTAGATCGAAGTTGGCCTAGCGTGATATTTGTATTTAGGAAAGAATTGTTATAAAGTTAACCTAAAACGTACTGTGTTGTAGATTGTTGTATATGTATTGTTGAATATAAATAAAATGAGTTCAAGTAGAAAAAGTTGTGTAAATAATCCTGATGTGTTTTGCTACATATTTGGAGAATACACGTTAAAAAAACAGAAAAACTGTTAGTAACTTTGTAAAGAGAGCTTATTTTGGATACTTTGGTATTAGGCTTGGTGATCAGGATAAAACCTGGGCACCAGATCTGGTGTAAAACTTGTACAGAAAATTTACGATAGTGGCCTACCGGGAAAAGAAAAAGTCTAAAATTCGGCTTACCGATGGTTTGGAGAGAATCTAAAAATCACTGCCTGTTATTTCTGCCTAGTAAATATTACTGAAATCAGTCGAAACTACCGTAGCAAGTGGACTTATCCTGATTTAATCTCTGCAAGACGCCCGGTCCCCCACTCAGAGGAAGTGCCGATCCCAACGTTTGACCAGCTATCAGAGCTCTGTGAGGACGAGTATTGTCCATTTGATCACCCTGCAGGTAATAATGAAGATGACTTCATTAGTGAGTGATTATGAGTGGATTTCATCAATTCCTCAACGAAGAAAATAGTGCTGTTTTTTTTGCTTTCCCCTTCCGAATAGAAAAGTGTCGTTTTCGATTCTGCAGATCATGATTTTAGAAAGAAGAAAATTAAGAGGTGAGGCGAAAACAAAATTGATATGATAACTGGTTTTGAAGTCGTTTATAAAATGTGACAAAAATACCGTTTGAATATTAATGAGGTAAATGAAAATATTTTTTTACGACGTTCATGACCATATCCATTAACTTATAATCATGGTTATTTGGACACAAACGAAGTGAACATTTAGAATTCATTTTACCTTGATTTTTATAATTAAAAAATAAATATAATGTAAAAAATTCTTGAATGTTATATAGAGTTTACTCGATTTTTTTTGCAGCTAATCTAGCTACCTAATATGTACGTATATGAAAAAATTCTGAAGTTTAAAAAATAATGAACTGAAACCATAATTTAAATTTTATTTATTTTAACACCCATATCTGCTTCATAGGCTTAGAAAAAGCTTTCGATAAAGTCAATACAAAAACATATGAATAGTTTAACAAAAAGTGGCGTAAAAAGAGGCACGATCAATGTAATAAAAGCGTTTTCCTTTTTCTTTCCTTCGTGTTGTTCTTCTCCTTCATACAATAAAAGGGCATATTCGATTTTTCATTTAGTTTACGTTTCACCCGAAGAAAAATGCTGTTGAAGTAGCTAGAATTTTTTGGGCTGTATATACAAAGAACGCTGTAAATCATGCTGTGTATAATATTGTATCAAAAATATTTCCAAGAAGACTGCAGTCTTGAAGATGAACCGTGTGCTTGACGTCCTCAAAATATTGCAACGGAAGAACTGTTATATCTAGAAGAAAGGAAGAAAGTTTCACAAAAAGGATTGTCTTAACAAAATCGTTACAGGCGAAGAAAATATTCTTCATGATAACTAAAAGTGAAAAATATCATGGGTTGACTTAGCCAACCTTAGACATCAATGTCAAGAACAAATATCCATGTCAGTAAGTAATCCAGCTTCACGGGATCTTTTCCCGCAGGCGCCGTATAACCCAGACATAGCACCGTCCGATCAATGATTCCATATATTTAAAAAATAAATGATTCTAGTATTCATATTTTCTTAAAGTGGTGCACAATTTATAAAATATTTTTTTTATACTGTCTTTATAAATGTCTTACATATATTCGCAAATAATGATGATGACAAAAAAGATGATGTGTGTCCGAATTTCCGATATGGGTCGATATCAAATGAACTGCGAGTTTGTGCCCAAGTCGGTATATCTATGTCTCAATAGTCTGGTAAATTATCATGGGACGTTTAACTCCGAATCCGAAAACCTTTACAAATTCTCAAAAATGTATTATTAAAATCAGTGTTCTGTGCGCTAAACTTATAGAGCACTTCGCACTTCGATTATGGTACACATAATCGCCGAATCGAGCGATGTATTCACCGAATTATCGACAAATACCGAACGCATTTCAGCCCGCTCGATATTTAAATAAAAACTTTTCGAAGAAAATATCGCCGCTGTTGCTGGCACTGTTGATGAAGATCCAAATTCATTTATCAATTGAATGGTATTGATCTGGAGATGTGGTTCCAACAGAATGGTTTCACATGTCATACAGCCAACGCAACAATCGATTTACTGAGGGAACAATTGGGTGACAAAATTATTTCGAGGAACGGACCTGTAAATTGTCCACTAAAGTCATCTGATTTAACGCCTTTAGATTATTTTCTTTGGGGTTATGTTAATGTCTTTGGTATATGTCGATAAACCAGCAACTATTGACGCCTTGGAAGTCAACATAATTCGGACAACTGTGGATATAAGACCCCAATTGCTTAAAAAAGTGGTCGGAAATTGAACTGACAGAATGCGCTTTGACGGAAGTAACCGCGGCGGACATTTGTCCGAAATTGTTTTCAAACATTAATGCCATTGAATGTTACTTCACATAAAATAAATAGTTTATAATAAATAGTTAGTTAAATAAATAGTTTTAAAAAATCACTTATTAACTAAAGAACTAATTAATTAAACTAACTAATTAAGAAACTATTTAATTAAACTATGCATTAAATTAACAAATCAGTCGTTCTGAAAGTACACTAACCACTAAATAAATGTCACTTACTTATGACGTCTAAACATAAGTATAACTTAACCCAAGACACCAGGAAACTCTGCTAAAACACTGGATGTTTCATAATTCATAAGTTCACATGGAATTTACACTTCTTCACCTTTAGTTCCGAGTTTGTTTCTATAGCGAAAGCACCTTCCAACCAAACGAAACCTCATTGGTCTGCCACCTGGCTTGAGATAAAGATAGACACTACATTATTGTTTTCGACGACTCTGTATCACTTGGTTCGTACTGTTTTTATCAGATAAAAGTATTTTTATAAGTAAAGGCGAAGCAAGATAATTTTAATTGGTTTTGATTCGTTATGAAGATAAAAACTATGCACGAGAGGTATTTTTCTCTACCTTAGATGATATTTTAACTTGGGTATGTATCAACTGCACATATCGAACAATATAAAGATATTATTATTTTTATTTTATTAAATAAAGGTGAATTGAATGAATTAAGATAGGTGTATATTTATGATATTCTACTTGCGACTCCTGATGACTATGACCATTTGGATGACGAAACGCCATTTTTAAGCATAAGTTCATCAAATAATATAGTCAAAGCAAAATGGAAAATAATGTAATAGGTGTAGTTATAAGTAATGTCGTTTTTGTGAAACTGTACGAAATTATATTTTATTTAAGAGTAAATACAATTTTAATATAGAATATAATCTGACAAACATTCTATTTCCTCTTTGTAAAATGAGACTGATTTTTAAGTCAAATATTCTTTCAGTGAAGTTATGATAGCTGACGTAATAAGAAAATTTTTCCATGAAGAAAATATTCCATAGTTCTAAAGAGATGATAATCTGTCGGTTTAGCGTCAGGAGAATACAGTGGAGGAGGAAGTAGTTCCGAGCCGACCTCATTAATTTTTTTTCTTGGGTAATTCTGGCACTATGAGATCTTGCATTGCTGCAGAATAACACCTTTTCGATTAATCAGTATTGGACCTTCTTGAATCAAAGCCATGTTTAGTCTATCAAGTTGAGCACCATATTCAGTAGTATGGTTCCGTTAGGGTTCAGAACCTCATAGTGAACAATTCCTGAAAAATCATGCTAAACTAACAGTAACATTTTTTTAGTCCTCACTTTTTTAGTCCTGGTGTTCACCTTTAATTTTTCTTATGTGGATTGTTGTATAGAATCTACTTTCTACTACTAAATCTAATTTCATCCTAACCTGTACAAAAATGATGGTTACACGTTGAAATTTGATTTGAAACTGAAAGTTGATATGGAACATACATTCATTTATTTTTGTACTTGTTTTCAACACTATTGTATAGTGAACTATGAAGTTTTAAGCTTTGCGGCTAAGTACGGGATGGTTTGTTTGGGATCAGCTTCAAGTTCAGTTAAAAACAGGTCATTATCAGACCCGTCCAATAGATTGAAATCACCGTTCTTACATTGTTTAAACCAGCGCTGACTGGCTAATCGATTTTGTGGCATTAGTGGTATTGTTATGCTTTGAAAAACTCATAAAGCATTAAATGTCTAATATGGAACTTATCCACACTTTACTCTTCCATTCTTATAGGATAACCTGACCTAATTTTTTAAAATAATTTTACAATAAGCACATTAAATATCAATATATTTAACTAGATAATGTTTTTAAAATTTGAAAAAATGACATTACACCTAAGAGTTCAATGGTGCAAAAATGTCAATGGTGGAAACCTTTACTTGATGGGCTATTTATCTGAGAAATATAAAACAATAATTATATACCCAAAAGAAGCTAAAAGGCAGATTTAGATCAAGACACAACATATTGAAGAAAAACTGTGTCAGTGTTAATCTACTAAAAAAGAATCCAAACACGAGGAAAACAATATGAAATAATTCATATTTTTAGTATGATTTTTGTTGAATATTTTTTAATTATCCTTTCAACTTTCCTTTTAATTATCCTTTTATCTTTCCAACCAACTTCAACATACTGATGTGGTTCATGCATTAACCCTATCGTTCAACTAACAAAGCAACTTTCGATTGACAAACAAAAACTCTATTTATTGACATTGCAGCATACAACGTTTCAAGTGTTATTCATTTTAATCTGCACTGCCATTTTGATATTGGATAAAACTGAATTTATAGTTGCTATAAAATGTGTTTGCTAAAAAAAGCGTTTATCGTTATACAAGAAATTTATGATATGACCGATACAGTAGGTGATTAGGCTCCTTCATATAAACTAATTAAAACCCGGTCTCACAATTTTAAATTCAGAAGAAAATCTTGAGAATACAGTCGTGAGTAAAAAATGTCGATTTTTGTATGAATTTGATCAATCTGTGATCGAAGGACAACACTAAACTTAATAGTAAAGGGCCTTTCAAATTGAGCGTTTTTTTTTTATTCTTGGATAAAATACAGAATTTGCGTTGATTTCGAAAATAACTTTTTATTGGTAATTGAAGCATACTGTATGGCATGACACACGAAAGACTATATCTGCCAAATAACCACCTCTTCCACCTCCTCAGACGTCCACTCTTTTGTCAAAAATTTGGATGACATTTTGGAATAACCGTGACTTTATTTCAACAATGATTCGAACAATTTCATCCTTTAGTTCAGAAAACGATTGTGGATTGTTCTTATAGCCCCGGCTTTTCATCTAACCCCAAAGAAAATGGTCCAACGATATCAAATCATATGGCATTGATGGCCAATAACATTGCAATAACTCGTCCGGAAAGTTTTTCTTCCAATAAATCAATTGTTTCATTAGCAGAGTGAGGCGTAGCCCCATATTGTTCTGTTCATTATTGATCTGGAGCAGATCAATATTATTGAATTCAGCCCACAAAAATCCAGTTATCATCTCACGATTCACAGTTACCGCTTCACCAGCAGCATTTTGAAATAAATACGGTCCAATTACACCTCCTGACCATAATGCACGCCAAACGGTAACTCGTTTAGGATCTAATGGTTTCTCATGAATCAATCATGGCTTTTCCTCATCCCAAATGCGGCAATTTTGCTTATTAACATAGCTACCAATTTCAAAATATGTTGCATTTGAAAAAATGATTTTTTGAAAAAATCATAAAGAATGATTTAAATACAAATTATCTCTTTGTTTTTTGATCCAATTGAGAAAAGCACAACGTTTTGAATGATCCAGTTCCAGCCTTAGTTCCTGTTTAATTTGAACCTTATGTGCCTTCAGAGATAAATCATTTCGTAAAATACGCCATGTTATGGAACACTTTCACGTACCAAGTCAATATGTTCTTCTGAACGACCACTATATATTGCTCTTCTAGGCAAATTCACAACATCATTGTGTTTTATATAAGAATCGAAACACTTTGAAAGCCCTGTTATAATAGAATGTTGAAAATTTTAAACCATTAATTAAAAATTAGGCTGTCATAAAAGCCAGTCATCGAAACAACAAATGAAATAATATTAGAACAAAATATGAAATTGTTTTAACGTCCTAGATGTTTCGTTCTACGAGAATGGGCCGAAATGTTCATATGACGTATAGATGGCGCTGTTTCAGACGCGCTGTTAAATTTGTCCGTTTAAGCAATCAACTCCCTAATTATAGATTGCCGAATTTATTATAATAGTTTAGTTTCGACAGCTGTTTAATTAGGAGACCGTCAGGATTTTCAATGCGTACAAATGCGTTGAAAATTTACGAAGACAAAGTGATCCACCGGAATTGTTTTTGGAATGGATAGTAGTAGATTAGCAGAGCGATCATTGTTTGCAATCGATGATTGTTCAGGAGTTGACCGGAGGGAACATCAACAAAGCCTCACAAATGCTCAAACCATGCTTGACCTGTTAGGAGTAGACGAAGATGCTATCATGAGGAGGTTCATTTCCATTTTGATCGGGTATTCAATAAACAAAATGCATGAATTTCAGGCGTCAGAAAATCCTTGTGAATTGTTAATATTCTAAATACCGCAATTAACCGTGTGCGTGAAAATGGCTATTACTTGAATGACATTATTTTCCGCGCTTACGTACCTTGCAAATGGTACGTTCCACTGATTATTTTTGTGTTAATAAATATATATTGTACAAAATATAAAGGGCGTCATGATTCTTTATACAAGCGAAATTAAATGAGAGGCCGATGCATATAGTGCAAAAAGAAGAAAAATAAAAAGATTTATAGAAAATTTAATTTATTCCAAAAGGTGGGGCAAGTACCAAGGTGGGACAATCATTTTGTTTTGGTGTCAATTTTTTTCGGAATATATGTGACAGTTTAAGTTTGTGTAATGCAGACGTGCAAGTTTTATTATGGATAAATACACGCTAAAAGAAGTGAAATTGTTATAATTTGCATTAAAAAAAACATAAGTGAATTATCGCAATTCAACCCGACTTTAGGCGAAAATACCTTAAACGTCCAATGCCTCATAAAACGACAATTCATCTTTTATTCAAGCAATTTCCAGAATTCGGACTAGTTGGAGATAGGCGCATCAGAAGTGCATGGCGGAAACAGTGCATGGCGCTGAAAATGTAGCGATTAATGTAGCGATTCGATGACGTGGTTCACAATTGGAAATTTCTCCACTCAGTTTTCACCGAATTTTGAGAAGCGATTTCCACATGTTTCCTTGATGATTCAAATTGTTCAACAACTAGCCGGTCTCGTTGGCGCGGACGGTAATAGCAGTGGCCTCTCACTGCTGTGCCGAAACCGCATTGATTCGGTAGTTGATTCGATTCCAGCGCTCGAATGGTTATTTTTCTTTTTTTCTTCCGTCTGTTTATTTCCTAAATGTCTGTGAATGTCTAAATGTCTAAATGTTGTTTCTAAGCAAGAGTGTAAAATCCGACAACGAATTACCCCTCAGTCACGTCAGTTCAAGGCTGGGTAAGGCCGGATGCCTTCTGAGAAGTGTTCTACGTTGGTCATTCGCCAGTCGGTAGGCTTCCTGATAGACTTATGGGTAAGCACATAACCAACAGCCTGAGGGGGGTGCTGGTGTGGGTTGTCAGTGGCTGATGACCGTGTTTTGACTATTTTTGTTCCATTGAAAGTAATGGCGGCATCCATCTTGCGCATAGCTTCTTCATGTCCAAATTTTCAGTCAATATGCGATGTACAGCACTTTTTAAAACGCCTACCATGTCTGCTAACTCGCGCACATTTAGTCGACGATCATCCAACACCATTATGCGGATTTCTTTCACCATTTCTGGCATGGTCACCTCATTTGGTTGACCAATTGATTGTCTTGGCAGCTCGTACGACCTCGTTAAGCCCAATATTTTACTGTTGTAAACGAAGGAGCAGACTCTCCCAGAGTAGAATTTAGCTCCACTTTGATATCAGTTGGACTGAGACCTTTCAAATGAAAGTATTGTATAACATAACGATGATCAATTTTTTCCATGTTTACAAATTCATTGAGAGCGTTCACGATTAATGGATGCCATACCGACCACTGAATAACGTAGCATCGTCAAACTTCAAACTTAAACTTTATAAGGTTGATACTTTCTACCATAGTCATTCTTTTAAAACAACAACCGCCACCTATACGTTAGGTCGGGTACTTCTGGGACTACCCTCGTAAACATATCCCAAATCGTACAGCAGCTTTAGGACAACATCTTTGCTGAAATCGCTTAACAACAGATATGCCGCCAAAAGTCATGAAAAATGGGCACAAAGTTGCATTGCTGCTAATGGATTACATTTTCTTGACATAATTTTCAAAAATTAATTAACACAAAATTTAAAGAAGAAATAAACATATTATAAAAAAATAAATTATGTCTTGTTTCTTGTTGTTAAAAGTTATAAATAATTAAAATGGTAGCGTGATACTTTCCCCACCAATTAGTTGCTCTAGTGTTAATGTGCGGTAGTAAATTATATGAATGAAAGCAAAACGGAATATTTGATAACGCAATAGGAAAATGTGCTACCGTAAAAGAAAATCAGAGGAAAAAAAGACGAATAAACTCAGCAATGATGTCATTGGATTGCAACGGGCCAACCTCGTGCTAAAGCCAGCTTGCACTTAGCTCGCTTATAATAACAAATGAGCGCGCATTTTGTATTTTTATTTCGCGTTCTACCGACCTTGAACGGCGGCCATTAAAAATATTTTCGCTCGGCAATTCATCTGTTGGTATGAACGACCTTTTATATAAAGCTTTTATCTTTTGGTTCTGTTCTCAGAGCGTTGGAAGAAAAATAATATTTACCGATGGTAGACGTCGACGTTTGCCGATCTTTCTAAGGAAAATTTATCAACCGAACACCATCTAAATATTGAATTTTTAATTTTTGGTATTTTCGGATTTGTTGCAGAGATGTCTCGAGTGTGCTGCTTGAGATGAAGTAAAAGAAACTGCAGCTAATGAGCGATTTATAGTGAGGGTAAAAAGCATTTAAACAAATCCATTTTTTCTCAATTATTAATTAATTATTAATTTTTCTCATTTTTCTCACATTATATCAATACAAACTACAACTGATTGTCAATAAGATTATACCATAATTAAAACAGTAAAAATTTCAATACATAATAATTCCAAGAAACCCAACAGATCATGTCATATATGTAGTAATACTGATCGAAAAATTCCTAAAAGAGAGATGATGAAATAAAGCTGAAAGCCAAAAGAGCCGGTCTGGAAATAAACATAGACAAAACAGAGTTATGGAAAGAAGATCCAATCTAAGAAGAGAACCGAAGTGGACAATTGTTTATGGCAACATTAGTTGTGAAGGAATTTGTGAACCTATCTGGGATGCAAACTTGCCCAAAACAATGTTTTTAAGTAAGTTACTTACCAGGTGTGGCGGTTGGTAATTCTTAATATTTTTCTTAAAAAAACACGTTTAATTTAGAAAACCCGTACATCTTTTGACGTGGTCCAATAATCAAGCTATTTTTCGACATCTCCGTAATTGTTGAAGTGAAACATCGATGAAAACAAGTGGTAGTCGGAAAGGGCCAAGTCTGATGAGTACGACGGGTGGGGCAAGAGTTCCCAGCCAGTGTAGAAATGGTATCTCTGACATCTTTTGCTGTGTGTGATGGGGAATTGTCGTGTTGCAAAATCACTCATCCGCGTCTTGTAGCCTATTCTGGTTGCTTTTGGATCAATGCATGGTTCAAATTGATCACTTGTTTCACCTGGTTTCCGAAGCTCATGGTACACGACACCCTTATGACCCTACCAAATGCGCAGCATTGTCTTCTTTCGGCGATATCGATGTTAACGATTATCCTGAGTCACCCATGATTTTCTGCCTTTTGGGTTCTAGAAACATATACATTTTTCATCTCCAGTCATAATCCGATGCAAACAAGTCTTTCTTTCATGCCGAGAAAGCAAAATTTCGCACACCGTTTTTCGCTTTTCGCTCCATCTGTCTGTCGTGCCCATTTTTCTGCCTTCTGGATCTTTCCCACGGCAAGCAGACGATGACAAATGATTCAGTGACCAACATTTATCCTCTCTGCTATTTCATGTTGAGTTTGTATATCGTCTTCTTCCAAACATGCTTGCAATTCGGCATCTTCAATTTTTTCAGTTGACCTGGGTCTTCTTTATCTTTCAAGTCGAAATCACCACTTTTGAATCGTCTAAACCAACGTCCCTAAGCTTCTAGCATTGGGGAATTGTCACCGTAAGTTTCCACAAATATACGACGGCTTTCATTAGCGTTTTTTTTTTTGATTGAATAAGAAAAGCAGTAAGTGCCGCAAATGCTCTTTATTTGGCTCAAAACTCGACATGTTTACCACACGAAAAAAATATGACGCTAACTCGAAATTGTTTAAGCATCAATGGAGTTTTGAAAGGTACTATCGTAACAACAAAATGATTTAAGAGATCAGACTGTGAACCGAATCTTGTATCTAGAGCCATCTCTTAAAAAGATTAAGAATAATTAACCGTCACATCTGGTATTTCCTGCACTACGGTTTAAGATCTAAACTTATTCAAAGAATACGAAAGTTAGGCTCTATATTCGGCCAGTAGTCACTTATGACTGCGAGACGTGGACCCTCACAAAAAAAAAACAGAAGAGATGTTTGTAGTATTTGAAAGAAGAATATTTAGAAGAATTTTTGGTGCGGTGAATGACAATGGAATTTGGAGCAAGGGGTTGGTGGTGATCGACCCGGTTGTAGAGCTGTAGTTAGCAAAGGAAGAACACCGTCAAGTACCTGTAGAAATTGTTATAAAAATGAATTTCCATTGGCACCTAATTTATTTAATATTTTGTGTTCATCCTATTAGCACGAATGACAGCTTCCAAACCAGTAGGCATTGATTTCACAGTTTTTTTGTAATATAACTGTTACGTCAAAAAATATTTCTTTTAGATGTTCCTGGCTCTTAATTGTGATCACGGATTTTTCTGTCTAGAACGTGGCATACATTTTCTATGGGATGAAGGTCCATTGACTGGGGTGGTGTGAACAATTTTCTACGAGCTTTATAGATGAGCCACTCGTTGGTTATATTAAATGTATGTTAAGAGTCGTTATCCTGGAAATAGAAAGTCTCTTCAAGTCCTAATTTTACAGCGCTATCTCGAAAGACTTATACATAGGACCGGGCTGTCATATTACGATTTATAACGTAAAGATTTCCTACTCCATTATAAAACATGCACCTCCAAACCATAATATTGCCGTAATTAACTTAATTTCATCGCCGCCATAATATTAAAATGTTGGCTGGCTTAAAAATTTCAAATTTGATTTCGTCTGAAAAAATAATTTGCTTCCAAAAATCAAGACATTTGTCTTTATATTTTTGTGCGAAGTGCAGTCTTTTTCGTGTATCGATTTCATTAAGGAATGACTTGTTTACAGGTCGACTACATCGAACACCTTTGTCATGGAGAACACTCCATATAGTCTGTGATGTGACTTCCTTCTCCGAGCATGTCCCATAGTTATTAAAGTCGGAATTATACACATTTGTAATGACGTCATTTTTGTTTATCTTTGTATAGTATATTCCAAACAGCGGCGACAACAAACTTTTGAAATAAATTGATATCCGATGATTATTCATTATTATTATCATCCGTCACTGTCAATCAAAAACATTGATTTGTCAACTTGTCGAAAGTTATTTCGAAAAATTTTAAATAATGCCGACAAAAATATATAATAGGTATAATGAACAATCGCAGCTATTAATTTCTGAACGCGATAGTAAATTTTCTAACCTAATATTGATTGGCAAATATATCTACGCCATACGTTTTTTCTCACCTGAATGACGTATAGCAAGCAAGCTGTCGGGCGCTGTGAGTAGTTTTTTTAGGGCATCTTTGGCAATTTTTTGTCACTCTCTTACAGCAAGGACTCGAGTACGACCTGATCGGGGTTTGATTTCAATTATTCCCGTCATTTCTTTGTTTTTTACAATATACCGTACCGTAGAAAATAATAAATTAAGTTGTCCTCCAATTAAGTACAATAGGTCACACTAATCTTCACAGTGCCTGTATTTGCATTGACGCAGTCTCTATGCCAAGTCTGCAAATACTTCCTTTGCGGTCCAAAATAACATTGTTTGGCATATTATTTGTGATTGATATTGATTGAAACAGATTTGATTCAATTTCCTGTTATATTTACAAATACAACAAAGTGGATAGGGCCTTAGGAATCCCCATCCCTGGGAAGCTTCTTAGCATTGATAATCATCTGTTATTTACTGTGTGAAAACTCCTTGATAACTTTCAGGCACACCCAAAGCCTTATAACAAACCAAACTTCAATTCGGTCACTAGCTCATAAATCATCTTTCATTTAGTTTCTGTCATAAAGTAATCTGATAGTGACTTTTTATACAAAAGCATGTTTACCAAGCAGCAAAATTAAATAAAAAACATTTAAGCCTAGTAGGGAATATTAAAATTAAAGTCCGCACCTTTATCAAGAAATGAATTGATACATTTTGTCGTGAAAGATAATCATATATGATCCTTTTAAGCAAATAATTTATATATTTGTTTCTATGCTTAGTTATTTATCTGTTTAAATAATATCGTTATCCAATAGTTGATGATAAGATAACAAACGCTTTCGTTGACTTATATTACCTTATTTGATATACTTGTACTTTAAGAAATAGTGTATTTAATAGATAATTTAAAGTAACTTTATAAATAATAACAAAATATAATCCAATGGTATCATTCACGATTAACAGGCAATCATTTTGAAAATCCTGAATATTATGCCAAGCTGAGTAAATAGAATAATTGTTTATTGCGCTTTCCATACAGCTGATTACTCGAATACCAGTTTATTCTTTTAACATCCAATATTAGCAGGTGTGTGATCTTCTGGGGCTGAAGATACCAATTTTAGACCTAATGACGTGACTACAGTCTGGACATTTGAACTGGCCAGGAGGGATGTGTCTGTTGCAAGGCCTCGGTTCTTGATACTGATGATCTACTTGTCTCAGTGGGGTTCTACTGGAGAAAGTCATCTCTCAGTGTTGACCAGCATTAATGTTCCTTAATGTTTCATGGAGAGCATTCTTGGAACAAAGTTTTTTACCTCCTTGCCTACAGTTCACCATATAATATACATTTTTCTAGACGATGTTCGTCCATCCTGGCCAAATGACCAGCCCAACCCATGTGTGCTCTCCCAACTAAAACCTTTATCGACAATCAGTTCGCCCCACTGAGAACCTCCTTATTTGGTGAAGACCATTTTGTGAAGAAACAATTTGGTGAAGAGTTGATGGAGCTTCCGAATTTTGAGTATTACAAAGAAGTTATTGTTAATAATAATACAAGCCGATAATTCTGCTAAGAAAGTGAAGGAATGTGTGAAAACAACAACCCGGCGTAAAATGCGTTTATTTAAATTAATAAATTTATTTGAATTTTTTGATCGTTTCACTTTTAAAAATTGACATTGTTTTTAAATAAAATTGGTTTTACAATATTAAAGTTGCAACGATTGATAACCATCTTTTACATCATGTTTTTTTTTTTAATAAAAAAATATTTTCCACTTTTGTTTTTCTTATTTATTTATTTTTCTACCGAATAAATCAAAATATTGTTTTGTTTTTCTTTTGAAACTAGAAATAAATAAATTGAGGGTAATTTTAGCTTATTCCAACAAAATTACTGGTTAGCTACACAGATTGCTTCAAAACCGGCTCAATCCAAAATTTAAATTTAAATTAACCTGGAAATAATATCATATTGAAAGTATGCCTTAAATATTTAGGGACCTTCCTGCTTCCCAATAAAAATGAATATAAAAATTTAAACCATAATACATAGCTCTAAAACATTTTTGTGTCTCCTGTAAAATTTTTGAAAACTGATTGAGCTGGTTTGGAAACTAATCGCCTCATATGTATTAAGAATTTGTTGAAGCATAATAGGATCGTGTGATGTTAAGACCCAATCATTCGCGTACGGGTTTTGGGTACAGGTACGGGTTTTGGCTTTAAGGCGGAACAGATTGAAGAGGCTTCAATCAGCTCTGATAGGACAAAGAACTGATGGACTGATGAAATCTGTTACATTTTGTTTTTTTAGTTACATTACATCTGCAAGATTACATTACTCCGTAAGTGATACAAATAATTCTTAGTATTGGATCTTCAACAACATAACACATCACTCAATAAGTTCGTTGTATGACTAGTAAAAGAACAACTTTTAGGCAAAATTTGACTTTATTCATCTACATAGTCTCCTTCAAGAGTTATGCATTGATTTCAACGCTTCTCTAACATATCGATGCCTTTTTTGTAGAACGATTTACCTTTGGCATCAAAAGAGGCTTCAGTTTTGGCAATCACTTGTTTATTGGAGCCAAATCTGTTTCCCTGAAACTTTTTTTTAGGTCTGTAAACAGGTAGTAGTCGCTGGGAGCCAGATGCGTATAATACGGTAGATGCGGAAGCAATTCAAGTGCAATTCATGTAATTTTGTCATTGTTGCGAGCGACTTGTGACATGGTGGATTATCCTAAAGAAAGAGCACTTTTTTCTTCTTCATTTAGGATCATTTATTCGCATAACACTATGTACGAATGCCAAAACTTTACCAGCTGACATTTGAACACACGAAAATGAGATATTTCCATTGTTTTCAAAATTGCAAGAGTAGCGTCACTAAAACCACTGTAATTTGTGAATTAAACCTCAGATTGCCATGAAAGTTTGACACGTATCGTTAGAAGGTTAGTACTTCCTATAAATCAAAGGGATTTGTCAATAGTGGCGCCATCTATGTGTCAACCTACGAACTTATTGAATGATGTGTTACATGATTGCTGATGAACATGTATTGAACTTTTTTCATACTATAGCTATATGTAAACTAAATGTATAAAAAAATGGAATGATTTTATGGAATAATTTTAAATACTTTATTGAATGTGAGCGGCGAAAACTTTGGCACCTAATACTTTGAAAAGCAGATTTACAATTTGTATTTATCGAACATGTAGATACCGATACTACGTGGCAACGAAAATGATGAGTACTTTACTTTAAATTAATATAATAAAGATAAGCATACATGTAAATTACAAGTCATTATAACAAACATCTGAAGTAAACGTGATTAATATTTTGCTTAAAATGAAAACAATCAATTAATTATAGTGCCGAGATAATTTTTTTTGTTACAGAAAACTAAATCAACAAAAATTAAATAATTAAATCCGCCTTTTTAAAATTGAACTAAAACTACGGTACCGTTAGACCAGGAACAACAAATGGTGGTAAATCAAGATCCTAAATAATTATGCAGGATGGCAGAAAACAAGATTCTTTTTCTTCTTCCTATGGTGAAGATGGGGACAACCTCCAGCAGCCCCTTGCCAGTTTTTGATATGCAGTCGTTCTTCAACATTTTTTCTTATACCGTTCTACCATTGCGTTTATGGTTTACCTCTCTTTCTGTTACCAACTATTCATCAATCCATGATTTTCCTTGGTATTAGATTCGACTTTCTGGCATTCTTGCCCATCTGAGTCGTTGAACCCTCACATAGGCTATAATATTCAAATCTTTGTATAATTGTTTGAGTTAAAATATATATTTGATCCTCCAATTTCCATTATTATTCACAGAACGAAAATTACTCTTCTTTCAAATACTGGAAGCATCTCTTATGTTTTCTTTGTGAGGGTCCAGGTCTCGCACTGATACGTGACTACTGGCCGTGTTCCTTTGTATAAGTTTAGATTTTAGGGCATACTCCAGAGAGTAAGTAGTTTTAGAGATGTTCAGTCCAAGCGCACAATATGCAAATTAGTAGCCAAATTTTTGGATACTGGGTCTATGGGTAACGCTAGAAAACAAGACAGACTACAAAGCAACACCATCAGCTAAAAACATTCAATTCTTAACTGAGAATGAATTACTTAACTGAGATCTCCATATGCATCCATAGAAAATCCAGTTGATGCAAGAGCTTAACCTTCATGATTTCCAGCTCCGATTAGACTAAACGGAATAGCAACTTTTACGCCATCCCTGTATATTAAAGATAGCACGCTCTGGAATTACCCCCTTTAGCTATTTATACTATTAAATCATATCAATCATAAATTATCAGAACAGTTTTATATCATGTTTACTATCAAATGGGCCATAAATGTCTATTTTTCAGCATTCATACATAAAGTTACTGCTAAATAAAATAAAAGGTAAATAGACTAAAATAAAGTTTTATGATAAAAATTGACAGTGGGTCGTTTCACCATCAGTAAAAGCGTAATTAGAAGCGCGTAATGCTGATTGCGCATATCTACGTGTAGGCATACTTGCGGTTTCGATTACAACGGAACGGAAAAAATGTCGTAAAATAATATTTCAGTTGCAGGTATAATGTTTTGTGGTTAGTACGAAGGCAGATAATATCATAGCGTTTCAGTAAATCGTCGATGGTGTGAATAATTTCGGTCTTCTCATCGCTTTGTAACTTATTCGTAGAAATTATCTGTGAATGAAAATGGTATGCAAAAATTTATGTAGTAGATTGCAGTAATTTACATATATATATATATATATATATATATATATATATATATATATATATATATATATATATATATATATAAATATATGTATATATAAATATATAAATATATATATATATATATATATATATATATATATATATATATATATATATATATAATATATATATATATATATATATATATATATATATATATATATATATATATATATATATATATATATATATATAAATATATATATGTATATATATATATATATATATATATATATATATATATATATATATATATATATATATATATATATATATATATACACTTTGTTTTTTTTTTAATGGAATATCTTATAAAATATTACATTTTTAGATTCTATGAGGTATTTTGAAACTTGAAAATGAAATGAAAAAACTATCAAGATAGGGTAAATCTTGATATACCTATCTTGGAGCCATTTCAGAAATACAAAATATTTTAAAAGAAATTTGGCAAGAAACATCCCTGAATATAAAAATATTTTTTTTACAACCAGCATAGCTAGATATCTGAATTTTTAAATACAGTTCCTTAAAAGATTGCTTTATGACAATGTGACCATTATAATTATTATTAATTTATCGCCTAAAAGGTGTTTACAAAATAGTACCTTTTTGATAGAACTTAAAAATTCATGTTATGTAGGAATTTACAATGCTGGCCGGAAACGGAGGCGGTCATTCAAGCAGGGGGAGAATATACTGAGTAAATGTGTTCTTTATGACTTTACAAACAATTTAGTAAAAAAAATTGTAATCTTTTCAGTGCTTACTTAAAAAATTATGTTTGAAAAAATGTTTAATTTGTCCGGAATATATATATATATATATATATATATATATATATATATATATATATATATATATATATATATATATTTGAATTATGAATCTTGACATCATAATTTGGACCTTCCAAATATTGTAAGACATTACAAGAAACTTAATTAACCAGATGCATAAAACAATTCCTTAATCACTGACTGTGTTGAATCAAGAAAGTAGTAATTTTCTTCACGGTATGAGCTCTAACATTGCATAAACTAGGTATATGATAGACTAAATAAAGCTGAGATAAGCCTATTACTATTTTGAATTATAAATTTTTTAATGGGAAAAATCTTTATATTAGACGTATATCAGAAGATACCCTACAAAATAGTAATGAGAGTTCAGTTGTAATCTACAATATATTCGTTATTGACAGTCTTCGTCCATCTCTCTGGCAAACTTTCTATTCCCTGTTTGTAAAATGAGGATAATTTTAAGGTTTTGATAAGATTTTATTACCACGAAGCAAATGTTTCATAGATCTGAAAATATATTATTTGATAGTTCGGCATTCAGAGATATAGTGGATGAGAAAGTGTTGGGCCAGCCTGACTCTGTGATTCTTTCCTCGGTGATTCTGGTACTATGAGGTCTGGCATTGTCATGTTTCAGAATAACACATTTTCGATTGATCAGCCTTGGACGTTTTTGAATCAAAACAATCTTTAGTCTACCAAGCTGGGCACAATAACATTCAATTAGTTGTATTAGGATTCAGAACCTCATAAGGATTAATTCCTGTAAAATACCACCAAGCTGACAGTAACACATTTTTAGTGTCAAGATCTAAATTTTGGAGTGGCCAAACTTAGTTATCTTGGAGTTTATTACTGTTTTTTTCTTATGTGGATTGCTGTATAGAATCCACTTTCCATTTCCACTAACTAATTGCTGAAAAAAAAACATTTCTGTCTAACTGTAACAAAAGTGCACTGTAGATGGTTTGTTTGTTTTCAATTAAAAGTTGATATGGCACCTACATTCCTTCTTTTTTGAGTTTTGATCAGTTGTTTTAACCAATGTTATATTATGGATCATAAAATTGTAAGCTTTGTAGTTAACTCCTGGATGGTTTGTTTGGAATCAGCTTCAATTTCAGCCAACAAAAGATCCCTATCAACCTCTATTCCATATTTTATAGCGTCAAAAAGATTGAAATCGCCGTTATTACATTTTTTAAACCAATGCTGACAACTTTAATGGCAACTAAATGGAAACTAATAAAGCATCAAATGTCTGCTATGAAACTTATCCACGCTTTGTTTTTCCTTTCTTGTATCGTTCACCTAACCTTAACTTACAAAATGTCAATATATTTAACTAGAATATAGATCGTGTTATATTAAGATACATTATTGTTAGTAGATGGTTTAGATAATTTTAATAGATATTTTTAAAATTTGAAGAAGAAAACGATATTTAATTATATTTACCCCTATTCCCTGTTACAACGAATTCCAGAAGAGAGACATCAATCAAACTCTTTTTGTGTGCTATTTTTGAAGGGCTTTCAAAATTGTACCTTCATAATAATTTTGCTTTATATTTCTAAGCATTCACAAATTATCATAAATAAAATATTGTTTCAAAAAGATGATATTACATATGATTATTTTTTTGCTCAATATATTTTTCTTTTTTTCTTTTAGTATCTGAGTCAATAATGGCTAGTAGGTTTCCGTTTTCAGTGATGTATAGCATTCCCACAATTCTTTCGTTAAACTTAAAAAACATGGAATATGCAGAAAACTTTTTATATTTTAATTAAAGTCAGGTCAATGATCTGACATTATTTTATGACTATCTAATCCACAACATTACATATGCCGCATTGAAGTTGGATAGACTATACAAACATCTATATCCGAACCAGGTTTCGAAAACCGGGATTACTGGATTGCTAAACATGTGACTAGCCCGCCTGACCACATCGGCTGGTGCAGATAACTTTTTATATTTGGCAATTAACAATAAATAACAATAGATAAGGAAGTAAAATTTAGGAAACATGTATAATCTTGAAAATCCTTAAAAAATAGCTTATAAAAAAGTTTGAGAATAAAACAGAATCATTATATGGAATAATTTAGACAAATTAAACCAAAGAGTTAATGAAAATCGTCGGGGACAAATAAGAAAATATTCTTCTTGGTCTCTTCTATTAAGGTATTTTATTATTAATAAGAAAATTATTTCTCTGTCTCTGTTTTTCTTTGAATCTATATACACAATTAGCACGAATAACGAATATAAACATAACATTTGACCAATCCTAGATTATCTTGACTTAAAGTAAAAAAAAAAATTAAAAATCCTCTTCGGAGCAGATGCCATGGAATGGAAAATATTGTTAACAATATGCAAGTAACAAAAAATATATTTTTTAAATTTAAATATAAATTTGATTTTTTTTTAATGAAACCACTTAAATAATTCAATATAAAAAACAAAATTAAAATTAATGTTTTTGAGGTTAAATATAAATAAATCCCTAGCCACGTTGGTTATATGATGAAATAAAAGCTCTGTATATATATATATATATATATATATATATATATATATATATATATATATATATATATATATATATATATATATATATATATATATATACTAAATATTTTACATAAAAACCAATAACATTCATATAACTAAAAGTAAAAAAAAATCAACTAATGTAATTGAACCCTGGCCTAATATGTAACAGTGAAATTTTTTTGTTGTTAAATTTATTGTCCTATATTTAGCAACACAAAGTTGGTGGTCTCAAGAAAATGTATCTATCATGTAAATCAGCAGTAAATTCTAACTAAAGCACGCGAGTTACAAGAAAATCAATATCCTCGTTTTGCTTGATCTCAATTAAAAAACTATTACGACAAAATAAGGAATAAATGAAAAATTCATCAGACAATTAATTGTCTTAGGTCTTCAAAAAAACTGCATGTATGTTGATATTTATTTATACATTACTTGTTGGTATACAACAAGTAATTACCTTATTTAAACAGACGTCATTTCTGATGTCATGGGGATGGCTCCAAAAGTTCTCGTTCTGTTACAGAGATGCTATCACAGTATGACCAAATAACTATGATATTTGTCAAGTACGATTCATTAGATGGCGTTCTACAAATATCCAGGAAAATGTGTTTTTTACTTGTTTCTGGTGATCGAATAAAAATTGATTTGATTGATATAGGGGTTGATAATTGATGATACAACTTGCACAGACTGGAATTAAACGATCTTACTGATGAAAGTTATAAGGACATAAACCGGTCTCTCAAAATTGCGGGGACATTCTG